>JAVGWX010000001.1:101958035-102558035 GCA_036924085.1 Ariolimax columbianus
CAGTTTTATACAGCTCTACACATACATAGTTGAAAACAAGTCTTACCGTAGGTAAATATGTAAATATATCACATAAAATGAAACATAATTTACTATATCTTTACATCACAGTTCTACACATATAGAGTAAACAAATTGCATCTGCTACACGTATAAAGTAAATATAGGTTCATAGGTTCTCTGTAGTTGCTCTCCAAATTGATGTGAACACATAATTTATAGATTTTGCTAATTGAACCAGTAGTTACAAGATGTAAAGTTGTTGCATTATGTGTAGATAGAAACATGTTTTATGGTTGTCGCTACACGAATATTTGAAACCATTTTATATGGATATATTGAAAAAAATTGTATTTACTAATATTGCTACAACCATTACAACATGTTTCACAGTTATTAGACGTATAGGTAAACAGTTTATTTTACAATGTTTTTACTCGTGTGGTCGAAAACTTTTTTTCACAGATGCTCCTTCATGTAGAGATAAAAATGATTTATGCAAAATGCAACATGTATTAAAAGAAACTTTTGCAGTTAATGCTGTTCTTAGAGATAATACATGTTTTGCATTTGCTATTATACAGAGATAAAATCGTGTTTTGCATTTTAAAAGTATTCATTTGACAGTTTTTGTTACTGATATAGTATTTTTACATCTGTTGCAACAGATTTAAAAAAACAAATGCTCATTTTACTGCTGCTGCTAAATAATATAGAGAAATATTATCTCTTTACAGTTGATTTTACTGATACAAAGAATAATACTAATAATACAGTTGTTGCTACAGATATAGGGAAAAATACTCATTTTACATCTGCTTATATTGATGTGGACAACAATACTAATTTTACAGTTGCTACTATAGATATAGAAAAATATGCTTTGTTTATAGCTGCTACTACAGATATAGAAAAACATACACATTTTACAGTTGCTGCTGCAGAAATAGAGACAAATTTCATTTTACAGTTGTTGATGAAAATATAGATAAAACTCATGTTATATTTGCTGCTATGGACATTGATATAAATACAGTTGTAACTACTGATACAGAGAAAAATGCTAATTTTAAAGTTGTTGCTATACGTATATATATATATATATATATATATATATATATATATATATATATATATATATATATATATATATATATATATATATATATAAATACTTCAGTGACGTTTTACAGTTATTGCTGCACATAGAAATACAACCATGTTATGCGCATGTTACTTTTGATATAATGAGAAACAAAACTTCGTTTTACACATGCTAATGTACAATTGTTACATTTAGATATACTCATATTTATATGTAGTTGCTACGCGTTTAGAGGTCAACCCTATTTTACATTTGTTGCTTCACAAATGAAGGTAAACCACGTTTCCTAGCTGATCAAGACATATAAATGAAATAAGTAAATAGACATGTTTCCAAGTAGCTGCATTTATAGTGACAAAACCATGTTATACATTTGTAGCTACACTTATAAATGTAAAATATATTTTACATATGTTTCTGTACATATAGAAGTTGGATAAACGTTATTTTGTTGTTGCTAGAAATATTGAGTTAAGAACATTTGTTATAACTTTTTTTTGAACAGAACAGCAGAGAGAGAGAGAGAGAGAGAGAGAGAGAGCGAGAGAGAGATATAGATAGAGTGCATATGCGAGAAAGAGAGTGAGAGCTCATACGAGAAAGCGAGAGGAAGGGGCAAGATTATCATGTTTGACAATTGTTAAATATTTTTTCCCCTAATATAAATCATGCATTTAACCTATTTTGAAAGTATAAGTATGTAAGTAGCATGTCCTTCGCAGAACGTTCCTTAAGTAATATTCTGTGATTAATATTCTGTCACATTCTGCAAGTCACATTCTGTAAGTCATATTCTGTAAGACATATTCTGTAAAGCATATTCTGTAAGGCATATTCTGTAAGTAATATTATGTAAGGCACATTATGGAAATAATATTATGTAAGGCATATTCTGTAAAGCATATTCTGTAAGGCATATTCTGTAAATAATATTATGTAAGGCATATTATTTAAATAATAAAATGTAAGTCTTATTCTGCAAATTAGTTAGTTTTATTCGCACTTGTGCCGTTGAGCGTTTTATGGAGCTTAAGTCGTCTGTCCTGCGCCAAGTGCGTTGCGTCGGTCAATGTAGGCCCTTGCTTTTTGGACAATCCCTCTAATGTAATTTATTCACCTACCTCGCGACCGCCCCCTTGCCCTGTAGCCAGATCTACCAGCGTTGTAAACCATTAGTGGAAGTTGATGAAGGTGCATTCTCATGAGATGACCAAACCAACTTATTTTCTGCCTGGAAATGTATTCGACACAAAACGTAGGGCCGACTATACTTCGAATGTCGTCGTTCCGCATTCTGTCTCCCCCTGGTAACATCGACGTCATTCCTCAAACACTTCATTTCACAAGTCGAAATTCCGCTCTCACACGCCCTGGACAGAGGCCATATATGACACTGGTAGCACAGAGTCGGCATAAATATACTGTTTATCAGTTGTTGCTTTGTTGCCAAACTAATGCTCGGGTGTTTAAACAGTGAGGACAGCTGATAAGTCACCGCAGATGATTTCTGACACCTAGTCTCAATTGCCCTGTCGACCCTACTGCGAAAAAATACTGCCCAAATATTTTAACTCATGGGTCTGTTGAAGTAATTCTGTAAGTAATATTATATAAGTCATATTCTGTAAGACACATTTTCTAAGTCATACTCTGTAAGTAAAATTATGTAAGTCATACTCTGTAAGTAATATTATGTAAGTCATACTCTGTAAGTATTATTATGTAAGTCATACTCTGTAAGTAATATTATGTAAGTCATACTCTGTAAGTAATATTATGTAAGTCATACTCTGTAAGTAATATTATGTAAGTCATACTCTGTAAGTATTATTATGTAAGTCATACTCTGTAAGTAATATTATGTAAGTCATACTCTGTAAGTAATATTATGTAAGTCATACTCTGTAAGTAATATTATGTAAGTCATACTCTGTAAGTAATATTATGTAATTCAAACGTTGCAATTCATGTTCCAATACATTCACTATTCTATTTGTGCTGTTTTAGATTGCCCAGTCCATGACTAAGAACTGTTACATGTTGAAATATCAGTACCTGACAGTTTCTACAAAATGTAAAACTACATTTCAGCTTTGCCCATTCTCTTAACCCATTAAGCTACATAGTAGGAAACCAGTTCTATTAGTTAATGTAACTTTAACATTGACACCTTTTACATAAGCTAATTTGCCATGGTTAACTTGCTAGCTCCAACAACAACCCTCATTAGTCGTCTCAAATGACATGCTTGATTTGGCAGGCAAATATCGTGATTCTTCAATGCGCCTCAACAGACTCACCAAAATCCAAACTGAAGTTATGAGTGTGTAGCACAATATCATTGACATTGGGAGGACATTAGGTGTAGATAGAGGGGATATATGGTATGGATAGAGATGATATTAGGTGTAGATAGAGGGGATATATGGTATACATAGAGATGATATTAAGTGTAGATAGAGGGGATATATGATATGGATAGAAATGATATTAGGTGTAGATAGAGGGGATATTTGGTATGGATAGAGATGATATTAGGTGTAGATAGAGGAGATATATTCTATGGATAGAGATGATATTAGGTGTAGATAGAGGGGATATATGGTATGGATAGAAATGATATTAGATGTAGATAGAGGAACATATGACATATGGCATTAGTAGAGAAGATATTATATATTGGATAAAGGGAACATTAGATACGGATAGAGGAAAATTATATAGTATGGATAGAGAGAACATTAGGTATGGATAGAGAGGGTATTAGGTTTGAATAGAGGGAACATTAGGTATGAGCAGAGGGAACATTAGGTATGAGCAGAGGGAACATTAGGTATGAGCAGAGGGACATTCGTTATGGATAGAGAGGGTATTAGGTTTGAATAGAGGAACATTAGACGTGGATAGAGGGAACATATATAATAGATAGTGGAGACATTAAGTATGGATAGAGGGGACTTTATGTATGGATAAAGGGCACATAGTGAGTAAACGGCACATTAAATGTAGATAAAGGGGCATTAGGTATGGGAAGAGGGGACATTAGAAGTGGGTAGACGGGACATTAGGTGTGGATATTTGGGCATTAGGTATTGGTCGAGTCGACATTAAGTATAGATAGAGGTGATATTAGGTATGAACAAAGTTACATACTGAAATCAGTGTGTAACCCTCTATGAATTAATCAAAGCGCAGTGATCGGTTTTCGAAAATAGAAGTGGAAACGTTGAATCAGAAATCCACAGACTCAAGTAGTTTGAAATCAGAAGTAGGATAAGCTCGATATGTATATTGTGAACTATATATGTGGTGGACTGTATATACATTGTCCCATTACGTAATATCATAGTAAGCCGGCTCGAGGTTTACGTCCGTTATGCAGACCCAAAGGCGTCCAGAGCTGTCAGTAGATTACGTGGAGATGTGGCAAAAAACGACACCAATCGACCAAACGCGTTTAGGCTGAATACTCTGATTCATTTAGAGAAATGTCATGATTAAAATTGCATATTTCTGTCTGCTCAAAGGATCCAGATGAGCTAGCAAGCAATGCGTCCATTCTTACCTTCCAACCAGCAAAACAACGGTCTCCCGCAGGCGGCTGGAGGCGTGGGAGGGGCTGGAGGCATGGCAGGGGCCGAAGGCGTGGGAGGGGTCGCCCCCATTCTACATTGCTCCGGCAGATAGCAGTCTCCCCTTTAGCTCCGGACGAGGTTTGGCTACAAGCCTCAGCAGCTGGACATGGCAGGGGTCGACTGACGCAACGGGTCGTTAATGCCTTGGCGAAAAATACTATTTCCATTGAAGCATGTCGTAAATGGCGAATAATGAGAGTTGTGAATGCATACAGTAAATTGCTACAAAAGCAATCACACTAAAGGTGTATCATTTGCTTCTGCTTAAGATTCCTGCGACAGGGTTAAAATACACTGATGGTTCTACGCTTCAAAATGAGCAAATGTAGGGAAAGAAGTGATAACGCGTATGTATTTCCTTAAGACAAAAATATATTGAACACAAACACAAATATGTAAATCATGCCCATATTTTGAAAAGCCCATGCATGCAACACATAATTATGAGACAAAGTATAATTTGATAACAGGAAAGTAGAGACATACGTGTTTACATCTGACATGCCTCCGCGAACGACTGAAAGAATATCAGCAATGTAAGAAGCAAGGTTACAGCACAGAGCAGGCATCAAAGATAGTGGGGAAATGAACCAAAACAATAGAACGATGTCAGAAAGGATATTCAATAAATAAAAGAGTACAAAAATCAGAAATGACAATCAGTAACTGAAACACAATTGTACTAGAAAATTAATTGTTCAATGCAAACATAATAATGTATTAGCGTGATTTGTTTGTTCTAGTTAAGGCTTACATAATGTTCTACTTACATAATGTTCTACTTACATAATGTTATGGTGTAAGAAAGTTCAAGGGCTTTATAAAATAGTATACAGTAACACCTCGAGTTACGTAACCTGTGACTAACGTTAATTCGCAGTAATGTAAATCGAACGAATAAATAACAATTCTGAGAACTGGATAGCCAAATTGGGATCAATAAATTCTATCACCGAGTGGTTCGAGAATGTTAAGCACCGTATCTGTTCCGAAACGTCTAGTTAGAAGGCCATCTACGAGGACAAGAAGTGTGTGTCCGCACAGGCGTCTCTAAATGTATTTATGAGCTGCAGCTGACAACAAAGTCTAGATGACAACTCAGACGACATTGACGAACCTCAGCCTTTGATATCGAGGTGTAGAGGGGTGGGGGGCAGGTAGAAGTTGCTGTATAACAGCATTATTCTCCACCAGCATCCCCTTCCAGTATCGGCTACACTTCGTTGCTGATGTAAACACCGGTAGAGAAAGATATGTTGTCACATGGCATTTTTTGTATTTGAACAGTGAATGCTTCAGTGTGTGTTTATATTCATATAGACTCTCTGGCATTGCTACGTTGCTGCAGAGAGCCCAGATAAGATGGATTGGGCATATTGTTCACATGTCAGATGAGCGCCTCCCTAAACAACTGTTGTACCGTGAGCTCAGGATAGCGCTCGCCGGGGGGACAAAAGAAACGATACAAAGACTCTCTGAAAGTTTATTTGAATAGTTTGTCCATTGAGGTTATTGCCTGGGAGCTGCTTGCTCTGAACCGCTCAGCCTGGCGCACCCCCGTCACCATGGTATTTGCACCGCGGAGCAGAGGCCATTTACAGAGGCGCAGAAAAAGCAAGATGCAGAAAAGGAAAGAATGCAATACAGCCCAATTACAAATGCTGTTTACATATGCCCCTCGTGAGATACAGTTTGTCACCCTCAGATCGGACTGTGCATTCATATGCAGTCCCATCCGAATAAACATGTCTGACGAAGTCGCCATCTTCACCTGCGATGAGCAACAAACTATATTCCTCTCTATATTTTTCATACTTTTATCATTTAAATCAGAGTGAATACTGCCACATGATGTCTGCCCTATTACTGGTATGAAAAATACAATTTTCTACAGTTACCATGTGTAATATTGCAGTTTCTTATGAAGTTAAAATGTAATAATCTACAAATTCGACTTACGAAAAATCCGAGTTGCGTAACTATCCAAAAAAAGTTACCCGACTTACGTCGGGGTGTTACTGTAATGATAGTATTCATCTTAACTCTTCGTCTTTCCCGTAACCAAGATGGTCGATGAGACCTCACACTGCTCTCTGTTATGGACTTTCTGTTTCCTCTTCTGAATGTCTATCTATGTATATCTGAATGTCTATCTATGTATGTCTCTATCTCTTTCAAGATTTTCCCGTTTGATTCTTAATACTGTCTGCCCAGAGTATTTTACGTCTTTCTGTCTTCTCGTGTTTAGGAATTTAAAAAAAAAAATATATATTTTGACATATGACCGTATCATTATAATTTAAATGTTTTTTACAACCTTCAGTAAGGGGAGCCACGCAGCGCAGTGGTTAGCGCATTGGCTTCGCATCTGAGTGGTTCTGGGTTCATTTCCCAGTTGAGGCGGTAATGTTTTTTCAGACCGCAATGGTTCACGGGTCGACCCAGCCTTAAATGGGTACCGGTTCAGTCCGGGAAGTAAAAGCCTTTGAAATGTGAGATCGCTAATACCTTACACGCCTACGGCAGTAAGGCTATGGGTTACTTTACTTTACAGTATGTCTTCTACTTACATGCCTTTCCGTCTCATTATGTTATGTAGCTTCCTGTAAGCCGGTGTTATTGTATGATTTCGGTTAAATTATATATCCATCTGCCACGAGATCTTCCTATATGTCTCTGGTCTGATATTCTGCCATATTGTGTTTCGTATGCTGGCATTTGAGAAATAATGCATTATACGAACGTTCGGTATAATACATATCGTCTCCGTTGCTTGGATCTTACATTATTACTCTGCATGTAATATCCATGTTACCTGTCAGTGTTGCCTAATTGAACAAAAACATACATGTGATAAAAAGGAAAGGTAGAAGAAAGAGAAGAAAAATTAAAGTATAATATAGACACACCAGCGAAATGGAAATATATGTGGTATATATGGTAGAGTTGCATCTTATACAACATTGTAATCTGCGAATATTGTATTCTTGGCTTGGCTTCGTTCGTTCTCAATCAGCAGAATTTAGTCCAGAAAACGGAATGCGTTGTGTCGTAGTTTACAGCTTGACTGCGATATTAGCACCTTTAGGTCCAACACATCCTAATTCAGCAAGCATTTTTTGAGTACCGGGTTAGCATTCCCTTTTCGATCCCTTCTCCTTAGCCAGTCTGCCCTGCTGCAGCCTGTTATCCAGGATCACCGCGTGAAGGTGTAGAAGGGTCTTGGCAGCTCTGGTTCGCTGGCCCTGACGCTAGCAGTCAGCTATGGGTCGCTGACCACTGCAGCTCATGCGCTGCTCAGCATCTTGATCCCAAATTGTATTCTGATAAAATCGCGCAATTCCTCAAATCAGAGCTGCTTGGATATGGTAGTGATCACCATATTATTTGAATAACTAGGTATGCAATTTATTTTATTGTGAAGGAGTAATTATGAAAATATAATCCAGAAAATTATTTTAAATTATTTAGTAGAACCATTTTTGTATTAAAACTTTTCAGAAATGAAACCAAATAAATGTGTATATAGATGAGCAGAGCTTATTTGATGTTGAAGCTTATCCGAAGTGAAAGTAAATATAGATTATAGATATCTAATAAATCAATAGACACTATTTTAATTTGAAACTATTCAAAATAAACGTAAATATTCGACATGCATTCAACAAAAAGTCGCGATTTGATTTAAATGCTCCTCGTAGTACTGTAGGTTTATGAAACAATCTCACAACAACCGCAAAAATACTCATCTTCATTTATTTTTGTGTACGATGATATGTTCATATACGTACGCAAAAAGTAGGCTCCTAAGTAGCAGAGTGATAGAGCTATCGCATGTTATTGAATTAGTACGAGGCACGATCTCCATTGTCGGTACCATCTAGTCTACCCTGCTGTAAATGGGTACATGACTTATTATTACGGAAGGAAAGACATCGAGGAAGGGAGTGCCACCTCGCCTCACAAAATACTGAAGCATACCAGAATGAGATCTTTAACACGTCATCCTCCATAGTAGTACCTGCCATGGGCCTACATTACCGTACGCGAAATGTGTAAGAAGCGACTCACTGTACGACAGCGGGATATATAAGAAGCGACTCACTGTACGACAGCGGGATATATAAGAAGTGACTCACTGTACGACAGCGGGATATGTAAGAAGCGACTCACTGTACGACAGCGGGATATATAAGAAGCGACTCACTGTACGATATCGGGATATAGAAGAAGCGACTCACTGTACGTCAGCGGGATATATAAGAAGCGACTCACTGTACGACAGCGGGATATATAAGAAGCGACTCACTGTACGACAGTGGGATATATAAGAAGCGACTCACTGTACGACAGTGGGATATATAAGAAGCGACTCACTGTACGACAGTGGGATATATAAGAAGCGACTCACTGTACGACAGTGGGATATATAAGAAGCGACTCACTGTACGACAGTGGGATATATAAGAAGCGACTCACTGTACGTCAGCGGGATATAATCTCTATTCGTGAGGATTGTAACTTCACGATTCTTGAATTCAGTCTCCAAATAAGTGTCTGTGTTAATTTTTTTTATCTTCTCCATTCAAGTCCAGGGAAAACACAATATTGATTCTCCGATTTTTAGTGTAACTTTTGGGATATTGTTTGGATCTAGAGCTCCATTTTCAATCCAGATGACTAATTCACACTCAGGTTGCTTTGTCGAGAGTGGGAATAGGGAGAGTGAAAATCTGCAACGACATGAGTTAGTGTACTTCTACTCAACATCTGTTATCGTTTATTCATATTAAGAGTTATTAAAAAAGAATGTCGGATAAAAGATATAATGAGGCAAAAAAAAAAGAAGGAGTAAGATTGTGCAATTGAAAAAAAACCCACACATAAAGATGTAAATTATATAAATTAAGTTTACTAACTTTTAAAATGTAATAGTCACATCAGGTTGAAAGAGCATCATAAACAAACAGGACACAGGAATATCCAACAAACACAGGAAAGCCACGAGAAAGATAACAACAGCACATTATTCTTCGTCATTTAATAAAATAATCAAGTTATGTTTTTCTGTTTGTAACACTAATGGCCGCTGTATAAGGTAGGTTACATTTCAGTTTGACTTAAGAACGTTAAACAGATTAGTATCAACGTGTCGACTTCACAATTACGACTTTATTGTCTACTTATCAAATGAAGCTAGATAAATAAAACAGGAAAATAAGTTGTACGAATATTAATATTAATGAGACAGCACATCAAAAGTAAATTCCTGATTAAAAGTTTTTACTTGTAATAATTGGGAGCGTGGTATTCAAATACTCAGATGTATTCCTGCTATCGGATAGCTCGAAGCTTTCCTTAGTAGGTTCAGTTTGCGATTTACTTCTCGCGGCTCACTAGGTCTGGGAGGAAAACAGGTGGCGTAACGGGTAGGAATTTCATTATTTCAGAATACTTTGTCCGGGACAGTGGCTAACAGCCAAATCTACTGCCAGTTGTTTTAAATATTCTACTGCCAGTTGTTCTTTTACGTATACACCGGACATCCGAGTTTATTGTCCATCTCCGATAGACCAGGACTCTCGATCCTGGTCGCTTGAAACTTACGGGATTCGAAAACAAACTGTTTCTTACGTTCGTTCCTTACTGCTGATTTGATTTTTTTTCTCCAGATATTTGTTATATTTGATACTGGTGTTCATGTAACTTGTTTCGCTGTTTTAATGTGTGTCTGTTTCGTTTGTCTAGTACTTCATAAACACATATAGTAGTTGAGACGTCGATATACCTCTGCATTACTTCTTGTCTCAAGTCAAACTGAATTTTAACTTTGCTTATATTGTCGGCCCGTATTTTGAACTACCGTTAAGTGTCTTGAAAGTAACGGAAATTATTATTTATTTGTTTGTTTTATTTTTATTGGCAATTTACCTGCTTTAAAAATTAACTGCCAGTTCCAGGTGAATGTTGAACTGCAACATGAATAAATGGCTAGAAAAACATAGAGAAAAGCAATATAGAACAGTAATTTATTGTGGATAAATTGAGTAGCATTATATAGTCCTCGTTTACATTCTTTGTTATAAAAAAAATGTTGGCAAAAGTTTGGTGTCTTCTGAAAGACAAAACAGGAGAATTTCTTGAAACGGATGAAAGTATCACAACACAAGACAACATTGAAAAGTACTCTACCTGTCACCCCCCTTCTCTCCAACATGATGGAATTTTCGTCTGTCACTGTACGTCGGGGAGAATGCCAAACATCCGGCCTAGATCCCACACTGCCAGCTCTGGTGCGTGGAGTGTTCAAGCAATATTGCAGTTGGTGTCGAGTAATTTGTACAAAACATAGAATCAGTGCATGCGCACGTATGTTAGTATTGTGGAAGACGTTAAATGAAATATGTTACTAATGGTTAAGTGACGCGGCTCACAACTCTAAGGTACTGGGTTCAATCCCTATCACAGCACCGGCCGTTACCCCGGGGAAGCAAACCCTTAGAAAATGCAGGAGGAAGCAGACCCTTACATAAAATGCATGCTGAAGTCGGATGCATTGGGCCGACAGGCACAAAATAAAAACTACAGTGTAACGCATACCGCTTTAAGGATTCGAGAAATAAGGCGAACGACCCCAAAAAATAACTAAATATGTTATTCATTGTTTATATGCATATGGACGATGCAAGGGCTTGGTCTTAGTCAATCTGTTCTTCTACAGGAACTGTTGCCCTTGTGCAGTACTCATCTCTTGTACGAGTTAATGGTAGCTGGTTCTTGCTATTTTCTGCTTAGCGGGATTGGTTCCAGCAGAAAGGTCAGTATATATGTACGGGGAACTACTACCCTAGTCAGTCACAACATATTGATCGGGACGTCGTGCCAGCGTCAGGTACAATAAACTGACCAGGACGTCGTGTCAGGGTCAGGCACAATATACTGACAAGGACCACTATATCTCTTCCATGTAACGTTCCCTGGAAACAGACTATTTTCAAAGCAGTCTGACTGACAGTATATGGATGGACGTGATTCCAGTAGCAGTGAGCGTCTCGCAGATAAAACGAAGCATAGCACAACCGTCTGGAGAACCCCGGTTGACCATCATCAACACGCTCGGAATGTGAGGAAAGCTACGGCAACCTGCCAATTAACACGCTATTATCTGGGCGCAAAAAAGAGTAAACTTACTCATTGTGGGCATGCAGCAACAACAACAAACAGTATATATATATATATATATATATATATATATATATATATATATATGTATGTATATATTTATTTATTTATTTATTACTAAAGGAATTAATCCCCGATTCATGGGAATCGTGCGAGGATAAAAGAATAGGCTCACTGTACCTCCTTGCTGTAAAAGACAACGAAAGAGATGTAATCTCCGTCATGGCCAGGCCTAAGCCAGGATGAGAAAGGAGGAAGGTTGTGCGGGGGGCCAGCTACACCACCTCGTCAAAAAACAATTGCTACAAAAACGACAACCAAAACAAATCAAAATCATGCCCATGAAGGGAAAAGTTTCCTCAGCAGGGCATATGACGCGGCTCAGCCAAACCCTAAAGGAAGCTGGACTGCCGACTACCTTTCTTTCGACAAGGAAGCCTTCCAGACTCGATACCTGGAATGTTAGAACGATGTGAGAGGAGGGAAAGACAGCGCAGATTACAAACGAGAAGGAGCGATGTAGTATTAAGTATCCTTGAACTGAGTGAGACAAGATGGACTCCGCCAGGAAAGGTACTATTGGCAACAGGGGATATTGGGATATACTCAGGACATGAGGAAGAGAAAAACGCACCGCCACACACAGAAAGAGTGGTCCTTATACTCGCAGCGGAGGCCCAAATTGCGCTTTACTTGGATTATCACAGTTGATCGGCAGATCCTCCTCTGCTGGTGGAATATCTGATGGGTTGTCTGGTGCTGGTCTGTTAGAGAGCTCTTCAAATTATTCTACCAATCTTCTCTTCTGTTCTTCAAGGTTAGTGATCTTTTCTCCAAGCTTATTGTTGATTGGTCTACCTTGTTGTTAATACTTTCCCGATAGTTTCTTGGTAGTCTCACAAAGACCTTTCATATATCCTTTTTCTGTAGCCTCCTCCGCTACCTCAGCCAGACCATCAATGAAACGTCGTTTGTCCGCTTGTTGCTCTCTACATACTCTTTCTGTGCTGTTTGCGGTTCTTGTTTTACTATTTAGTAAGGCCATTTTTATTATTTCGCCTCTTCTCAATCTTAGTGATTGTTTCTGCTGTTATCCATTCTTTATGCTGCCGTTTCTTCATTCCTAGCACTACCTCGCATGCAGTTTTCCATGTAATTTGTACTTATTCCCATTTATCCTCAATGCTGGCCGCTTCATCTAGCTGCTTTAGAGCTTGATATTTATTCCTGAGTGTTATAGGGAACTTGTGTTTCTTATAATCTTCTTTCAGGTATTGTACACAGTACCATGGCCGACTGACTTGCATCGTTCTGTTTATCAGCTGTACCTTCGCAATCACTAAAAAGTGGTATGAGGCCACATCTGCCCTCCCCCCACCCCCTCCCCCTGTAGACTCTGACATCTACTAATGATCGTCTAAATTTGAAGTTTGCGCAGATGTAGTTAATCTGATTCTTCGTTTTCTGGTCTTGGGATATCCATGTTGCCTTATGAATGTGTGCAAACATACTTCCTCATATGCTCAATCTTTTTCCTGCACAAAAATATGCTCTCCATTTTCGTTTAAGGACTCGTAGTCCCTCCCCATGATCTTCTCAAATCCCACGATGCCATGTCCTATTAGGATTATTGTCATGCATTGTGTTTGTATGGGTATTTGTCCTACTGTTTACATCACTAAAATGGCCACGCACGATATCTACTGTCGTCTTATCGCCTCGCATTATGCATCAAGTTGAAATGCTTCTCTTTGGCGGGACGGGTTAGGTTCGACACGGTCTTAAAACTACCCAGAAACTAGGAAGTGTTTAGGGCCTGAAAGTCACTGAGCTGTAGCATTCACATGCTTAGTAAGCCACAGGAAGAAAATCACCCACGCATTTAATATTTAATAACACATATATGATATTGTTATTTAAACCTTCGTTTCCATCTATGTAATTTAGATTGGGGAGCGAAGAGTAACCAGGGTCAGGTGAAACATATTAATCAAGACCCCACCTTACGTCCGTGAGAACTCCTAGGTAACCGTCTGGTAGCACAGCAGATTAGCCAACGAGGTGGGGATCGACACTATAGTTCACATAGTGATGAGATTACTGATAAGACTCTTATTGCACTACAGTCAGATGGACCATGGTCCACCTTCATAACTACACCTAGATATGTAATAAGGGCCACTGTAATCAACTACCAAAGAAAAACAATCAAATATTAACTCAACTCAACAGGAATGGATTCCAACAACAATAACATTAACAACAACAACGACATCAACACAATCAACAAAAACAACAACAGCATCAATAACACCATCACAATGTTGATTATTACGACGACCATTTGGCCGTGCATTAGACTATTGTTATTGTATTTTCTGCCTTTAACACTGACATCTACTAGTATCATTATATACATTACACCCTCTACTGGTACCTGAATTCATCTTTCAGCGTAGGCAACGAGAAGTCGAGAAGAGCATTTTCATGTTGGTTGTTGACTGTCTCTCTCTCTAGTGAATGTTCCAGATCAGAAAGCACGAAGTTTCGTAATCTATCGTCTGAAAAAAAAACCCAAACAAATTGCGATGAGTAATAATGCTTGAGTTAATCATAACTTAACTTAACGTCTTTATACTGGTTTAGAAGACTCTCCAGTCTGTATACAACAAGTTTCTTGGAGGGGGATTAACCGATAAGCGAGTCCATCTTAAACGACTCAAGACCAAAAGCAAAGTAGACCCGCAGCAAGTTAGGCGCCATCTATGCTGCTCTTAACAAACCACATAACCATGACCGGTGTTATGCCATGTCACACAGTTAGTCGCCTCTTACGACATGCCCTCTGCGGTCAGTGGTGCTACTCTTGTCATTATCATACACAAAGACCTAGCAGACCACTTGGTCCGTCTTCTACCATGGAGCCAAAGTAGTACAGTTGCTAGTACATTTGGCTGCCCAGCCGAGCGATCAGGGTTCTCTCCCCAGTTTATGCGGGATTTTTCGATTGCAGATCGGATCCTGCGGTCAACCCAGCTTCCAAAAACTGGATTCCAGAATAATCTCGGAAAGTAATGGCAGTCGACATGATGTTGAACACATCACCCCTAGTCTGCAGATGGTGAAGAAAGATATGAGCCTAACACCATATTCCAAATATACCACACCGGCGTCTTAACAAAATCTTTATTTTTTTGTACTGGCTTTTACCATAGAGTGTAAACGTCTCTGCCTAAAAGTGGAGGACAAATGGGTCTTTCTGAAAAATGCTTTATCGTTTCTTGGTACTTGTGTTATGCGGCTTGTGTCATGCGGCTTGTGTCATGCGGCTTGTGTCATGCGGCCTGTGTCATGCGGCTTGCCGGAGCCCTGACTGGTTTAACGACAACGATATGGCTATTAAGACTACTGGGTAAAAAACATCGTTTATGAAAACTAAAACAAGACGATTCCCTCCCATCTTCTAAAAAGTAAGTCTTCACAAATATTCCAAGGATTGTCCAAAACCACCTCAGACATATACAGGAGGCATGGCTCAACAACAAGGCAGATGCAATCTAGCGATACGCAGATATAAATGACTCGAAACGGTTTTTACAATGATCTGAAAGCAGTCTATGGTTACAGCATTATTATTCTCCGCTCGATTTTCTTCCTTGTAACGGACGGGAAAGAATATCGTCAACAATGTAAAAACTAAAAAATAGTTATTTAAAAACACTTTGGCTTGCCTTGGCTTCGTTCGTTCTCAATCTCCCACTACCGAACGCTGAAGGGGCTTAAGTATCAGAATGTAGTCCAGAGAACGGAATGTGTTGTCGTAGTTTACAGCGTGACTGCGATATTTGCACCTTTCGGTCCAACACATCCGACTTCAGCAATAATTGTTTGAGTACCGGGTTAGCATTCCCTCTTCGATCCCTTCTCATTAGCCAGTCTGCCCTGCTGCAGCGTGTTATCCAGGATCACCGCGTGTTATCCAGGATCACCGCGTGGAGGTGTAGAAGGGTCTTGGCAGCTTTGGTTCGCTACCCTGACGCTAGCAGTCAGCTATGGGTCGCTGACCACTGCAGCTCATGCGCTGCTCAGCATCTTGATCCCAAAAACACTTTGATTTTCGATACAAGCTTTTGAATGACCTGTCCAGGATTCTTCAAAATTTGAAAGATAAACAAGTCGCACTAGTAGAGGCTGTGAACAACATTTCATCTCTCTAGGCAATGGGAAGTTATTAAAATAGGATAGAAAGAAGATCATGCAAACGGAGAATGTTCATGCCATCCAACATAAAATACAACGTATTTGTCTGCTTCCAATGCAGGGTAAAATTAATTATTTCCTCTTTTCTTTCTGTATCATATATGGGAAATTGTTTTCATAGTATTTTTTCAGACCCACTTGGGGTCAAAGAGGCAGCACGATGAATGGGGTGATATCAGCCAGAGACTCATATCATCAGGGTCAGCGAACCAGGGGTTGCCAAGACCGTATTCCGCCTCGAAGACGCTATTCCGCATCCAAGCGGTGGCCCTGTAAATAGGATAGTGCAATCTGGCTAACAGAGTAGTGGTCGCAGTAGGAAGGCAAACCTATTACCCAAAAAAGCTAGCAGAAATTAGACGTGTCACGCCGAAAAGCGCAGAGATCACATCCTCAGTTTCAACTACGACGCAACGTGGCAACTTCCGTTTTTCCGGAAGATTGTCGAAGAAGAAAAAGAAGAAGTAAACAAGGAACGGAAAGGGGAAAAGGACTATAATTGGATAAGAAAGTGAAAGACAAAGGAAAAGAAGTAAGGGCAAATCCTCATAGATGACACATACACAGCGGAAGTAAGCGAGAGAAGGTAATCAGGAAATGAACAACGAAGACAAAGTAGATTGTTCAAGGAAGGAATAATATACGAAAAGAAAAGGAAGAAGAAGAAAATGAATAGACAATGGTCAAGTTAAAATAAGAAATAAAAAGAAATGTAAAAATAAGATATTCTAATTGTAAACATGAACATAGAACCAACCTGCAATAGATTTCTTCACTGCAGGGGGTTTTCTGTGGATATATCAAAAGTTTTAGCAAACTAAGTCTGAAATGAAAAAATGTAATGCTATTTAAAAAAATATATTTAGCTTATAAGATTCCAAATTTAAATAATTCCTAAAACAAGAGTGTTTCAGTTTTATCTGCGCACATTTACAAAATAAAATGACTTCAATCTATGTTACGATGAAAATATTTTCGTCTGTGTAGAAGACCCCACATTCGGCACTAGGTAACAGATCTAAACGATTAAGGTGGAAACGTCTTAATTGTCGATATGCCAACAAATTAAAAGAGAAATAATAAAACATACAATATCATATATTTCAATTTAGTTGAGATGATAAAATAGGAATGATCAACAAAGAAAGAAGATCATAACGAAAGAAGAAAGCTACTTTGCACTTAGAGGTTTCATTATATCTTCCCTGAAGTGGGCAATTCTGAAACTAAATCACATAATAAAGACTATACATACGAAAATATGAGGCAGACCTGTACGTTATTGTGTTGCATTTTACTGGCCAAATGAAGCAAACAAAACTTTGTCATAAAAGCAACATTTTACATTCAGATTTATCATACACTCCTAACACACTCAAGAGCCTTAAATATAAAATATAAAAGAAGCGAACAGTTATTGAACACAAATAAAGCTTCATAACGAAAAGCTACCCAAGCATGGACTGGACCCATGCATACACCGACGGTTCTGTAACAAACACTACACAGAACGGAGGGGCAGGAGCATTCCTGAACCTACCAAATGGCAGACAAATAACACTGTCACTCGCTACTGGTAAGTACACAAGCAATTTCAGAGCGGAGGCAGAGGCACTGAGGGCGGCAGTGGAAGAAATGGTGACACACAGTGAAAATGAGAGCCATATAGTCCTGCTGACAGATGCTCTCGCCGTAGTCACAGCGCTAAAAAGCCAGAAAAAAAATGAGCTTTATGACTTAAGAGCAGCACTCTGCAAACTGTGCCAGCAGTCCGCACCAAAAAGGGTAGTGGTACAGTGGGTTCCGTCACACTGCAACATCCAAGGCAACGAGGAGGCAGACAGACTGGCAAAAGAAGGTGCAAGACTACCACAAACAGATACCAGTATGACGTACGAAGAGTCAAAACGGCTTATCAAAGCCAGATACATGAACACATGGGAAACCGAACATACTGGTTACACCAAAAACGATGCCTATTACCAGTTGAACCGAAGAGAGCAGGTCGTTGTCTTCAGACTTCGCACTGGCCACAACAGACTGAGGTACCACCTATTCAACAAATTGAAGATAGGGTGTACCGACGAATGCCCGTGCGGTACTGGTAAAATGACCGCTGAACATCTGCTGCAGAACTGCCCGACATACGAGGATCAGAGAGAGCAGATGTGGCCATTACCAGTGGAACTGCAAGACAAGCTCTATGGCAGTGGCGACATCCTCAGGATGACCGCCGCTTTTTTCGAAAAAATAATGGTTACTGTCTGACTGCGTACGCAGAAGAAGAAGAAGAAGAAGAAGAACACAAATAAAACAGTAAAACAAAGTTGTTTTCTGGGTGAGAACGCTCCTCCACGTACGGCAAGTAATGGCAACCTACCGTACTGCACATCTTCTGAGAAACTGTTACCCGCAGAAATAGGTTGGCGGTTGTAAGAAGCGACGTTCTGCAAAGGACATACTACTTACTTTTATTTGAACAAATAGCAGCAAGGGACACTGCCAAAATGAAGTCATGAAAAGAATGGCGATTGCAACGTAGAGGTAAAATAAAATGAGAAACGTATGGCAGAACACGAACAAAACAACACAGAATTATTAGGACATGCATCTTATTTGTGGGAAAGTACGGATGCGAAGAGCTAAAATGCTACAGGAAATTTCTTAGAAGGAGGTATACTGGGTTGCGCAGTACCTGGGAACTGAGACAGCAGCAGACACAGGAGAAGGTGGACACACGACATCAAAGATGTTCTGGAGGTGGCGGTGACAGACGTGGGAGAACTGGCTATAGTTTCAGTTTTACACTTCACTTGCTTGTAATGAGAGGATGTTGCCCATGGGATATGCTAGGTAATTGTGATTTTAACAAATAAAATTAGCGTTTAGTTTTGGAGTTTTAAAATGTCCTTCACTTAATTTGATTAACGATTTGAATGGGGGTTTATTTATTTGTATTACGATTTCTGGTACATAACATTGATAAACTAACTATGTGACATGGCATACCATCGGCCATGATTAGATGGTTTGTTTAGAGCAGCGTAGATGGCGCCAAACAGACTTCGGATCTACTTTGCTCTAATGTTTGAGTCTATTAAGATGAACTTGCACCATTGCAAGATAACAAACCGGGATATGGACAGTTTTGCATATTTGACAAGATCGAAGTAAAAAACAAACGTATAGATAATAAACCAGAATGTTTAAGAATTGTTTTTGAACATTTAGATCTGATGTTGAGAAGAATATTGTTATCGAATATTTAAACCTTGACATTAGAAGATTCAATTTACCTACTTCGAAAATACAAGCTGCAGAAATATTTGTTGCTGAGATTGGTCAACCCCTAAGTAACCCATAGCATTACTGTCGTAGGGGTGTCAGGTGTTAGCGATCTCACACTTCAAAGGCTCGGCTATATGAGGGCGGTAGCCATCTCCTCTCAATCGCCGCTTTCACTTCCCAGACTGAACCGGTATCCATTTAAGGCTGGGTCGACACGGGCGCCGATGCGGTCTGAAAAAAACATTTCCGCCTCAACTGGGAAATGAATCCAGGACCACTTCGATGCGAAGCCAGTGCGCTAACCACTGCGCTATGCGGCTCCAAGAGATAGAGATATCTGTATTTTTTTTGACTGGAGATATTGTTGTTGTTATTATCCTTGTTATCAAGCCTGCTCTTGTCAGCCAAATGCCATTCTAATGTATTTACAGGACTTCTTCAGGTACAGGGTGTTGGCGATTGTCAACAGGGCTTGTAAGAATCTTTTCCTCATGTTCGCAAGCACCTTGCACTCAATGAGTAGATGTCGAACTGTTTCATCAGGATGAGAGAAACGTCTGGACAGGAGCATGTGTTGGGATTGATGCGGTTAAAGTGGGTATTGATTCTGATATGTCTTGTTAAGGAACTGAAAAATGAGACTTTGATCTTTTCTATATAGCTTCTTTATGTCATCGTTACTTTTTGGCTGGGACATTTCGCTAATTACACTGCGACCTGTCCGACTAGGGATAAATGCAATACTATTTCACCAAAGAATCGTTGTAGGGATCAAATGGTCTACCCTCTACGATTCCTCAAGAGCGAACGTCATTGGCATGCAAGAACTTTAAAAAAAAAAAAAAAAAAAAATTACAACTTCATTGCCTCGGGGTTGTTGTCCCCATTTTAGCTCGGTCTCTCTCGGCAGATGAACACGAGGCAAACAGCTTGACCACTTCGCCACAGAGACCCCCATGCAGGAACTGAAAACGTCATTGGCATGAAGCAACTGAAAACGCGCAAGATCAAGATTGAATCTAGATGCAGAGTAATACATGAGCTGTAGCGGTCAGCGATCGAAAGCTGACAGCTAGCGCAGGGCCAGCGACCCAGAGCTACCAAGACCCTTGTTCACCTCTACGTGGTGATCCTGGATAACAGCCTGTAACAGAGCAGACTGGCTAAAGAGAAGGGATAGAAAAGCAAAGGCTAGTCCGGTTCTCAAAAATGCCAGGCTGAAGTCAGATGTGCCGCACCGAAATGAGCAAATATCGCAGTCAAACGGGCTGTGATGGGAAAGACGTTATGCAAAGAACACGCAGCGTGATGATGGGTCAGTTATTATATTTGATTACTGTGACGTTTTCACTGTAAATATAATATCGAAATAATTCATATTAAGTTGCATTACTGTTCAGACATTTGTCGTATTATCTATTTTACTTACGTACATAATACTAATAAGTAATAAGTAACGTACAGAAGCAGCAAAACAATTTATAAATAAACGTGACATTTACTGAAACAGTTGGTTGGTTGGTTGGTTGTTGATGCACACAATGGGGTGGTAACCCTTTTGTGCACCATGTAAAGGACGGAACTTGTGGCAGAATGTAGTAGCTTTCCTGACATCCCGAGCGTGCTGATGAAGGTGGACCAAGGTCCCACAGGCGGTTGTGGGATGCTTGGCTTCATCTGTGTGTCACTGCGATCACATCGAAACTCACCGTGTTAGCCAGAATGTTGTCCTCGACAACAGCCCGCTTCCAAGACGACCAATGAGGAGGTCAAGTGAGGGTCTTGGCCAGTATATTTCTCCTGACCCTGGCTAATATTGTTTGACTAGTGAGTTTTGCCCAGACGTTAGCCTCATCGTCCCAACTGAAACAGTTTAGATGCTTCATCGACTGGCACAATAAAAACAGTTTACGCTTCCACAGAAACGAGGAAACAAATAATAAATAAAATAAATAAATTATACACATTTACTGTAACGCTGTGTCTATCTTATTTCGACACTGCAAAACAAAAGTATTTACTTAGAGAAGTAGTACTGAAACAAATAATACATACACATATTCTTTGTATGCACAGTTGAAGTTGAAAAACCTCTTATTTTACAATGCGATTCTTAACACTTTCAAAACGCCATCTATTTGGCTCTCACTGATCTTCTGTAAGTCGATAATTCATGATTGGCTTTCATATGACCATATCGGCTCTACCCCATAATACTTGGCAATGTATTGTCTTGTAAATTTCTTGCTAATGCAAAATAAAGAGAGAAAGTGTAAACTGAGATAAAAAGAAAGACATGTAAAGAAAATAATGGAGGAAGACAACGACTGGAAAATAAAGACAACAATTAGAGACAGACATAATTACGTAGAGAGAGAAAGATAGAGAGAGAGAGAGAGAGACGGAGAAAGAGAGCGTAAACAGATGGAATGGTGAGCAGAGATAGCATAGTGGTTAGTACATTGGTCCTCCAGCTGGGAGATCGGAATTCAGTTTCAAGTCGGCGCGGAATTTTTCCCCATCACAAAACGGCTCCTAAGGTCCACTTAAACTAAACAAAAATGGCTACAGGAACAATCTAGAAAAGTAAAAGCGGCCGGCATGATGTTGACCACGTCAGCCTTAGTATACCGTTTGTCAAGACACATGGGGACTAATAACCGTTTTCCCAATATGCCACACTAGCGTGAAGTTTGAATCTTATAGATGTTGTTTAATGCCTACAATGAGTAAGTTTACCCATTTGTGCTCCCTGAAAAGAACGTTAAGTGGCGGGTTGTAGTAGTTTTCCTGACATCCCAGACTTAACTTAACTTAACGTCTTTATACTGGTTTAGAAGACTCTGCAGAGTCTGTATGCAACCAGTTCCATTTACAACACCTTCCTCTAGAAGCTGTACGCATCCAATCTGTTCTTAAATGCATTGACCGTCCCAGCCTCCACCACCTCACTTGGTAATGCATTCCAAGCATTCACTACTCTCTGGCTAAAGAAATACTTCCTAATAACTAATCTGGACCTCTCCTTAGTCAACTTGTAGCTGTGCCCTCTTGTCCTTGTTGGTGGTTGTACTTTAAAAAACTTGTTATAGTCCACTTTATCCATTCCTCTGATCATCTTATACACCTGTATTAAGTCACCACGAATTCTTCTCTCTTCTAGACACTGAAGGCCAGTTCTTTTTAATCTTTCTTCATAACTGTAATTCTGGAATCCCACTATCAGCTTTGTCGCTCTTTTTTGTATTCTCTCCAGCATGTCTATATCCCCTCTCTGATAAGGACTCCACACCTGTACACAGTACTCCAATCTAGGTCTAACTAATGCTTTATACAGTTTGACTATCACTTCCTTGCTCCTATGTTTAATAGTTCTTTTTATCATCCCTACCATTGCATTTGCCTTTTTTACTGCTACCTGAACTTGCTCCCTCACCTTACATGTATGATCTATTATAACCCCTAAGTCCCTTTCTTTATCTATCTTTCTAATATTGTTCTCTTCCATTCTGTAATTATGTTCCATATTGGATCTACCCATGTGGATGACTGTACATTTTTCTACATTAAACTCCATTTGCCAGATTACAGACCATTCTCGAATTTTATCTAAATCCGATCTCAATATATCTACTTCTGCTTTAGATGAGACACTACTGCATAGTTTCGTGTCATCAGTAAATTTTGCAATAATGGATCCCATACCTATGTCCAAATCATTTATATATATCAAGAATAAAATTGGTCCCAAAACCGAGCCCTGTGGCACTCCACTTTTCACTTCACACCACTCAGAGTACTCCTTATTTATGCCCACCCTTTGCCTTCTTCCCGTTAACCAATTTTCAATCCATTTGGCAACTTCCCCAACTATTCCATGTGATTTTAATTTTTGAAATAATCTTTGATGAGGTACTCTATCAAAGGCCTTTGCAAAATCCAGATAAATAACATCCACTGGCTCCCCTTTATCTAACATTTTGGTAACCTCCTCCATGAATTCTAATAGATTTGTTAAGCATGATCTCCCTCTGGTAAACCTATGCTGACTATTTCTAAATAGATTAAATTTGTCTAAATGCATTACAATGTTTTCTTTGATTATTGGCTCTAACAATTTACAGACTATGTTCGTTAAGCTCACAGGTCTATAGTTTGCTGGATCTGCCTTTTTGCCCTTTTTGAATAAGGGGATCACTCCCGCATCTTTCCAATCCCGTGGAACAATCCCTTGTGCAAGTGATTGAGAACATAATATAGCCAATGACTTGTCGAGGAAGGTGGACCGGAATCTTATGGATAGAATAGAAATGGAAAATGGTTTATAAGGCAGACTTCATTGCATCCAGGCGTCTCTTTTTGTGCTCAGTCTATTTCATTAATGAAAGTGTTGACGACAGAGCATGAACTCCGTAGCTCCAGCGGCGGTTCAGAAAAGTTCCCTTAAATTCGCCGGGTACCCATTTAAAGCCTGATCAACTGGGAGATGTGGCTATACCAGACAGGAACCCACGACAAGCTTGGTATTTCAAAATTAGCACGAATTGATTTGATTCGAAACGTTGGAAAGGTCAGGTCAGTTCCATGGCAACAATGGCGGCCGGGAAGGAAGATACCTCTTCTTGTACTAATCCGCAACCTATGTGAGGTGGGGTGACCAGTTCCCTTCCTTGCTGTTTTTACCTTCCGCAAGTCATACGTCAGGTACCCATTTACAACTCGATCGACTGGAGGAGCGGTCGCTCAGGCACGAACCTTGGCCTGGATTTTTTTTCTGTCTATCCATGAATTCGAACCTTGACTGTAAGCCAGCATCACTGTCTATGCTTCACGCTCCACTAACCAAGCTTAATATATAGACGTTAAGATATAGAGACTCAGGTTAAAAGAAGTTTCGAAATTGAGAGAGATCAATAAATGGTTTAATTACGTTGGAGGGTGGTTGCAGCACAACAGACCATCTGAAATGAAAAGAGAAAGACTTGTTATTTGCAGCTATTTTTCTGGATAGTTACTTATTCTGATGATAATAATGATGACACTACTCTCTCCGTTGACAATATTGTTTGCGGTATTATCAATGTAGGGTGAGAACAAATAATTATAATTCAAGTTAATATCATTTGTTTCTTAAGTTAATCTTGATATAGGGGATGCAGTAGATGATAAAAAGAGTTGTGGTGGTAATGATGTCTGGTAAGTGTATCTTCCCACAGGCCTAATAAGCCGCAGGTAGTTCAAACTACCTACTACGGATAGGCTTCGGCTACCTGACAGCAGACATTAACATGCCTGTTTAAATACCAGGATCCCAAGTAATCCAAGTAAATATATGCTGCTTAGTGTAGCCACCATCCTGCATGGTTTTAGCAAGCTCACCTGGAGAATTCTGAAGCTTCAACATTAGTATCATATTTCACCTGGGTCTTTGTGTAGGACAAGAACGTGAATAGCACCACTGCCTCACAGATAGCATGCCGTAAGAGGCGATTAACTGTGTGACATGGCATAAAACCGGTCATGGTTAGGTGGTCTCATAAAAGCAGCATTGATAGCGCCTAACTGGCTTCGGGTTTACTTTGCTATAATGTTTGAGTCTTTTAAGATGTACTCACACATTGGGTAAAACACCCTTCGCGGTACTTACAACAACGTAGTAATATGCTGCTCGAGACTATCCCGCTAAGCAGGAAATCCTCCTCCTATCTACATCCAGCTCATGTCAGAGCTGGGACTTGCACAGGGACATCTGCTCTGTAGAAGTATAGGTCGACTAAGACTAAAATGGCGGCTGGTAATAATGATCAAGACGCACCAAGGAAACTGTAAAAAAACAATACATACCAAATGGATAACTTTTCTTTTTTCTTTCCAAACTTTCTGATGTTCCAAAGAACTGCATTAGATCTGAAACTAGACAATTCAGCAAGGTGTAAATTTATAATAGACAACTTGCACATGTAGACGGGACCTGTTTATTGTTACAGCAGCAATTTCATAATAGCGTGCACACATGCAGCGGACATTGTTTAATGTTACAGCAGTAAACTCATGGTAGCCTGAACATGTTCAGGGGAAATGTTTTATGTTACAGCAGTAAATTCATAATAACGTGCACACGTAGACGGTACCTATCTAATGTTACAGCAGCAAATTCAAACGTGAGAGGGGAGGGGGGGGGGGGGGGGGCTTCGTTTATGTTTTTATTTATGTTTCTAAAACAAACGTTTTTATTGGGATTGGATGGGTTGGTGGGGGTTGGGAGGGGGTGTGTAGAAGAAGGACACGTCGGTGTTTAATATACACGCACACACATACACACACACAAACACACAAACACATACACAGGCACACATATACACACACATACATTAATTAAGTAACAAGAATTTTTGGAATTACATTTCTTTTTTTACAAGAGAACGAATCAGACATTGTTTGTGCTTTATTTGTCAACATAGTCCCCATGCCTGACGTCACACTTGATCCAACTGTCCACTAGCTTGTGGATGCCCCTAGACAGAACATCTGGAAACAGGCATAAGTCACTTGGTACCAAGTCTGGGAACAGGCAGAAGTCACTAAGTGCCAAGTCTGGGAACAGGCAGAAGTCACTAAGTGCTAAGTCTGGGAATAGGCAGAAGTCACTTGCTGCCAAGTCTGGGAACATGCAGAAGTCTCAAAGTGCCAAGTCTGGGAACAAGCAAAAGTCACTTGGTGCCAAGTCTGGGAACAGGCAGAAGTCACTTGGTGCCAAGTCTGAGAACAGGCAGAAGTCACTAAGTGCTAAGTCTGAGAACAGGCAGAAGTCACTTTGTGCCAAGTCTGGGAACAGGCAGAAGTCACTAAGTGCTAAGTCTGAGAACAAGGCAGAAGTCACTTTGTGCCAAGTCTGGGAACAGGCAGAAGTCACTACGTGCCAAGTCTGGGAACAGGCAGAAGTCACTAAGTGCCAAGTCTGGGAATAGCCAGAAGTCACTAAGTGCCAAGTCTGAGAACAGGCAGAAGTCACTTGCTGTTAAGTCTGCGAACATGCAAAAGTTTCTAAGTGCCAAGTCTGGGAACAGACAGAAGTCACTTGGTGCCAAGTCTGCGAACAGGCAGAAGTCAGTTGGTGCCAAGTCTGGGAACAGGCAGAAGTCACTAGATGCCAAGTCTGGGAACAGGCAGAAGTCACTAAGTGCCAAGTCTGGGAACAGGTAGAAGTCACTAAGTGCCAAGTCTGGGAACAGGTAGAAGTCACTAGGTACCACGTATGGGAACAGGAAGAAGTGACTTGGTGCCAAGTCTGGGAACAGGCAGAAGTCACTAGGTTCCAAGTCCGGTGAGTGTTGTGGATGGGCAGGATTTCATACCGAACAGGCAGAAGTCACTAGGTGCCACGTCTGGGAACAGGTAGAAGTCACTTGGTGCCAAGTCTGGGAACAGGCAGAAGTCACTAGGTTCCAAGTCCGGTGAGTGTTGTGGATGGGCAGGATTTCATACCGAACAGGCAGAAGTCACTAGGTGCCAAGTCCGGTGAGCGTGGTGGATGAGGCAGAATTTCATACCCGCACGTTTTTCTGGCGTCCAGGACTTGATTAATGAACTAGAGACGTGGTTGCAGACAGAGTTCTGCGATCAGGGCGTCAGGAGAGTGAATAATATATGTGAGACGTGAATCGCCTTGATGGGCGAATACACAGAGAAGGACTAAAGCTCACACCAATTTCCAGGCAAATGCCTTGATTCCTTTATACTGACGTGCAAAACCTTTCGACAATCCCTCGTATTAGCTATCAGTCAAAACTTCATCAAGTTACAGAATAAAAATATATGGGAATATTGTTCGGCAGAATAGACAAGGAGATATTATGAGAAACTGAAGAAAAAAAAATTCAATTACTTACTAGCTATCACTAATTATAAAGCATTCAATCATTTCAGTTGAGGCAAATACACAAATAATTAACAGTGCACTATGATCTGTTGACATTTTATTTCTGGTTCATCCTGTCTTTTCTAGTAACCCATACCTATTTCTGAAAGCATAATAAGTTGTGAATTGCGTTCTTTCCCTCTTGAGTCTTAGTAAAGATATATTTCTGACAATCTTAAAAGAGGAATTATATAAGTACACTATTAAATGTGTAAGGACAAATAGAGCATAATATAGTTTTAGTTACATTTGAATAGTTTTGCTTTTGAAGAGATAATTTAATTAATGTGCAAGAATTACACATGAGCTTTATATTTCATAAGCTTGGAATGTCGTTTAGGCGAAGTGTAATTATTTTTCAACCTAGTCACCTTCCCAGTCCATGCACAAACGCCAACGTCCGATACGTTGTTGTATCCCGTCGAGGACAATATCAGACGTCTTCACCCGAAACCAGGTACGCACAGCTCCTTGCACCTCATCGTCAGAAGGGTAATGGTCTTCCTTCGGCTTCAAGAAGAGGGAGAAATTTCAAGGTGCCAGATTGGCACTGTTCGATGGGTACTGTAAAATGTCGTCAAACGAGACGCTCCAATGCATCTACTGTTTCTCGACTCGTGTGTGGGATTCCGTGACGAAGGGGTAAAGCCGTCGGCCTCGTGATCGGGTGGTGTAGGCTCGACTCCGGACTCCGACGTCTTTTTCACGGGTGCTTGATGCGGAGTCACCTACATCTCGTAGTCGCCACAAAGACGTCTTGTCCTTGACTTGCCATTGGGGTCTGGCGGCTCAAGACGAGAGAGTGAGGATAAAAAGTAGCGCAGTTAATCCTTACTAAAAATAAGCGTTAGCAAATAAATTATGCCATCATCGTCTACGATGGAGAGCGGCCTTTGCCTTTTCTTGTTTGTGAGCGAGCAATATCGTGCTGACGAATTGCGTATTGCCTGCGAGGAACCAACTCACATCACTTTCCTATACCCAAGCAGGGAATAGATAATATGATGGACTCGCTCAATCGAAATCATAAGAATTGCTGTGATATCTTCCGGCATGACACTATGATTGGGCCAATTTAGTACGTCCACGCGAGATTGGTGCTGTGTATCCCACATCTGCAATCAGTCACCTGCTGCAAGCCTTGTCATACAGGTCCGACATGGCTGGACTGTCACCTTTTATAGTCCGTGTCCACCTTCTGACAATACTGACATCCACACAGGCGTCACCGTATACCGCAATCATTTTTCGATGGGCACCCAATGCTTGGCTTTATCTGCATTTAGCTCAGTATTACAGGGTAATAGTGAAAGTTAAAAGTCGATAAAAACAATTATATGTTTAATAATTTATGTACCTCTGTCTTTGTGTGTGAGTATCTTTTAATATTTGTTTGTTTTTTGCAGTTTGTTGTTTATTGTTTTTGTGATTTGTTCATACAAACGTGAAGTCCGCTGTGGAAGTCACAGTAAACGAAGAGATGCTGGAACAAGTGAACTGTTTTGTACCTTTGACAACAGATAATGGTAGATGGGTGATGGAGGTGATGAAGAGAATAGGAATGGTCCAAAATACATTTAACAACATTAAACAAAATGTTGACATCAAGACAATTAACAAATCCACTGAAAGTAACAGGTGTTATGTATCTCTGCTCTGCGGCGCGGAAAATTGGCGATGAACAATCTGCTTGTGGATATAGTTGAAGCCTTTGAAGTGTACATATACATAAGTTATCTCATGGAAGGAAAAGCGAAGAAACAAGGATGTCATGGAGAGATTAGAAATTGGAAGAGAAATACTGAAGGAGATACACAATCAGTAAATAAATATTTTGGATGTATAGACAAGATACACTGTTGAAAACCATGCTGGAGGGAAAGGTTGACGGTAGGCGGACAAGAGGTGGTCAGTCTTATAAGTTAAAAGACAACATCAAGAGATGGACTGACAACAATCTGTTGGAGTTCCATCAAGGCAAAAGACAGAGGATGTTAACGGTTGGTTGGTTGGTTGGTTATTGATCCAGCAGCCTATGGGCTCCTGTTCTTTGGCGCAATGCCATATAGTGGTATCTGCAAGTGTTTATAAGCTGTTGTTTAGTTCCGTACTTCTGCACGGAAGTTTTTGGAGTATATTCCCGTTGTTAATACTCTAGTTTTTTTCTTCTCCATTCCTTAGTCTGTAATAGACCCCTCCACCTCCATTGGATGTGGCTTTGTTAGATGAGCCATATGTATATACGTTTATCCATGTTTCTTGTGGGTTTACTATCTTACGATATTGTTCTGTAATAATTGTACTTTAAAAACAATCTGCCAGAGTTCTCCTTTTGCCTATTCCCTTCATGGTTTCTACTATCTCAGGGGACTTTTTCAATGGTGGGATTTGGGCTGTTTTATTTATCTTTTAGTTTATATGTAAAAGCTAATTTATTAATATCTTTTCGGGCCAAACTGAGAGGGCCTTGCGGACTCACAATAGTCCGAGGAAACACAGCTTAAGAACTTGTGGTCTGTTCTACGAGGCGTGTTAAAATGGAATCGGACCTAGCTGCACCAAGTGAACATACGTACTATGCGCATGATGACGTCACTTCTGATGTCATCAGCACATACAAACTGTCAAGTTTGCAAAATTTCATTATCCTCTGACTCAGCAGTTTCCTCAGCAGACCGTTGAAAACATGGCGGGTGGGATACGGAATCCGTACAGACTGATTAGCGAACGGTGATTCGGTATCTAACAGCTGAAGAACGTCGACCAGTTGACATTCATCGCAGAATGCAGGCAGTGTATGGTGACAAAAGTGTGTCGAAGACAACAGTGAAGAACTGGTCAACGATGTTTGAAAAAAGGACGCGAGTTAACGAAAGATCTTCCGAGACCAGGTCAGACGCATATTGTTGGGTCAGAATATGCCATCGTCAAAATTGATTCAGCAATTCAGGTGAACCGTCACCGGAGCTTACGTTTGCTACACTTTTGTTACCATACACTGCGATGAATGTCAACTGGTCGACATCCTTCAGCTGATCAACTCTAGATGGATTCCGTACCACACCCGACATGTTTTCAACGGTCTGCTGAGGAAACTATGAGTCAGAGCATAACAATAAATTTTGCAAACTTGATGGTTGATATGTGCTGTTTACATTAGAAGTAACGTCATCATGCGCATCGTACGTATGTATACTTCGTGCAGTTAGGTCCGGTTTTATTTGAACACACCTCGTATTTCATAACTGAACTTAAACAGCTCATTTTACATACTATCTTGATTTTTATGCAATATTTTTTCCCTATTTTCGTTTCTTTTTTGTCCCTGACGAAGACAATTGTGGTGGGAACGTGGGTGTCGTTTTCTTTATGTCCTGTTGCGATCATTGAGCCATGTGTGTTTTTTTAAAATAAAGAAAATTGCACGTTCTATAATGTCTATCATAAATAATGGAACATATCAGCTCAGATTAGCTATATCATACTGACCAATGCAAAATGAACTACTCCTGAGAAATATTGTCAGACTGCTCTATCATAACTCTAATCTCACACACACATTATAAAATGGAGACGCATTATCCAGCGGTTGTAAATCCCAGAGTATAAACATTCGAATGAATAATTCAGATTTGACACAGCGCATGCAATTCCGAGAAGTAACATGAGACATTATAATAGCTTTGATAACGTCTTCCACTACAAGTGCAGAGTTTTACACCAATAAAATGGACATGACGAGGTATTGAGTATGGCAGTCTAAAAGCTCATGTCAAGTGAGAATGACACAACTAACGAAACATATCAACTAAAAATCATAGAATGAAAGAAACTAACTTAAACTTTAAAAGGAAGGAGAAACGAGAAGAGAAGAGAAAAATATATGGTAGCAATGGCGTATCTACTTCTGTGATACGTTGCACGTAACACGCGTCACGAAAATGATGGCCCGGAAAATCGCGGACGGAATTCCGGCAATAATTGAACTTTACAGGGGACAGTAAACAGAGGCCAGAATACAGGGTGAAACATCAGATTGGTTCGAGATACACAATGAAGGCAGATAAGGTGACATTCTCTAAACGTACCTATTCAACATGAACTCGGAAAACACACAATGAAGGCAGACAAGGTGACATTCTCTAACCGTACCTATTCAACATGAACTCGTAAAACATGAAGAATGTAAAAACAAATACAAATTATGTCAACTACTCCTCATTTACAATCGGAGGAAACGATATTCTCAAACTACGATTTGCAGACGATATTGCTATCAAACAGCGCTAAGAGCTTAGAACAACTAATTATGTCCTCCCAGAAGCAGAATCTTGTTACATAGAACAACTAATTATGTCCGCCCAGAAGCAGAATCTTATTACCTAGAACAACTAATTATGTCCGCCCAGAAGTAGAATCTTTTTACCTAGAACAACTAATTATGTCCGCCCAGAAGCAGAATCTTGTTACCTAGATCAACTAATTATGTCCGCCCAGAAGCAGAATCTTGTTACCTAGAACAACTAATTATGTCCGCCCAGAAGCAGAATCTTGTTACCTAGAACAACTAATTATGTCCGCCCAGAAGCAGAATCTTGTTACCTAGAACAACTAGTTATGTCCGCCCAGAAGCAGAGTGAGGCGCACAATCTTGTTACCTAGAATAACTAATTATGTCCGCCCAGAAGCAGAATCTTGTTACCTAGAACAACTAATTATGTCCGCCCTGAAGCAGAATCTTGTTACCTAGAACAACTAATTATGTCCGCCCAGAAGCAAAGTGAGGCGCACAATCTTGTTACCTAGAATAACTAATTATGTCTGCCCAGAAGCAGAATCTTGTTACCTAGAGCAACTAATTATGTCCGCCCAGAAGCAGAATCTTGTTACCTAGAACAACTAATTATGTCCGCCCAGAAGCAAAGTGAGGCGCACAATCTTGTTACCTAGAAAAACTAATTATGTCCGCCCAGAAGCAGAATCTTGTTACCTAGAACAACTAATTATGTCCGCACAGAAGCAGAATCTTGTTACATAGAACAACTAATTATGTCCGCCCAGAAGCAGAATCTTGTTACCTAGAACAACTAATTATGTCCGCCCAGAAGCAGAATCTTGTTACCTAGAACAACTAATTATGTCCGTCCAGAAGCAGAATCTTGTTACCTAGAACAACTAATTATGTCGGTCCAGAAGCAGAATCTTGTTACCTAGAACAACTAACTATGTCCGTCCAGAAGCAGCATCGTGTTACCATAAAACAACTAATTATGTCCGTCCAGAAGCAGGATCGTGTTACCTAGAACAACTAATTATGTTCGTCCAGGCGCAGAATCTTGTTACCTAGAACTACTAATTATGTCTGCCGAGAAGCAGAGTGAGGCACACAATCTCGTTTGGAACATAAAAGAACAAAGATAATGCCTACCGATGAACCAGGAGTCCAAACCAAAATTGTTATGGCATGCAATTAAACGAACACAATGCACGCTTTGAACACCTAGACTGTACACTAACTAAACAACGATGGAGACTGTACAAAGGAAGAAGGAAGGCGGTTGATTATGACAATGCAGCAGCTAAGAAGTATAAATAATTTATGGCACAATACAAACAAACAACTGAAACTAAAAATCATGAAAACGTGCATTTATCCTGTGGCAACCTATAATTGTGAGACTTGGACCATCACACATGCATTAAGAAAGACATTCGAAGCTTTTAATATAAGATTCATTGGACAAAGAAAAAACATAAATAAAGCCATCTAGCAAGACCTACGTGTAGACGAATAGACAATGTTATGTTTCGAAAATTGAAATTGTTCGGCCACGTTAGACGTCATAACAGGCTGGAAAGTACAGTACCGGAGGACATGGTTCCTGGTAGACAAGCCAGGGGTCGACCAAGACGAATATGGATACAAGCGGTCAAGGAAACGTTGAATGTGACCACGGAGCAGGCGGGAAAGCTAGCGCGGGCAGAGATTTCTACAGACAGGCTATTATGAGAGCGACGTTCTGCAAAGGACTTGGGCTACATGATGATGATAAACTAAACTGTTATTTAGGCTTGAACGAACTAGTTAAATTACAGTAATAAAAAAAATCCAATAACCCAGAGCTATAAAGAAGATCTACAATTCAAAAATCGCTGATCGACGCTGCATCTGGACCAACCGTGTCCTCAGAAGAGATCCACATCTGGACCAACCGTGTCCTCAGAAGAGATCCACATCTGGACCAACCGTGTCCTCAGAAGAGATCCACATCTGGACCAACCGTGTCCTCAGAAGAGATCCACATCTGGACCAACCGTGTCCTCAGAAGAGATACACATCTGGACCAACCGTGTCCTCAGAAGAGATCCACATCTGGACCAACCGTGTCCTCAGAAGAGATCCACATCTGGGCCAACTGTGTCCTCAGAAGAGATCCACATCTGGACCAACCGTGTCCTCAGAAGAGATCCACATCTGGACCAACCGTGTCCTCAGAAGAGATCCACATCTGGACCAACCGTGTCCTCAGAAGAGATCCACATCTGGACCAACCGTGTCCTCAGAAGAGATTCACATCTGGACCAACCGTGTCCTCAGAAGAGATCCACATCTGGACCAACCGTGTCCTCAGAAGAGATCCACATCTGGACCAACCGTGTCCTCAGAAAAGATCCACATCTGGACCAATCGTGTCCTCAGAAGAGATCCACATCTGGATCAACCGTGTCCTCAGAAGAGATCCACATGCCATCATCACAACTTGCATGCTATAGACCCAAGAAATATGGAAATACAGAGGTTATTCATAAACAACGTCTGATGAAAAACTTTAGAAACTGAAATAAAATCATGAATCAGAGATGGTACATCATTCAAAGAATTGTCTCTGACAGAGCAAAGTGGGTTGTCCATGTTACCCTCGTGAAATACGATCTCATGAACGATGGTCAACGACTGCTGCATCTGTCGTCGGTCAAAGGTTTCAGAAAAAGACAATTTAGCTATTTATATGTGTTTGTTATGAACAATTCCTAGTAGTCTAGTCCATTGAGAACGGAGAGCTGTCAAAGGAAGACATATTTACATACATGGGAACTGCAGTTACGCCAGACGACCGGATGGATAGAGACATGAAATATAGAATAAACAAAATCAGAACATCTTTGACCACCTTAAACATAATGTGAAAGTCTTTGAAGTGCAGGGCAAACACCACGGCAAGAATCAACGAGTTCAGTTGCATGCAGTATGTGCAGAAGCTCATACTCGTATATGTATGGCAGAATTTTGGATAGTAAAAGGTTAAGAAGTATAGAAATTGTCATTTTACCACACACCCGAGTGGTCCGCTGTTGCCTTCGTGTATGATAAGAACAAGAATATCACCACTACCCCACAGAGAGCATGCCGTTAAAGGCGACTAACTGTGTGATATTGCAAACACCGGTCATGATTAGGTGGTTTGTTAAGAGCAGCATAGATGGCGCCTAACAGGCTGCGGTATACTTTGTTCTAGTGTTTGAGTCTATTAAGATGGACTCCCACATTGGTTAACCACACATTGCAGCATTTGTCACAGCGCAGGGGAGTAATAAGCTGCTCGAGCCTAGCCCGCTAATCAGGAAATCCTCCTCCCGGTGACGTCCAGATCATGACAGAGCTAGGACCTGCGCAAGGGCATCTGTCTATATAGAAGTACAGGTCGACTAAGACTAACAATAAGACTAAAACCACACATGCACATATAGTATGAGAGTTTCGATCCTTTCACAGTCGGCGGGAATGAAATTTCAGAACTAAGATATGCGGAAAATACAATTGTTCTTTTGTTTAGCGCTTCGGGATCAAGATGCTGAGCAGCACAGGAGCTGCAGTGGTTAGTGACCCATAACTAACTACTAGCGTCAGGGCCAGCGAACCGTAGCTGCCAAGACCCTTCTATACCTCTATGCGGTGATCCTGGATAACAGGCTGCAGCAGAGCAGACTGGCTAAGGAGAAGGGATCGAAGAGGGAATGCTAACCCGGTACTCAAAAAATGATTGCTGAATTCGGATGTGTTGGACCGAAAGGTGCAAATATCGCAGCCAAGCTGTAAACTACGACAACGCATTCCGTTCTCTAGACAACATTCTGCTACTTAAGCCCTTTCAGGGTTTGGTAGTGGGAGATTGAGAACAAACGAAGAAGTAGAAGTAGAAGAAGATTAGCGCTGCGATTCTAGAACAGATAATCCTGTAAGTTAAAAAAGAAAGCGAGGAACAAAATCTACATCTAAACATCAGAATATGATAATGAGCACTGGTGAGGCAAAAACCAGACCTAAAGTTATCATAGAGCATAAAAGGTTGCTAAAGTCACAAGTTTTGAATATTTCGGCTGCCAGATACATGACCAAATGGGAAAGCGAACATACTGGTTACACCAAAAACGATGCCTATTACCAGTTGAACCGAAGAGAGCAGGTCGTTGTCTTCAGACTTCGCACTGGCCACAATAGACTGAGGTACTACCTATTCAACAAATTGAAGATAGGGTGTACCGACGAATGCCCGTGCGGTACTGGTAAAATGACCGCTGAACATTTGCTGCAAAACTGCCCGACATACGAGGATCAGAGAGAGCAGATGTGGCCATCACCAGTGGAACTGCAAGACAAGCTCTACGGCAGTGGCAACAGCCTCAGGATGACCGCCGCTTTTTTCGAAAAAATAATGGTTACTGTCTGACTGCGTACGCAGAAGAAGAAGAAGAAGAATATTTCGGCTCGATTATAAACAACAATAGAGATTGCCAAAAAGAAGTAAGAAGAAGAATGACCAAGCCGTTGCAGAGGTTGAATAAAACGGAAAACATGGCATAACACTAACACAATGACAAAAAAGGAAGATCCAGACGGCTTGCATCGTCCCAGTGGCGGAACATGGACAATCACACAAACATTAAGAAATGAGATTAAATCTGACGAGCTAAATCTTTAGAGAAAAGGGCTTAAAACTCCACGGATAGCGAGAAACGCAGCACATAAATCCTACAATTTGAAGATGAAGTTGAAGATGAAGTTGAAGATGAAGAGGAAAATGAAGTTGAAAATGAAGTTGAAGATGAAGCTGAAGATGAAGTTGAAGATGAAGTTGAAGATGAAGCTGAAAATGAAGTTGAATATGGAACAAAACTGATTAGTAAACAATATTGCCTATCATCATCATCATGTAGCATGTTCTTTGTAGAACGTCGCTCCCATCACAGTCTGTCTGAAAGAAACTCGTTCTCTTGCCAAAACTCCAGCCTCCGCCACAGTCATACACAGACATTCCTGGATATCTTGGTGCCATCGTCTTTTTGGTCTACCCCTGCCTCTTTTGCATGGCACCATACATTCCATCACCGTTCTCTCGAGGACGTTGTGTCTCTTGATGAGACCAAAGTATTTGCATTTTCTAGCCAAAATGGAATTGATAAACCAGTTCTCCTCTATGCTCAACTCTTGCCGAATATTGCGTCTAGGAAACTAAAATACTGTTGTCACATCAAACGCAAGAATGGTGTAGAAGAAACGATACTGTGAAGCGTAGTACCTGACAAGCGACAGAAAAAAAGAAAAGATAGGCAGATGACAATAAATAAGTTCTGAGAGTGACAGGTCGGGAGAGCTGGCCAGAGATCGAGTCTTACAGATCGGCTGTTTTAAAAGCAAAATTGAAATGCTGCGCCAACAGTTTGACTTGGCTGAATTGTATCGAAAGACTGATTTATAATGACGTCAAGTCGGTTCTTGAGGGACATACAACAAAATGGAGATATTTTTGGTAGGAAGGGCGATCAAGAACATTATCACTGCCCACGAGATTAACGTCATCTTGTAATAAATCCCTGGACATAGCTGGCTACCAGGAAACGAGATGGCTGACAAATTACAAAAACAGTACCCTTAAAAGAACAAGTGGAAAGACTAAGCAGTAACCATATAATTATTAAAAATAATACCATGGAAATCTGGATGAACAGGAATGACGGGTCGCAGTGAATTTAGAAAATGTCACAGCTCAAAAAGTAATGATGGCATCAATAAACTACATAACAGAGATCAAAGTCTCATCTTTAAGTTTCGAACAGGACACACCAGAGTCAATAGCCACTTGAACAGCACCAACCCCTAGCAGCACCTCCCCTTCTAGAAACATTGCTCTCACTCTGATGAAACAGTTAGCAACCTAATCATTGAGTGCAAGACATTTGCGGACATAAGGAAAATATTTTTACAAGCACCGCCGACAATTGCCAACAGACTGTTCAGAACAATGAAACAGCTTTGGGCTGGCAAGAGCAGGCTTGCTCAGTATCTATGGGATAACATCAACATCAATAAAAGCAACGTTCTGAAAAATATATGCTACTTGATGATAATGATGACCACACGACACACAACCTGTCTAAAAAGACTGACGTCATTTCTTTGCAATAGACCACAACCAACCGAGAACTGCTTGCCCAAGTAATCACAAAGATATACACCTCATCAAAACATAAACGATCAAATATGTACGATCATATCCTAACAAGAGAACCTGACAGAATCACCGGAACCATCATGCTATGGAAACCAGAGGAACGCTAAAATAGTGGTTGACCTAAGACAACTGAGCAAAGATACGGACAAGCTGAACTAGAGAACATAAACCAGAGCCAGGGCAACACCGAGTAAAGTGGAGACAGTTTGTTGATGTTCTTAGAGACGCTACAAGTCATGATAGTCACTAACGTCCTTGCGTTGCAACCACCTTGGATTTAAGAAGGTGACAGTCTGGTCCGTCATATTAATTGCTCACGGCTTAATTTATAGTTCGGCAATAAATTTTAATCCATTCTCCTTTTCTTCTTGGCTCATCTTTTACCCATGAGAGTGTACATGCCTTTTTGTTGTATTTATTTGCAACCGAGTGCTCAGACAAACAGAGGAATTGACCTATTGTATATTTCACGATGAAGGAGTTGTCTCCTTTTGACCTTCACTTCATTGGCCTAAATTGGGAAGGAATTTCGATACCTTCAGAACTGTTGCACATTTGGCTTTTCGATTTTCGATGACCAATGGTATTTTTTTTTACGTACACAGAAAACCCTGGGCCGCCCCAGCAATGGGAACAAATTATGTCATCTGTCAATGCAATTTTTTTACAATGTAGATTATAAGTGTGATATTAGATCCAGTGAGCTATAGCTAGAAATGTAACTTTCGGATGCATGTATGTCAGAGCAATGGCGGGTGACAGCATTTTGGATGGACAATTGATGGCTATTCGCTATGATTATAAATGTTTTCGGACGTACAATGTTAGTTTCTCAACAAATCCACATCAATGTTCATTAAAAGGAACACTCTATGTTTTATACCACATCTGGTCAGTACTAATGGTCAGGTTTTTGTGCAGTTGTGAACTTTCCTTTCCAAAACTTCATGATGTCGCCGGAATGGTAATCGCTCAACATAAGAGAGCTATATGTATTCTCATGACGTATTTAGTATTCTGCCACTGAATCAGGGTAGTTGAGGACCAGAGAGTGAGGCGGACGTGCGCAACTCTCCTTTAAATATAATAACATTTTTGCACAAGTCACTTTCTTTTAATTTCACTTTTCGTTACACCACCGCCTACTATGAAATACACAAAGGAAATCCGTTGATATTTGGTGCATGGAAAATTCGCATTCTCGTGGATCGAGTGAGCAAAAGATCCTCCATCCCCAGTGGAAAGGGTTGCCTTATTTCCTTGTACTAAGTGCAGCAGAAAATTGAGAGTTTGCATTGATTTATTTAGCCTTCTTTTAACTTACACGAACAGTGAATGCTGACAAAGTGGTCCTCATCGATTACGATGGACAAACAACATGTAACTATATCCTTAACCATATGCTGAAAGAGTCAGAACACACATTACGATGCCCAGACTTCAAACAGACAGGCAACCTCCAACAAGAATAGCTGTATTCACGGACTGCAGAGTACTATTAGAGACAATACAAATAACAAACAACGAACCACTGTTATGAGAGATCAGAGCAGAACTGGGAAAACTCCAGCGATCCTCAACAATAGCGCTCCAGTGGCTACTCTCCCATTACGGAATCACGGGACACGAGAGAGCTGATGCTCTGGCAAAAGATGGCAGCAAGAAGGCACAATTTAATCATCGAGTACCATACAGAAAAATCGAGAACATCATCAGAAATCAGTATATACACCAATGGAGAGAAGACAGAAACATAAGCAGTACACCAGACCCAATTCACCAACTCAAAAGAAATCAACAAACTACCTTATTTCGTCTGAGAACTGAACTGGACACTGCAGACTACTAGAATATCTATACCGACTGAAGATCTCACACACCGATGAGTGTCCACATGGAACCGGATGCCAGAACCCTGAGCATATTCTACAAGAATGCCCAATCTATAGGGAAATGAGATGCCAGACCTGGTCAGAGGGTGCGGAGCTGAGACAAAAGTTGTGGGGCAGCCGCTCCGACCTGGTGAAGACTACAGACTTCATCATGGCGGCTGACCTACAGATATAGCATGACCAAAAGATCCTGAACGCAAATAAGAAGGCAATGCCTAGAATGCTGCTATGCTGATTAAAGTAAGCTTAATATAGGAACACAAAGCACATTGCCCATACATTTGATTACATACTTCTTCTTCTTCTTTGGCGTTCGTTATGAAAAGTAAGTTGTGGCGTAGTTTACAGCGAGGCTGCAATGCCTGTACCTTTTGACCAAACACATCCGGTTTCCTTTTACTTTTTTGGGGTACCGAGTCTGCCTTCCTTCTGCTATTGTTTTAGTCAGACTACACTAGGGGAGCATGTTTCCAGGGCCGCCGCTTGGAGGCGAAATTTGGATCTTGGTCAGTTCTGGTTCGCTGACCCTGACGCAAAATAGCCAGCTATGAACTGCTGGCTACTGTCAACTCAATCACTATGCTGCATCTTCAACTCCATAAATACATATGTATACACGTATAGGCATGCATGGCAAAGCAAAGGCAAAGGCCGCCGTCTATCGTAGACGATGATGGCATACTTTATTTTGCTGGCGCTATTTTTAGTAAGGATTAACTGCGCTTCTTGTTATCCTCACTCTCTCGTCTCGAGCCGCCCGACCCCAGTGGCAAGTCAAGGACAAGACGAGTAGGGGGCGACCACAAGATGCAGGGGACTCCGCATCAAGCACTCGTGAAAAAGATGTCGGAGTCCGGAGTCGACCCACACCCCCTGATCACGAGACCGACGGCTTAACCACTTCGCCACGGAATCCATGAAGGCATGCATGAATGTACATACATATACATACACATTTACATACACAAATGCATTTACACACATAAGCATATATATTTTACCCACATCAGGTCAGGTCATCTCGTAACCGGTGAGATAGTTGAGGCACCCTTGAAGACACACAAACAACCCAACACCATCCCTCTCTGTCAGCGGCCAATGCCTGTGTCTCGTCTGGTCAGAGATTGGTCTATTCTTTTATGTTGTCCTTGAACCTCTTTTTGGGACGACCTCTTCGTATTCCGCCTTGCACTCCGCCGTGCAGGAACGTATTTGCAAGACCGTTTGATCTCGATATGTGGCTGTACCAAGTGAGTTTCCGTCTTTTGTTACGGCTTGGTATACCTGAGTTTGCCACCACCACCTTAATATATAGTGCAAATTCTAAGAGTCTGATAACTTGGTCATTAGTTTCCTTGTTTTCATATGGGCCACATGTTTCTCTCCAGTCATGGACGGTATCTTCTCCAATTATTGCGTTCCAATCCCCCTGAACTACCACAATGTCTTTCATTCTATTTTTATCCATATATACATGTTAAATTACATTTTTACATATGCATTTTACACGCATTATCTTTATGTATTAGCTATTCATATATACATTATTATATCACATATTTATTGGGTGTCACTACAGCAGTTTGCATCTTAAGAAACGAAACCTCATACGTTTCAAAGATCCTCTGATCTGAAGCAAGGGGAGACCAGTGCCTATTCACACTGGAGATTGACGAAAACAATCAGAGATACCTTGTACGCTATGTGACCTTAAATGAGCCAACTCAGGTTGAAAATTGATAATCAGGCTGCTAGCTATTTTCCAGACAAAATTCGAAAAGATCATGAAATTTCTACTTAGAATACAACCAACCTCTCCCCCAGGCCTAGTAAGAAGCAGGAAGTCAATATTTGAAGAACAACAAATAACGTGCTATGGATATCCTTTGGCTACCTGGCATTAGGCAAATACTTGTCTGTTTGGCTTTTCAAGTATTTCAAGAAGATATATATATAAATCCAAACATTTTAATACATACATACGAACGCACACATGTTGTTGTTGTTTGTCTTGTTTGCGAATGCCCACAATGAGTAGGTTACTCTTTTGTGATCTCTGAAAAGGGCTTTAAGTGGCGGGTTGTAGTAGCTTTCCTCACATCACTAACGTGCTGATGAAAGTAGTCCGGAGTCCTCCATGCGGTTGTACTATTCTTGGCCTAATTTGCGGGTCGTTCAGTATTACGGGGATTACGTCGATCACTCACCTTGTTAGCCAGACTGCCATGAAAACAGCCCGTTTCAGGGAAGGTACTACGAGTAAGAGAAGGTGAGGGGCTCATCCAATATGTTTTGCCTGAATCTGACTAACACGTCTGATCAGTATATTTTGCCTGTATATTTTTAGTCTTCATTCCCACCACATATACACACACATACAATTGTTCGTTTCATATACGGACTTGCCATATATTTAATGTGGCTACTCATTCAATTATAAAAGTACGTCTCGTTGAATGAATGCCCAGGGCGTCGTATATTGTAGTTAGTGCTTGTTGAGAAACCGGCTTTGAGTGGTCTCACTGGATCGGCTTAATGGTTCATTGTCTACAATGCCCCATACTTTAAACGTGTTCTGTTGGTGCATGTCTGTCCCAAGCTGCAGGTTAACGAGTCTCAAACTCACACCATCCTGAGGGATGTGTGATGTTTCATTACTTGATCCACAACCACATGAAAACATTTTATATGGCCCAAAAACTCGCATGCAGACTATTTGTATGTGATAAGAGCCGGAAGTTCTTACATGTTAAATACTGTTTCGTCTGACATCGGTTTTTTATTTGTTAATACAAGTTAAACATTTTTTAATGTTCGTTAGGACTTTCAATTCTTTGTGTCCGCAATGGGGATTTATAGGCTTGAAATTTATAACCTTTTTTATTCTCATTAGGACCTAACGGCCGCTGTTCTAATTATTATTTATTCTTATAAAATTACAAATATTTGATATCATAGTATCAAGTCTATCCATAATTGTGCCATAGGTTGGCATCCTAGTGTTGGTTTGTCTCTAATTGTGCCATAGGTTGGCATCCTAGTGTTGGTTTGTCTCTAATTGTGCCATAGGTTGGCATCCTAGTGTTGGTTTGTCTCTAATTGTGCCATAGGTTGGCATCCTAGTGTTGGTTTGTCTCTAATTGTGCCATAGGTTGGCATCCTAGTGTTGGTTTGTCTCTAATTGTACCAGAGGCTGGTGTCATGTATGTTTGTCCTATTTGTACCAAAGACCTGTGTGCTTTTAACATACTTCAGCTGCAGTAGAGTAGAGTGTCATGTTAGTTTGTCCTTACTTATACTAGAGGTTGTACTCTGTTAGTTTTTGCCTAGTTGTCCTAGAGAATTGTTATCCTGTTAGTTTGTCCATATATATATATATATATATATATATATATATATATATATATATATATATATATCAGTTGCTGGTACTCTGTTAGTTTGGCTCTAGTTATACCAGAGGCTGGTACTCTGTTAGTTTCTCCCTAGTTATATCAGAAGCTGGTACTCTGTTAGTTTGTCCCTAGTTGTACCAGAGGCTGGTACTCTGTTAGTTTGTCCCTAGTTGTCCCAGAGGTTGAAAATTTGTTTGTTTGTCCCTAGTTTCACCATCGGATTTTAACTTTTTGGTACCTTAATGCTGAAATCTTTCTAATTATAATAAAGATTAATCTCCCTTTTCAGTCTTTTTGGGAAAGCCCTGATCCATGCATGGCACGAGCTGTTTGAAGAATACATTTTAATACCATGCATTGTTTTGTATATACATTTATGCGTGTATATGATTCGGTCACGTATTGTAGCATTCTATAAAACCACGATTTTTATTTCGGATAATTGTATGCATCACTTTTGAAAAAAAATTATCGACACCGCCATTTGCAAAACTTTGCAGCAGGGCCTATAATGTGAAATTCGCATGACGATGAATGCCATTTTGTTTTTGACACTTCAAAGCTTTTTCCCTGAAAGCACCCACAGCCCTCTCTAGTTATTGTTGTCAGCAGTTCAAATATCTTCGACTTGTGTGTCATCAATCGCATATCAGTACTACTGCGTTGGTGTTAGGCGATTATCGGACGTTGTCATGAAAACGTTTGAATTATGTTCATATCTAAATTCATTCTCTTTGAACAAATTAGATAAGTTTGTTCGAAACACTTCACCTCGCTTTCTCTCTCTCTCTCTCTCTCTCTCTCTCTCTCTTTATCTCTTTCTCTTTCTCTCTCTCTCTTTCTCGTTCTCTCTCTTTCTCTCTTTCTCTTTCTTTTTCTCTCTATTTTTCTTTCTCTCTCTTTCTCTCTCTCTCTCTTTCTTTTCTTTCTTTCTCTCAATTCCTCATATACGTTGCCTTCCATTCCTATCACACATTTATTTATGTATGTTCCATCCAATTGTATCCATATTTCGTTAAAACATTATTATTACGTTCGAAACTTTAAACACATTGTTGTATCACTTGAGGGGGGGGGGGGGGGGGGTCTAACGCAGTGGCGTCACTAGATGTACAAGGGTGCGGGGGAGGGGTTGTGGACCGCACCGGGTGACACCATGACAGGGAGTGACCCAAAAATGTAAAAAATTAATTTTATATGTCACTATATGAAATTGTTGTGCAGTGATTCGGCAAAAGCTGCAGACATTTGTTATTAAAACGAAATATCTGTTATTAGTTATACAGACAAAAAACGTTCTTCGCAAGCATAGATAACATGTACTGTACCAGTATATATGTATGTACAATATACATACTTATAAATGAATCAATTTACCTAGTGCAAAATGTACAGTGTACAATGCATGTAGAGCAGCAGCGAGCAGTAGCTGGAACTTCTTCTTCTTCTTCATCGTACTCAGTCAGACATCTACCTTTATTTTTTCGAAAAAAGCAGCGGTCATCCTGAGGCTGTCGACACTGCCATAGAGCTTGTCCAGTGTTGCCACTGGTGATAGCCACATCTGCTCTCTCTGATCCTCGTATGTTGGGCAGTTTTGCAGCAAATGCTCAGCGGTCATTTTCCCGGTACCGCACGTGCATTCGTCAGTGCCACCTATTTTCAGTTTATTGAATAGGGGGTACCTCAGTCTATTGTGGCCAGTGCGAAGTCTGAAGACCACGACCTGCTCTCTTCTGTTCAACTGGTAATAGGAGTAGCTGGAACGACTTGCTGCATTGGCTTCATTGCAGCAGATGAATTGCTTCCAATTGTTGCATGTTCAAGAGTCTCACGTCTGCCCACGAAGAAGAGCTACTGGTGTCCATTCCAAGATGGATACCTATCTATGATGCGAGAGTGAGCCTTGTACTTCTACTTCTATAAGAGCAGATGCACCTGTACAGGTCCCAGCTCCGGTATGAGCTGGATGTAGCCGAGAGAAGGGTTATCTGCTTAGAGGGCTAGGCTCGAGCAGCCCAATACTCCGCTGCGTTGGGACAATCCCTTAAAGAGGGTGGTTTACCGATGAGCGAGTCCATCGTAATAGACTCAAACACTAGAGCAAAGTAGACAACGCAGCCTGTTAGGCGCTATAAATGCTGCTCTAAACAAACCACCTAACCATGTCACACAGTTAGTCGCCTCTTACGACATGCTCTTTACGAGGCAGTGGTGCTATTCATGTCCTTGTCATACACAAAAATCCAGGCAGATCACTTAATTAGGAATACTATTACCGTCTGGGAAGGCACCTGCAAGCAGCCAAGATTAATCTCAAATAAGTCAAAGATTGGTCAGTATTTGCTGTTTAGAAATTCACAGCTGAAAGAGACTTCATATTATCTCTCCCGATTTTCTCACCAATCCTACAATTATTTCTCACGATCTGCGTGTTTGTGATTTCACGAGAAAGGAATATTTTCTCAGAACTGAAACTGAAAAAGAACTATTTGCGATCTAACACAGGACTGTCAAGGCTTTCCAATCTTGCGATATTATCAATTGAAAGGGATTTGGCGACAGGCGTTGATTTCATTCAAGTGTTTGTTCAAACCCAATTCAGAAATTTTTCTCATGTAACTGTCAAGTGTAATGTTAAATGTTAAAATTAAAAAAATATATATATTTTGACACCATGAACTCCCGCTCTCTGTGACACCAACACTAGTGATGTCCCCGATCTAATGCTTCAGAGCTTTATATGCATATTCTATTTATTCCATGCAAAGTATTTATAGCATTTTAATATTACATGTTATCTCTAGAATCATCCTTGCTGATGGCTACAATAAAAACAGGAAAACAAGAATGTTACATGTTTAATTAAAAACATAATAGGCTTTTAAAAGCGGGATTTAGCCAGATCGACTAAGTAAACATTAACGTGTTTGCGGAGATTAGAAGAGAAACAGCTAATTGATGTTTGAAAAACAAAAACAGGACCGATTTCAATGGCGCAAGACAATTTTGCTGTAGGATGGATTATAAATATCATTGCGTTCTTTGAATGATCCCAGACCGGAACTAAATATCTAGGAAAAAGAACAGGCAGCACTTGTAGAAGATGTTTGGAACGATATAAAGGACATGCAAATTAGTAGAATAAGGGAGAATTTCGATCAAATGGAATAGTCAAGGCAAAATCAGTCTTCCAGAGTGGAATCTTGTGCAACAAAACACTATCACTGGAACTGAGGTAGAGAGTTCATGGATGCTGCGTGAACCAGTACTGACATACGGCAGCGAGGCATGGGAAATCAGCTGACAACCACAGGGATCATTGGGTGCAACGGGGATGTGGTTTTACAGAAGAATGTTGAGAGCTCCATGGACTGCAAAGAAAGTGATAGGCAAACATGACAAGGCAGTCGTCCTTTTTTCTGGCACGTCATGAGAAGAGGCGGATTAGAACTCAAGGTGGCAAAGGACAGCATCGCAGGGAAGAAGGACAGGGTGAGGCAAAGAGACAAAATATTGGAGACGATAATAGCCTGAACTGATGAATAACATTTGATAAGAAGTGGAGATACATGATCACTATCGCCTACCGGTATAGAATTTGATTATGATGATGATGATTGATGATCAAAAGCTTAAAAACAAATCAAGTAACTGAAACAACCCCACTTTAAGTATATTTCAAACACATTGAAAAAATTCGCATCAGTAAGTTTTCCAAGAGTTATTTAATATATTTGTGTTTGTCAGCGTCGCTTCTTTGTTTCCAGCTTGCGAAGAATCGGCATGCGACATGAGTATATATTATGCAATGGAAGAATGGGATATTGGGGTTTTCAGGGGGTAACTAAACTGTTATTATACAGCCAAAATAGCGGATGGGATCGAAGATCAAGCAGTGAATTAGCTAACAGCAGGCAGCGACTCATAGCTGGCTGCTTGCATCAGAGTCAACCAACCACACTGAGCACGAACCTATTCCGCTGTCAATTTGGCGGTCCTTAAAACAGGCTGGACTAGTGAAATCTGGCTAAGAGAAAGAGATTGCAGGGGGAGGTTAAACGCGGTACCCCAAAAAAGTCAGCTGAAATCGGATCTATCGGGCCGAAAGGCGCAGATGTAGATATCGCAACCTTGCTGTGAACGACGACACAACGTCCCACGCTTTTCAGGACGAACGCCGAAGAAGTAAAAAAAACAGCGGAAACATTTCTAGTAATCTATATCTTCTGTTTCTTCTTCTCAACTTTGGCACATTAAGGTAAGTTAGAAAGTAATGATCCCGTCACGCCATGCGGCGTATAGGAAACATTGTTTTCAAAGGCAAGGCAAAGGCCGCAGTCCATCGCAGACGATGATGGCATAATTTATTTTCTAGCGCTTTTGTTAGTAAGGATTAACTGCGCTACTTTTTATCCTTACTCCTCGTCTCGTGCCGCCCGACCCCAGTGGCAAGTCAAGGACAAGAGGACTAGGGGACGACTACGAGATGCATCGGACTCCGCATCAAGCGCCCGTGCAAAATACGGCGGAGTCCGGAGTCGAGCCCACACCACCTGATTACGAGGCCGACGGCTTAACCACTTCGCCACGGAATCCTCAAATATTGTTTTAGGCCACCTTTATTTAGTTACTGAACTTCGTTTCTTACTAACCATTATTTGAACTGTCCCTAGCGACACGGCGAATTTCTCTGACAGTGAACGTAAGCTCTGGCGACGGTCCACCCGAATTGCTGCATTCATTTTAGTGATTACATCTTCTGACGCAACAATATGCGCCTAGCCTGGTCTCGGAAAATCTTTCGTTAACTCACGTCCTTCTTTAAACATTGTTGTCCAGTTCTTCACTGTTGTCTTCGACACACTTTTGTCAACTTACACTGCCTGCATTCTGCGATGAATGACAACTGGTTGACATCCTTCAGTTATTAGAAACCGAATCACCGTTCGCTGGTGAACTCTGGACGGATTCCGTATCACGCCCGCCATGTTTTCAACGGTCTGCTGACGAAACAATGAGTAGGAGGATAGTGACATTTATATAAACTTGACGGTTGGTATATTCAGTTTACACCTGAGTAACGTCATCATTTGCATCGTACGTATGTTCATTTGGTGCAGTTAGGTCCGGTTTAATTTCAACACGCCTCGTATGTATCAGCAGCACACAAGGTAAGTCGCATATTTTTATAAGGTTTGAACTTCAACCACACAGTTTATACCTACTTGGATCTAGCAGGTGAACGGTTCTGTAGCTTGCGTCGAAGGGAGTCAAGCCCCATAGAGGGCCATTTTGTTTTCTTTCCCGTTCTTGTAAGGATGTTGCCAGTTTGTACAACCATTGCCTATCATCTGAAGAAACAAATACGATCATTATAACAACTATGTGTATATGTTGGGCCGGATACACATTAGGGAAAACCAGCAGATTGTATTACAAAACAATATCTGTTGTTGAATCCTCAGGGTAAGATAAATGCTTTTGTGAGAACATGCACCGAAAAGTGACCTCGTAACAGAGACAAAATAAACAAGAAAATAGTAGAGAAGCTAGTGGATCGGATGACAAATGGCAGGAAGACCAGGCAAGTGTTTGTAGCTAGCTTTTGCTCCTGGAAGTTGACATATTTTGATTGTATGTTAATAGTTGCTGTGTATTGTCTGATATAAAAACTATCAATATCGCAAATATGGCCTTTCTACTAAACACACTTTTAAAATAATGATCAAACTATTTACATGCAGGCATTCAAATGTATGTCGCAAAGAAAAAGGAAATGGAGGAGTTCCTAAGGCAACAGTTGGGAAAATCGATGTATGAAGACATGCTATTTCTGCAATATCCTATAACAAATGAAAATATTAGCACATATTAAAGCATACTGTGACACGGTTGTAGATGCTCTTTGATTAATATGGGGATCAGATGTCATATGCTGAATAAGGTAATTAGCAATCAAGAAGACACGAACAATTCATAACTAGGACTGACAGAACTTGGCAGGCATCTGACTTCAACCGTAAATATATGAATTTTTCTTAGATAAAGGAAACAAATCTGAAGGTCTCGTTCTTGGTCCAGATGTGTTGATGGAGGTGTTGTGAGCCCCTGAATCTGAACCCTCCTCCCCCCCCTCCACCCCCCCCCCCCATCTCTTACCGTTGTATTTTTTTACTGGCAGCCGATCTGGTTTCATTCTCATGAGATGGCCAAAGTACTTGACTATCTGTTTATGCATGTATTCTTGAGAGGATGCTATTCACACAATTTTCTGATGTCATTTCTCATTCTGTCTTTTCTGATACCGTTGATGACGTTTGAATTTTCTTTTCTTGTGCCTTATATAGAGGCCACATTTGGCACCAAAAGCACAGAGTTGGTAAAAAAAATAGTGTTTGTCAGTTACCATTTTGTTTTGGTGCTGATGTTCTGATGTTTGACTAGTAGTGAAACAAGGAAGTAATTGTGTGTCCCACTTACCTTGGGATGAGCACTCTACTGTGCATGCCAAAGCCAGAAATAGGGTTGGAACAATCACGTTGGACAATTTCACTGCCATTACTTCACTTTACCTGTATTGATATTTAGTTAATAATTAATTTCATGTAAATCAGGTATTTTAGAACAAACACTTTATGTTGTATCTGGTGCCATAGTTGGAGACAAACTCAGATACTTTGACACTGAATAAGTGAATTAACCCGAAGACGTCACACATAATCACTGGATGTTTGAAAACAAAAGACGAACATATATTAATAGGGAAGGATACACTAATCGATAGATGGACATAATACACCGGCGAGTTATGTGACGACAACAGACCAGACTTAAATGAGCAGGTCTATTACTAAAGCAAGGTTGAAACTAATAAAACAAGTACAATTATTTCAATACTTGGCCATCCAAATCAGTTCTGATGGGAGATGCAGAGGAAATAAAGAACAGAATAGTGAAAGCAAAACCAGTCTTTACGAGCATGAGGGGAATCTTGTGCAACAAAAGTCTGGATTTCAGAAAGTGAATTCTTGGATGCTACGGGGAATCAGTATTAATATACGACAGCGAGTCATGAACAATCAGCAGGCAAGTATGGGAGGCAAAGGAAATGTGGTTTTACAGAATAATGTTGAAAATGTCGTAGACTTCAAAGAAAGCTAATAACATGATTCTTGAGGAGGCACAAACAAAGAAAGCTTATGGCAAAAATCATGACAAGACAGTCTTTCTTTTTCTGGCATGCCATGAGAAGATGTGGATTGAAGCACACGGGACAACGAGCAGAATCGCCTGGAGGAGGGACATATGGAGGCAAAGAAAGGAAATATTGGATAGCGTGAAGGCATGAAATAGGAGGCGACCAACCACGGAACTGATAAACGACACATGTGATAAAGGGAAACGGAGATCCACGATTGCCAACACCAACCGGCGGTGCACTTGATGATGATGATGATGACTTAGAGACTGTTATTGATATATAATGTCAGGCTTACAGATAAATTTAGATACTTGAGCAAACGTTGACATATGGCTGGAGCCACGTTTATATATAAATCAAGATTCTTTGAGATAAACGTGGAAATACGAATATTCGGAGCCTCCCTTAAAGTGAGTGATACACATACGTTAGAATGAACACTGGTATATGGAACAATGTTTATAGATATATTACGATAATTTAGAACAAACACTGTTATTTGAAGCCACCTGTAAACATACATTCAAATATTTAAACAGACGCTGTTATATGGAGCCACGTTTATAGATTCATTCCGATACTTTAGAACAAACACTGTTATATGGAGCAATGCTTTTAGATACATTCCCATACTTTAGAACAAACACTGTTATATGGAGCCATGTTTATAGATACATTCCGATACTTTAAAACAACACTGTTACATGGAGCCACGTTTATAGATACATTCCGATACTTTAGAACAAATACTGTTAGATTGAGTCACGCTTATAGGTACATTTTGATACGTTAGAGCAAACACTGTTACATGGAGCCACGTTTATAGGTACATTTTGATACGTTAGAGCAAACACTGTTATATTGAGCCACGTTTACTGATACTATAACCACTGTAAAACAAACATTGTTATCTGGTGCAGCTTTCAGTGATAAATTCAGACATACAAAAAAATATTATTCTAAGTTTAAAAATACATTAAACATCCTTAGGCACGAAAAGGTCTATAGCTAAACCGTTAATGGTGAATTAACATAAAGATTTAACATTAACGTTGAAAATGTTAATCCTATTGTTCTAGCTTGGACGACCAGATTTGATCTCAAATATAGCATTGTTAATGTTAATCTATAATTGCCCGTCCTCATAGTTAATTATTTACTATTACATCGAGATTTTGTTTTATCATTTCAGAAAAATATCAGTTATTTTCTGCCAGTAATTGTAGTGCTATTATAGAATAATTATATTATCTTCAAGAGAATTTGCAGTGGCGAAGAATACATTTAACATCATAAGACATATACTACTCTCAAAGCAGGAATTTTAGAAACTAAAAATAAGAATAATTAAATGCAATGTGCGTTCAGTTTTATTGTGTGGAATAGAAACCTTGACCCTAACAAAAGAAATTGGAGAAGAAGATTGACGCTTTTGAAATGTGAGTCTTTAGAAGACCTGGGCGAGTTTCTTGACAATTTAGGGAAAACAAAAAGTGAGGTACTGGAACAGCTCAAGGTGGAGAAGACGCCTCTAGAGAAAATAAACAAGCAGAAAAATTACATAGTTTGGTCATTTCACAGCTAGAGATCCAAAACCCACAACCTCCGATGCAGAGACGGAAATGAATCATGAAGATTAGGATAGAAGACCTCTTCAAGCGTTAACCTTCCTTGCCGATGCTGAAGAGCTTGCACCCCCTCCCCCACCCCTTACACCTTATCCCCTTTCCCCTCTATGATCTCGTGAGTTATGCCGGCGGGGGAGTACTACTCCTGTCATAGTCACCCAATACGGAAGGTACTTTTACAGGGGCCAGACTACGATGATTCGGAGTAAGTAAAAATATAGCTGTTTAGCCCACCGGCGAATTGGCTACACAAATCCTCCCGTAATCCATGAGTTACAATGAATTCTTGTCTCGTCCTTTGCTGTTTTTCCTCTATGGATTATCCCGGTAGATGACAAACAGAGGTAGGTCAGCGGACATTGCCCCTCTGTCCTTTTGTGACGAACTTCCAGGTGACAGTGAATGCCAGACGTGTTATCACTACAGATAAGCTGGCATAACTCACCGAGGAATGTGGAGTTGGCTGATTAGGATATGTGTTATTCGTCTTAGCAGATCGTGACGATTCTGAACCACAGACATACTGGACTGCCTCCTTTTGGGGATACGCTAAAGATGGGTCTGTACCCTCCTCTTCAATATGATTATTTCTCTAAGACAACAAACTTTACACGAATTTCAACGGAGGAAGCGTGCAATATTGTCCAGGAAGCGTTAGGTTGTCAAGAGCTACCAGCTCACAGCTAAAGGGACTATATCGTCATCACCACCATCATCTTCATTATGAACATCATCATCACCAACAGCAGCTTCAACATCATTATAAAATGTGGATAATATGACTGCAATGCAACACTTTCAAGTAGCCCATTAATCGACGTCTCCCAGGTTGAGTGTGTAAACTCCTTTATCTTTTTCTTTACATATGTATTGTCTTAAGCACACAATGTTCAGGTTAAAAGATGCCCTAACTTTCTCATTCTTCAAATGTCCCTTCAGCCTGCAATACTATGCCTTTAGGACTGCTCCCATGTCAGCTTTCAGTTCAAAGTAAACTAATTGATAATTTGCAAGGTGCTCAGCCAGACGTAGACGTTGAAGTGTGTGAATGGTCGTACACGACATTTCTTATAACCCTGAAAGTTGCGAAAATCTACTTTGTGTTTGGCCGCTACACTTCAATTACAAGATATTAATAATTGTATGTCAAAACTTTAACCTGAAAAATAAATATCTCATGTATGTTTTTAGTTGTATGTTCCTGTGCAATTTGATTTATTTTGAATTTTAGACTAGTCAGGTTTGAGCAAAGCCTGAATCAGCAGAATGAAGCAGGCAAGGCGGTTGGCCTGAACAAATAGAAAGAAGACTTCATTTCTACTGAACATTTCCTACCCTTCGTGGGAACTGCGATTGGAAAATTAGCTCACCAAAAATGTTAATTCACATGTTTATCTAGGCCAGGAAATCAACAACATCCACGACATTGATAAGGAGATCTCACACAGGAGAGTGACGAGTTGGCTGTTTCAACCTCATTAAACTGGTACTCCGGCAAGTGACGGACGTCAAGGGCCAGGGCTCATACCTTCAGTAGCATGGTTATCCCAGCAATGGTATATGAGTGTGAGGTTTGGAGTCTGCGAAAATCGAACGAAGAAAAGCTTCGAATTACCGAAGTAGAGTACTAAATATCTCCATAAGAGACCATTTCCGAAATATCGACATCCGTGATCAAACTGAGTTCCGGCATGACGTCGACTTTGTATTAATACAAAAGTACAGAAATGGCCATGTAGTCCTCATGACTGATGATACATAGACGAGGAGAGTGTCTTTCTGGTGACCATACAACTACAACCGCCAATGCGGCCGCCCGCCGACAAGATGAAGTGATGATCGGCAACACGCCTTTGGACCGTCCTGGTACTACAAGACGAAGAAAGGCACAGACTGAAACAGCTTTTGGCTACCTGGCATAAAGCAATCTGGATTGATTGAATTCTAGGATTCAAGCAAGTAAGTATTAGTAAATTTGATTCAATCACCTGATTTATGGAAAAATATAGCATACATCAACAGTCAATTTCATTGGGGAAATAATGAATCAAGAAGACGCAGATATTTCATGTATATGCACTCATATACTCTCAGCCAGGAATTTTGAACTAACACCAATGCTAGTACTGCATGAAGGCAAATGCTTAATAACTTCGGGCCGATTGAAAACAATTGTGATGACTTAAGGACCGCACCAGAGTCAAATATGTGCATGTCTCTGACTAATTTAGATGTAATAGCTTTACAGAAAGCGATTGAATAGTTGAGTGGTTAGATCGCTTACTTCTGTGGTAGAGTTACTAGGTTCCAATTCTAGGTGTTTTCTCGAGTTCCAGTCAACCCAGATCTATATGAACACCTGCTTTACTGTTAGAGAAATCAAAGCAGTCAGGAAAGGAATTGGTCCCACAATTTTCAAAACAACGGAGACTTAGTACAATAAATTATGTAATACTTCTTTCCCGACGGCAGTGTTTGCTATGATATCACATTTATTTGTGCCTTCGCAGTCATCTGGGTCGTGTTTGGTAAGAAAGAATATGACCACTGCAAACAGTAAAGCATGTCTTAAAACGTTAATGGTCGAAGTTACTCGTGATGAGTTGAGTTAACTATTGATGGCGATTCATTGGTAACGGGTTACAGTGGCTCTTCTTACATCGAATATCGACAGTGGTCCTCCTACCTCTAGTGCAATGCAAGACACTTCAGTAAGTCACCACTTTGATGATTAAAGTGTCGATTCTAAACTCGTTGGCAAGACTGTCATGGCACAACCTGTTTCCAAAACCACGAAAAGGAATGTGTGGCTGTATCTTGATCAGTATGTTTCACGTGACCCTGATTACTCTACGTTAAAGAGGGCGTAGCAGGCCCTTCTGGCAAGCCAGATTGTTGCAAAAACTAACTACAATTCTATGCTACAGACTTTATGTACTGAGCCAGCTGTAGTTGCAACTCTATGCGTCACATGAGTGCGGAGGAAGCGAGATACAACTGCTACGGAACAGTAACTCATTTCTCAAAACAGATTTGGTGAGTAGAGTTCCGACCTTTGAAATGTGCATATATCATGACCCGGTTGATCAATTCTGACTTTTTTGTAAGATTATTTGAGCCCGTCTCTCTGTTTGACAATATTCTCTGGTTGATCAATCCGGACTGGTTGTAATGTTGTTTGAGCACGTCTCTCTGTTTGACAATATTCTCTGGTTGATCAAATCGGACTGGTTGAAAAGTTGTTTGAGCACGTCTCTCTGTTTGACAATATTCTCTGGTTGATCAATCCGGACTGGTTGTAAGGTTGTTTGAGCACGTTTCTTTGTTTGAGCCTATCCTCTGTTTGATCAATCCGGACTGGTTGCAAGATTGTTTGAGCACGTCTCTCTGTTTGACAATATCCTCTGGTTGATCAATCCGGACTGGTTGTAAGGTTGATTGAGCATGTCTCTCTATTTGACCCTATCCTCTGTATCTCTCTTCATTTCAGCATTGGCTCGTACTTTAATGTCTCTGCTTTTCAGAGATGTCAAGTTGAGTGATGGTCGCCTCTTCCTATTCTCTCAAAGATCGTGTCCTCTAGAATCTTCTGTAGACGACTTTCATGTCGCATATTGTGTTCTTGCCAACTCAATCTTTGTTTATGAATCATTTTCAATATTTGTCTATGGGCCTACCTCAATGAGAACATTCTCATTGAATCTTCTTTCTGTGCTACTATCTCTTTCCATTGTACAATATCACACAATTTCAAACGTATCCAAGGTTTTTTCACCCTTTTTTGCTAGAGTCCATGTTTCAGTCCCATACAGTGCAATTTGCTCAATATCAGTTCAGTTCAGTTCATCCCGTAACCCATCAGACCGTTGGGGCACACTTGAAGACACTCCCACAATACCACGCCATCTCTCTCTGTGCGCTGCCACCAGTCGTGCCTCACCGGGACGAAGGTTTGACCACTTAGTGATATTGTCTGCCCATCTCTTCCTTGGTCGACCCCGTTCTCTCTTTCTTGGTACGGAACCATGCAGTAGCGAATCTGTAATTCCACTGGACCTCGTGACGTGCCCACATTAAGTCATCTTTCGGCTTTTGGTAGCTGTGAACTGATCATTAAAAAGGCCCATTTATGAGTAGTTTTTATTATTTTCCGCATTTTCAATCCTGCTATTTTTTGAGGTTAGCGATGAGCTTCTCTCTGAGGGCCTTTTTTGCCAATTCAATCCTTGTCTCTATTAAATATATATATATATATATATAAAGACGATTCTAAATAGAAGTCAAGAAATGAATTTGAATGGTTTAAGCTGTTTTTACCACCATCAGTAAATCCAGGCTCAGACAAAACACACTGATCCACAACCCGACCTCATGTCTGCGTCAGCGTCCACAGAAACCGTCTGTGTCACAACAAGGTGAAGATCGACACAGATCCGTATATTGGTGAACTTATTGTAAGTTCCTCATTGCAACACAGCCAGGCGCCCAAGTACATAATTTTGACTTTAAAATATTTCTTATTTGTTTTTTTAAAAACTCAATATTAGCATATTAGAATAGTTGAAACCGAAAGAAGCAGATACTTTCATTAATAATAACAGTATTGGTGGGTACGAGTATTAGAGCGGCTGATCGCTTGATTTTAATGGAAAAAATACCAGGTTTAAAACACGTCATCAATAAGCTTCGGTCGAACTATGCGTAAACTAGTACTTTAATCCCTTTTAAGTAAGAAAAAGTAGCAAGGAAGGCAACTTGCTACCAACTTCATAAAATAATCAGAGGCTTAGTACAGTAAAGTCATCACTTCATCCCCGACGGCAGTGTCTGTTATGGGATTACCTTTACTTTTAATGTAGTTGAGTAGAGATGAGACTAACGTCTGGTCAGGCAAAACATAATGATCAAACTATGCTAATCAGGATTAGGTGAAACTTACTGATCAGATTATGTTAGTCAGTGTCAGGTGAAACATACTGATCAGATTATGTTAGTCAGGGTTAGGCAAAATATACTGATTAGACTATGTTAGTCAGGGTCATGAGAAACATACTGATCAGACTATGTTAGTCAGGGTCAGGTGAAACATACTGATCAGTCTGTGTTAGTCAGTGTCAGGTGAAACATACTCATGAGACTGTGTTAGTCAGGGTCAGGCAAAACATACTGATCAGACTTTGTTAGTCAGCGTCATGAGAAACATACTGATCAGACTATGTTAATCAGGGTCAGGCAAACATATTTATCAGACTATGTTAGTCAGGGCCAGGCAAAACATACTGATTAGACTATGTTAGTCAGGGTCACGAGAAACATACTGATCAGACTATGTTAGTCAGGGTCAGGTGAAACATACTGATCAAACTGTGTTAGTTCGGATCAGCCTAACATACTGATCAGACTATGTTAATCAAGATCAAGTGAAATAGACTGATCGAGACCCCTCCCCCCCCCCCAACCTCCAATCTCTCTTCCATGCTTCTCAAACAGGCTTCCATGGCCGTCTGGCTATCGAGATGGTGATCGCCGTAATAGTGATCATCACTCAGAGGAAGCTAATCACAGCCCAACAGTCTGGACCGAGTCAAGCTACAGCAGCCCACCACTTGACGCTCTTTTCAGGGCCCACGAAATGATAAAGCCATTCCGCGAAGGGAATAAACATTAAGCAGCAATGTTTTTGAAATCCTAATACTAATGAGAAGTGATTGCCGGCACACTTTACTGACGAAAATTAATTGACTAAATCATCTTGTGATTCAACATTAAAGATAATATTCTCTTACCCGCTGTTGCTGACATTGTGATTGCATGTTCTGTGTACACTACAGTCTCCGGAAACAGACCATAACGGGCGATAATTCCACTTTTTTGTTGCGATACAACCTTTTGAGCCTAAGTGCATATAAAAATAACTGCAATAATAGACTGAAATTGTTGCCTGTTGATCCTGATATTAGAAAGTGGAAAGGCGGGCAACAGCATGAGCTATTACCTACTAACTGATTGTTAAATTCATGTTAATCTCAGTATGAAACGTACAAAAAAAAATATAATGTCAGACAATACTGTTGGTGATGAAGTGTTAGAGAATTTATTATGCAAGACTTAATTTGTGTGTGGTAGAATGGTCTATTACCGATCCTCACTGTAGTTTTTTCTTTATCAGGAAGTCAGGAGCTCACTTACAACTGTCTAGACTGAAGGAAGCCAAAATAGCTAGATTGACTGGAGCGTGTCGGTACCAAGGATTGAACCCATTACCTTTGGAGTGGGAAACGATCGCTTCACCACTCAGAAAGTCAATGTAATTATAAATACTACTTTATGTTGATTGTTATAAGCTATTATTTAACTTGACATGACCGTTGCCCGTTTGCGTGGACTTCTAAGAACTAACCAACAACAGCATGCTCAGAACTACAACGGTATCTGGAATTATCGCAGTTTGGCTCCAACCACTTCCCATGTGGTTGGTGGGGTGTGATCTAGAATAAGTAGGGTACCACTAATCTACTATTTTACAACCAGTATTGTATTTCAAAAATATAAATTTTAAATAAAACAAAATTTGAGAAACACGTGATGGTCCTGGGTGAAAGAAAGTCAAGCTACCACTGAACAGTAATAATGCGAAACAATCAACTCACGTCTTCGTTGCTACTGGCCTTCTCACAAAGATGACACCAGCTATTCTGCGACTTTATATAGACAAACAGGACGCTAAGGGTGGGAGAACAGACCAGACAGCCATCTAAAGTATCTGCGAGCTGGGCATCACACTAGAGTGTCGTGCTTAGGGAGTATTTGATTGGACAATTTGACCAGCTGATGTTCCTCGTTCGGCTTGAATGTCATGAAGACTCAATCTCGTCCCTCGAGACAGGATCAGAAACACTTCTCCGAGGAAACACAAAAGTAGTGAAAGCTCTGTCGCCAGTGTTAATAACCACACGGTTATCAACGCTCTGGGAGCTGTTTTCGGAGAGACATTGACAGATGTGTTAGCGACAGATGATATATTGCTCAATGTCTATGACACGTTGTCTACTGTTCGATAACTACAACCCGACGACGCGAATAGGCAGTTATTTAAAATTTAATTATTTCTACAATTTATTGTGAAGAGTTGTGTTTCTCAACCCGCATTATCTGATTTAACTACTGCTATAACTGCATTAAAGAATTACTAGTAATATTTAACACTACTACGAGCGTATCATACCCATTACTATTGTCCCTGGCCTAATCACAAAATGAGTTCACTACTATTTCGAACCACTAATTCTGTCAATACTTCTATTAATCGCCGATTTGTGCAGCTTAATGACGCTTGGAACTTCAGATGCCTTTCTTTGATCAAGTGTATTGCTTCGGTTGTTGTAATCCCCTGATTTTGTACGATTTCTCTTACATCATCTGCCACGCGAAGATCATTATTCCTTAATGCCATATATTCTTGTGCTATAAGAGCGCAGTGGTAGCTGATCATGTAGTTTTCTCATGAGATGACCGAATCATTGTATTTCTGTCTTGACAGCTCAATAGGTTATTCTCACCATATTTCTAATGTCACCATTTGTAATTGCATCTGTGCTAATGATACTAGTGACATTTGTTCAACATTTCATCGAACACATTGTATTTTTCCCCTTCTGTGACTTGTAATAGAACTCCGTATGACATTATATATAGCACAGTTATCTTCCTTCGATATAATCACTTCCCTGTTAAATGTATCTCTTTAAAGCATATCAGAAACGCCAGAAGGACCCCTGTCCACCTTCATCAGCAAACTCGGGATGCGAAGAACGCGACAAAAAACGCCCACTTAACGTCTTTTTCAGGACAAACAAAAGAGTAAATCTACTCATTGTAAGCATTAAACAACAACAACATGTATCCCTCTTTCTATTCTGTCACACTTATACTGAAGATTGCACTTGACTGCGATATTTGTTACCTATCGGTCCAACACATCGGTCTTCATCAGAGTCTGACTCTTTTATTACGATATCGTAATACTTCAGCGTTTTCCTTGTAAATAAGAATGATGTACTCCACAGTATATATTTTCTAGATTCTATTAGTAGTAGATCTAGTCTATGCCTTCTATTTTAAACACAACCTAATTAACTAACTAATTAAAGAAAACTTTCTACTCTTCGTTCTCAGATCTTACGAGGTTTTTTTGTGCTTTGAACATAATACATTTCGTTTTCAGATCTTACGAGGTTTTTTTGTGCTTTGAACATAATACATTTCGTTCTCAGATCTTACGAGGTTTTCTTGTGCTTTGAACATAGTACATTTCGTTTTCAGATCTTACGAGGTTTTTTTGTGCTTTGAACATAATACATTTCGTTTTCAGATCTTACGAGGTTTTTTTGTGCTTTGAACATAATACATTTCGTTTTCAGATCTTAGGAAAATGTTTCTGCTTTCGGAACAACACATTTCTTCCGCAGATCTTAGGGATATATTTGCGATTAGATCACATCATCTTTCCTCCTCAGATTCTAAGAAGATATTTGTGTTTTGGACGCAATAAGTTTCGTTCTCAGATCAAAGAAAGATATTTATGCTTTTGTGACAACACGCTTCTTTCTCAGATCTCATGGATATCTTTATGTTTTGGGTGCAGTCCGGTTCTCTCTAATATCTTAAGAAGATCTTTGTGTTTTTGGTGCAGTCCCTCTAATTTCTTAAGAAGATCTTCGTGTTTTGGGTCCAGTCCGTTTCACTCTAATATCTTAGAAAGATCTTTGTGTTTTTGGTGCAGTCAGTTTCCCTCTAATATCTTAGGAAGATCTTTGTGTTTTTGGTGCAGTCAGTTTGCCTCTAATATCAGGAAGATCTTTGTGTTTTCTCTCTAATATCTCAAGAAGTTATTTATGGTCCAGCCATCATCTATTTTAGCGACTAAGCCATCTCCTGCCAGCCGTAAATTGAGGTCTGCAGATGGTGTTACAGTTCTAACGAAACATTTCACATGAAACAACGTCTCCAGGCAGTCGATAATTTCACCTAACTAGGCAGTACCCTCACCAGAGAAGCAACAATCCATTCCGTGGTCAACAATATCATTGGGAAAACAATCTATGTAGTTGGTAGGCTATATGTGAACGTTTGGATTCGAAAAGACATCAGTGTCGTCACCAGGGTAATTATGTATTGTCATGTAGTGTTGACCAATTTGTTGCATCCGTGCGAAACATGGACAATGTTGAACAGGCAGTTAAATCGTTCCCACATGAGGTGCCTGCGCAGTCTTCCCGGTATAATGGACAGGACACAGTACGTAATTCTGAAATTCTTAACAAGTTGAACACCCATGCGCTAGTGCATGAAAGGTCAAAAAAGATGGACAGGACATATTGTTTGCATGCCAGATGAGCACCACCAGAAGCAGCTGCTTTATAGTGAGCTCACCAGAGGGACAGACGAAACACTGTAGAGACTCCTTAATAAAGTTTCCCAAAGTCTTCAATAGTGATGTTACCTCCTGGGAGATTCTTGCACAGAGCCGGTCCCCCTGGCGTGTTAGCATAACACAAGGTGCTCAGATTGCAGAGTGAAACTTCATTCTTGAGGCTCAGAGAAATTAAACATCCTGAAAGAACATAACCTACTACCACCACACAGCCGACGCCCCACAAGTGTTCCCTAAGTGTGGCAGTCTGCTATGCCATGACTGAACCTTACAGTAAAATGAAATCACATCTTGCAACACAAATTTAATGCCGCCGCCAATCATCGTTTGCGATTATCATCTTTTACTATCAGAATTCTAGCTGAGAAACTTCATACGGTCTTCCAACAAATGTGACAGAATGACATTATTACGCAAGATACCAAAGGTGCGTCAAGTAAAACCGCATAAAGGCAAAGGTACTCAACTAGCCTGCAAAAAGGATCAAGATGCTGAGCAGCGCATGAGCTGCAGTGGTCAGCGACCCATAGCTGAATGCAAGCGTCAGGGCCAGCGAACCCGAGCTGCCAAGACCCTTCTACACCTCCACGCGGTGACCCTGGATAACAGGCTGCAGCAGAGCAGACTGGCTAAGGAGAAGGGATCGAAGAGGGAATGCTAACCCAGTACTCAAAAAATGCTTGCTGAAGTCGGATGTGTTGGACCGAAAGGTGCAAATATCGCAGTCAAGCTGTAAACTACGACACAACGCATTCCGTTCTCTGGACTACATTCTGCTACTTAAGCCCTTTCAGGGTTTGGTAGCGGGAGATTGAGAACGAACGAAGCCAAGCCAAGCCAACCAGCCTGCAACAACGGGCAATACACCCCTCTACTGTCAATAATGGGAGACTATTAGCTCTGATCCTTCCAAATCGCTTCACGTTTCATATCGATGAAGGTCTTCTACCTGAAAATCAACTGGGAGTAGGAAAGATCGTATAACCACCATTATGGTACTCGTTGCAAGATATAGTAATTGTATCCCCTTTCAGTCATGACTGACTTTAGGATGATCGTCTTATAAATTTTTGGAATTAATTTTTCCTAGCATCGTTTTCGATCACTTCTTCATGCTGCAAGAATGTCTTTTCACATAGCAGGACGTGGCTCTTCTGAGGACCTCAGCACTTGGATCGGTCTTTAGCTTTCCATGAAGTGAGACCCAAGCGAAGTGCCTTTACTTAACTTAACTTAACATAACGTTTTTATACTGGTTTAGAAGACTCATCAGAGTCTGTATACAACCAGTTACATTTGCATTACTCTGCTCTAAAAGGTATGCGCATCCAATCTATTCTTAAAGGCATTAACTGTCCCTGCCTTCACTACCTCTTGGGGCAATGCATTCCAAGCATTCACCACTCTCTGACTAACAAATTATTTTAATCATACCTAACATTGCATTTGCCTTATTCACTGCTAAATGGATTTGCTCACTCATGTTACCTGTATGCTCTATTATACCTCATAGGTCCCTTTCCTTATCTATCATTTTAATATTGTTCTCGCCAATTCTGTAATTATGTGCCCTATTGGATCTACTCATATGGATGACTGTACATTTATCTATATTAAACTTCGTTTGCCATCTCACAGACCAGTCTTGAATTGTATCTAAACCCGACTTCAATATATCCACTTCTGCTTCACGTCCTGCTTACATACATCTTTTCATTTCTCTGTGGTAATATGAGTATTCTTTTGCCATCCGTCAACTGTCCATAGAAAATATCTTTGGAATGTGATCCTTCTTCATGCGGTGAACAAGACCAAGTCAATGTAGCATTCGCTGCCTAAGAAGAGTATACATGTTTGGGAGATCTGTGAGAGAATGCACCTCTGCATTTATCACTCAGCGGTGAGACAAGAATGTCTGCTCGTGCATTTCCTGTTCTTGTTGGCTCTAAATTGGATAATGAAGATATTAATCGAGGAAACAAGAACTGTCATTCAGTGAACACGTGCCAAAATTAGAGGACATCGAGTACGCAGATGATCTGGTACTTTTGTCACACAGCCATAGTCTAGTAGAAGAGATACTTGACATACTTGAGCAATCAGTCAAATTGAGACTGAATGTGAACACGAAACAAACTAAGCTCTTTAAAATCAACACTATCAGCAAAGAGCTAATCGTGCTGGAGGGAGTGCAATTGGAAGAAGTGAATACAGATGCAGATGAAAGGATTAGAACTTGCAAGACTAGATGGGCAATTCTGACACTAAACAACAGAGAAATCAAGATTCACACCACCATGGGAATTTTCAACGTCAGTTTCAAGTTCTTGGTGTTGTATGAAACAGAGGTTTGAAGAACGATCAAGGCCATAGAACGACACCGTTTCCAATAATTCTTTAACATATGCATATGAAGGATACTGGGTATAAAGTAGCAGGATATGATGAGGCACGAAGACCAATGGGACAGGAACCAACAGTACCCACTGGGACAACACATTCAGAGAAGAAAATGATGGGGCTGGATAGTACATACACTTCGGAAGGCACATTTCAATACAACCAGGCATGCCCTTACATGGAATTCTCAAATTAAAGAGATTGAGAGAGAGTGAGATAGAGGGAGAGAGAGAGAGAGAGAGAGAGATAGAAAGAGTGAGGTAGACCCAAAACTACGCAGATAAGAGAATCTGAGAAGGAACTAAGATTAAATAATTACACATAGAGAGGTCACACATTGCAACACAGGACTGTGTATGCTGGAAGCATATTGTATGCTATGCACCGAGAGAATCGACGGACTTCGGTTATTTGATTTGTCATACTGTCCCTCTATGTAATTCCAAGGATAGACATAGGCGCAGTAGATGGAGAGTGTTACATCTTTGCTCTAGTTGCGTATATGTTGCCCAAGTTTCACTTTCGTATAGGCAAAATGATGACGACACATGCATTGCAAGCCATGGTCTTGGTTTTAATTGTATATTTCTTGCTACCCCAAACACGCTTTTCATGACAGTAACATATCAACATTCTCTAATTGTGTTTTGGGCCTGTAAATGAAGTGATTTGTCTGCTTTGTCGACTTTCATTTCATTTTGTCTTGCTGTGTACGAGTACATTTTCATTTTCCATTTCTTTTATGCTTAATTTTGGTTATTTCGATGTTTTTGAAGAACATTTTTTCTGACTATTTGATACTCTGATCAAATAAAAAAAAAGAAAAAAAGAAGAAAAGAATATTGAGTCCTGTAGCTTAAGGGCGTTCTCTGGTGCTACCGACTATGTGCAAGTTCCTGAGGAGTGCGTGCCGAAAAGCCCATTTTTTATATATGTACGGGCCATACCTTATGAAGTTATTTTAAAATGTAAAGATATTGAGGTTTCTTTAACAACATATCCATAGTTTTGGCAAATGTATCTATTTGTCATTAATATACAAAATTTAGCATTAGATTAAAGGTAAAGCAGCCATTTCTCGAGAGCTTTATTCTGCTATTTATTATTTAATATTTATTTAAATGAATATAATTTTTTTAAAGTTCGATTTATGAAGAAAATTAGCCTAAGCTTAAGACAGATGAGATGTAATCAACGGGACGCTTGGGATTTCATGTCTCTAATACGACAGTAACTCTTCGACAAAATAGCTCAAGTTGCAACATGCAAAGTGTTTTCTAGATTTGAATCCGCTATTCTCATTCTCGTTGTGTATTTAAGGAAGTTGATTTTAGACAAGCTTTTCTAAATGGCGGTTTTCTCTAATGAGCAAAAGCTGTGAGTTTTTGATACTTGTCCTCTGGGAAATATTTCTTTTAAATGTAAATTGACGAAGCATCCTTGGTTTTTCTTGCAGATTTCTAGCACAATAATTTGTGCCCTTTGAAAAGAAAGTGGAGTTTGTTCGGCGTCAGCATCAAATGGAAGAGATGGTTACAAAATGTGCTTCTTGTGGAGAAAAAATATGGAAACTAGTTTTCAATTCTTCATTCAAAGAAGATTGAATCGCAATCAATATCGATATTGTGATTCTTAAGTATGATAAAATTATAGTTTATTGTCTATCCATAGTTTACTTCTCATGTTCCATGATTATTCTGAAATGCGTTGTCCGTCCAGCTCATGCAGCAACTGTCCTGGCGAATCAGAACGTCTACATCAAATAGCAGATCCAACATTCCGTCCAGCTCATGCACCTACTGGCGAGTCGGGACGGACGTCTACATCAAATAGCAGATCCAACATTCCGTCCAGCTCATGCAGAAACTGTCTTGGCGAGTCCAGACGTCTACAAGAAATAGTAGATCCAACATTCAGTACAGCTCAATGAGCAACTGTCTTGGCGAGTCGAGACGTCTACAAGAAATAATAGATCCAACATTCCATATAGCTCATCCACCAACTGCCCTGGGGAGTCGGAACGTCTACAAGAAATATCAGATCCAACATTCCGTACAGCTCATACACCAACTGTCCTGGCGAGTCAGAACGTCTACATCAAATAGCAGATCCAACATTCCGTCCAGCTCATGTACCTACTGGCGAGTCGGGACGGACGTCTACATCAAATAGCAGATACAACATTCAGTTATTTTATGTGAATCCTGCAGAGGTATTCATTTCATGACCATGAATACAGATACATTTTCTTTTATACAAAACATTAAAGCAGCTGAGAATCTAACCAAAACACTTACAAGTCTTCATGCTCGCAATCCAGACATTTTTTAGAAGGACATGGACATAATGCCCTCGGTATTATCAAATATATGCATGACTTGACCGTAGTCAGGACATTGGAAGAGTTGGTTGATATTGCACGGGAAGTTTATATGGTGTAAAATGCATTGATACACATGCACATTTACACACATAAACACACATACATACACATACACACGCACCCATCTTCCGTATTTATGTTTACTTGAATACTTGAATCCTTGTATTAAATCAGGCAACGTAGTTTGATGGCAGGTAGTAAAAAGCTGATTAAATATGTGTCCACCCATCGCTCTGGAGTACCAAGATAGTCAAAAGGCGTGGTGCCGATCATCACATCATCTCGTTGGCAGGTGTCCACACGGACAGTTGTATTTTTATGGCCACTAGAAAGATATCCTTTCTGCCCATCTATTTCCAGTCATGGAACCACATTGCCGGCTGATCTGTCTTTCGCCTTTTCGCATTGACACAGAGTCGATGACGTTAAGGTATTTCCGATGTAGTCTCCGAGGGAGATATTCAAGACTATTCGCTTATTTGCTCTTTCGGTAATCTCTGCCTGATATTGCGTAGACTCCAATCCTTACACCCACATATCACTGCTTGGAAAACCATGCAATTGAAGATATGAACCACGGCCGTGACGTCTGTCATCTACTGCAGTATCGGTTTGATGTAGTTGTAGCTGAGTCAAACCGTAGCCCGCATGTGTAGAATCTCCTTAATCATTGTTGTGGTTTTTGTTGATTTCCTGCCCTAGGTAGACACTCATTGACGATTTCGATGGTCTCATTTTTCATTCGCAGTTTTCTCGTAGGACAGAAGGTGTTCAGTAGATATTGAATATTCTTTCTATTTATGTTCAGGCTAACCGCTTTGCCTACTTCATTCAGCTTTTTGAAGTTTGATGTTTATATAACATAAATCTGATCTGATTTAACAACAATGTCTAAGTTTAATCCAATCGTTTGAAGAATTGCATTTTTACTTCCTGGAAAATGTGCTCTTCTGTTGCAGTATCTGACTGGTTGCAGAGGAAGTTTTTCTTCCGTAAATTACAATTTCCGTGAGCTCCGCTGACGATTATAACAACTGAACGATACTGATGACATCCGCCTTGACTAGAGCAACTAAAAAATGCTTGAAATTGGATCGTCCAAAGTCAACAAAAAAAACTTAATTGTTCACTGTTTTTGCAAGTATTAGAAGGCAGTACTTTAACAATGAAATATTGTTTTACAATCTCTTTTGAAATGCGGCTCCGTGTACTTTCACCGACAAAGCTTGCCCAAACTATGTTATCAACTTCATTATTCCGTTTGGGGAAAAGCATTTGTTTAGCAGCTATACACTTGATCTAAATTGTTGACCTCATTTCTCAACTGACTTTTGACATCGCTGTAGCTAAAGTGATTTATATCTTCTTCTTCTTCCTTCTTCTTCTTCTTCTTCTTCTTCTTCTTCTTCTTCTTCTTCTTCTTCTTCTGCTTCTTCTTCTTCGTTCTCAGTCTACTCTCTACCAAGTCATGAAAAGGTCTTTGTAAGTACCATGATGTAGAGAACGGAATGCGCTGTGTGGTAGTTCACAGATTGACTGCGATATTTGCACCTTTTGGTCCGACACTTCCGACTTCAGTGCTATTTTTCAGTACCTGGTAAACATTGCCCCTTCGATCCCATCTACGTAGCCAGTCTGCCATGTTGGAACCTGTTATCCAGAATGATCGCGTAGAGGTGTAGAAGAGCCTTGACAGCTCCTGGTCGCTGGCCCTGACGCTAATAGTCAGCTATGAGTCGCTGACCCTCACGCTAATAGTCAGCTATGGGTCGCTGACCCTGACGCTAGTAGACAGCTCTGGGTCGCTGTCCCTGACGCTAGTAAGCTATGGGTCGCTGGCCCTGACACTGGTAGTCAGGTATGGGTCGCTGGCCCTGACGCTAGTAGACGACTCTGGGTCGCTGGCCCTGACGCTAGTAAGCTATGTGTCGTTAGCCCTGACGCTAGTAGTCAGCTAAGGGTCGCTGGCCCTGGCGCTTATAGTCAGCTATTGGTAGCTGGCCCTGACGCTAGTAGACAACTCTGGGTCGCTGGCCCTGACGCTAGTAAGCTATGGGTCGCTGGCCCTGACACTGGTAGTCAGCTATGGGTCGCTCGCCCTGGCGCTAATAGTCAGCTATGTGTCGCTGGCCCTGACGCTAGTAGTAAGCTATGGGTCGCTGGCCCTGACACTGGTAGTCAGCTATGTGTCGCTGGCCCTGACACTGGTAGTCAGCTATGGGTCGCTGGCCCTGACACTGGTAGTCAGCTATGGGTCACTGGCTCTGACGCTAATAGTCAGCTATGGGTCGCTGGCCCTGACACTGGTAGTCGGGTATGGGTCGCTGGCCCTGACACTGATAGTCAGCTATGGGTCACTGGCCCTGACACTGGTAGTCAGCTATGGGTCACTGGCCCTGACACTGTTAGTCAGCTATGGGTCGCTGGCCCTGACACTGGTAGTCAGCTATGGGTCACTGGCCCTGACACTGGTAGTCAGGTATGGGTCGCTGGCACTGACACTGGTAGTCAGGTATGGGTCGCTGGCCCTGGCACTGGTAGTCAGCTATGTGTCGCTGGCCCTGGCACTGGTAGTTAGCTATGTGTCGCTGGCCCTGACACTGGTAGTCAGCTATGGGTCGCTGGCCCTGACACTGGTAGTCAGCTATGGGTCGCTGGCCCTGACACTGGTAGTCAGCTATGGGTCGCTGGCCCTGACACTGGTAGTCAGCTGTGTGTCGCTGACCGCCGCAGCTCTTGTACCGTTCAGCATCTTCATCCCACGCGGGATGGCCGCACGTAACTAAAACCAGCCGATAGCATTACAAGACATTTCTGGAATTCACAACAGATGAGAAATAAAGATAGACCGAGACACTCATGGAAGAAGGAACTGCACGTAAACGTCAAGTCAGCGTCCAAGACCTAGGCATAGCTTAACAAGCTCGTGTATGTGTTGTTTTTGTTTGATAATAATAAAGTGAAGAATTAATAGTTCACGTTTGTTTCGATGAACTTATCTATACTCCATAGCGGCAATAGAGGAACGTAACACCGGATAGGTTAATTATAAAGCCTGGTACATGGTTTCTAGCTGCCGGAATAAGCTACATCATGTGTTTCTTGCAGTCTGTCCATACTGCAAGAGCAGTTCCGTGGTTTGATTCCCGATTGCGAATTATTCAGCCGTCGTGTTTGTTGCGATTGGATGGTCTCTAATTGCTTAAAAATAACAACTTGCATCTGAGATTGGTGTCCCCTGCTATGTTTGCTCCGCTTAATTAACTCTTTCATTTATATATTTCCATTTGTTTGGTTTTCTTTATATCTTAATTGATCGACAAGTGTCAAACATGCTATCAATATTTGTGGAGTATTTTCACAACTAACTTCACCTATTTTCAACATTGTGTAGTACTGACGTCATGTAGTAACGGATATAGCCTATTCGACATTTTAGACGTCACTTACAGTAAACTCAGCTGATTCAATTGGACCTTTAATCATTAGCGAATCCAGCGTTCCTGAAACCTAAAAATGTAAACAGAGCATTTTCCTTTGGACGATGATTTTTGAATAGTTGAGATTAAAAATATAAGTGTTTGATTTCATCTTCAAGACAAAATTAAACTTATTATTTTGGAAGCATGGATCAAACAAATGGTGTGAGGTAAGGGAGGGGAGAAAGTGAGGCAGAGAAAGGAAGTGCGAGTTCCTTTAATTGTTTAACTGCTGTTGTGTTTTTCAATTTGTACAGTTTAGCGGATGTCAATTCTTCTGCTTAGGTATTACTGGTTATTGATTTGATGCTCGGCCGTAAAGACCTGTGATTTCTTCAAAGACCAGCTGCATATAAAGCCATCAATTTTGATATTTCTGTTTTCCTTTCTTTCAACTTTTCGCCCCATACAGAAAGTAAGTAACTTTTGAAGTTTAATGTTTAACGTTCCTGCATTACATTGAACATTTTTGACGATGATACTTAAGTCTTGTTCATCGTCTGCCACGAATGTTCTTTCTATGTATGTTGTTGCTGTCGCTATCTGAAGCGTTTAGTGCTGGGTTTCTCGCTCTTGGCGGATTTTCTGTGGTAGCAAGTTTTAGTGACTCTTCTTATTTGCCTTGGAGGGCAGAGGAGACTAACGTTCGGTCAGGCAAAACGTACTTATCCGACTATATTAGTCAGAGTTCGATGAAAAAACAAGACACCCCTCTCCTAGGAAACAGGTTGTTTCGTTTTAGTCTGGCTAGCAAGGTTATGATCGGCATTGTGATCCCCATTAGCAGTGAGCTCAGTGAGCTTGAATTGCACTAGCCACGAGGACAACGTTCTAATTTCTCAAGTATTATGCCTAGGAATGTACAGAGAGCCACTATAACCCGCCACCAAGGAAAATCGTCAAGTGTATGATTGACAATAGCAGCACCAACATTTGTCGTGGAGTGCTGATGAAGTTAGTCTTGGACCCTCACGCTGAGAGCACAAATATATACATTGCAGCCAGGAAAGTAAGTATGAATCCCCACCTCGCTGCCAGCCTGCTGTAGCACAGCCTATTTCTAGTTGCACGCCATGGACGTGGGGATGTGGATTGATCAGAATTTTGTTCTGATCCTGAAGTATCATCCTTCCAGTTTATGTAAACGTGGTTGCCTGTCATAATTCTCAATTTCTGCTATGAATGTGTAAGTGGCTGTTACATACAAATACGTTTTTGGTACGGTTTCCATGTGCTATGTTATATTGTGCAGAAAATACATAACTACACTCCGGATACACCCATAGGTGTTCAGTTTCATTTAGCAAATGGAGATAGGTATGCATGCTGACCGTTTCTACTACTCACTGGTTGCACACACACACACACACACACACACACACACAGAGACACACATACACACACAGACACATACACACACACACACACACACGCATATACCGAATTATACATGTGAAAATTGTGTTTAAGCTAAACTGTTATCATTCAGATATTATTAATGAATGGACACTTTAAGTTTTTCATATTTTTTTTACATGCATTATCAAACATCATTTCTTTGTTTTTGATTCGCAAATAATACTTTCATTATTTGCAATATATATCTCGTTCATAACGTATTGTTGGTTATGTTTTATTTCCAAACCTTCTTGTGTTTTTAAGCTTGCCTACAATAAAAGTACGCTTAATCTTTCGTAATTTCTTTGTTATTATTCTGAATAAAAAGACTATTCTTTGACCTAATTGTTTCATAAACTCCGTTTACAAAATATTTTTTCATTCACATCTTCTGAATATCTTTGCATCACCACATTCACATTATCAAAACCAAATTTGTCGATCGTTGCATGGATTCATCTTCCACAATTGTTCTTTCATATCAGTGCTTATGCCAATGGGCTTCTGTTTGTCTTTGTCTGACATTCTGACAGCGTTTCTGCCAGGATTAGTAATTTTCTTCGATTTCTTTTCTGGGGTTTAGGTAAAATGTGTGTATTGCACGCGAATAACGACATATTATTATGAGGTTTTCATGTTAGCCTTGTGATTTAAGAAGTATGAATATTGGGAAGAAGGTTAATAATAGCAACTGTCACATTCACTGAATCGTTAATGGGGTAATAAAAACCTTGGAGTAACTAGCGGGAAACTTGGTGATCTCCTCGGAACAGATGTACGAAGAGAGACATCAAAAGTAAGTGTAGACGAATCAAGGAGCAGAAAACTATTTTGGAGTCTTGAAGAACTCTGCACCATAGTTATTTTCATCCAGAGAACTGGGCTTCCCGTGAAGAGATAATAGAAGAAGAAGAAGAAGAAGAAGAAGAAGAAGAAGATGAAGAAGAAGAAAAACAAGAAGAAGATGATGAAGAAGAAGCAGAAAAAGAAGGAGAATAATAATAATAATAAGAGAAAGAAGCAGCAGAAGAAGATAAAGAAGAAAAAGAAGAAGAAAAAGAAGAACAAGACAGCCTGTTTCCAATACATTATAATTAAAACAGCAAACTTCCAGAGGTAATACAGTATCTTATTGTTGATATGTTTTCTATACGAAGTGGGGCAAGTCATTAAGTACAGAGTGTGGACTTGACTTTAATATTCAAAAAATAAAAACTATAATAATTAGCAGTACAAAGAGGGAGCCCAACATGTACATCGGAGTAACTGGAGAGATACTGCAACAAGTTTCATATTTTTTTGGGAATGATAGCAAAAGATGGCAAATGTGAAACTGAAATCAAGAAGAGAATAGCTTTGGTCAATGATACATTCAACAGAATGAAGAAGATATTCACATCTACAGAGTTAGATTACAACTTTAAAAAAAAATAAGAATGATTAAGTTATATATACTCAGCACTGTTGTCTGATAGGAGACTTGGACAATGAACAATTAGAAGCTAAAGCAGAGTCCCTGGACATGTGGGTGTACTGGAGAATGGGTCACATTTCATGGAAACAAAAAGTTAACAAATGTAGAGGTCCTGGAGAAACTAGGAGTGCAAAGAGAACTGTTGAAAAACATCATGAGCATGGACAAAATATATTTCGGCCACATTAAAAGACATGATATTCTTGTTAAAACCATACCAGAGGGAAAGGTTGGAGGCAGGCGAGAACGGGGTAGGCAGGCGAGCACGGGGTAGGTAGGCGAGCAGGAGGTAGGCAGGCGAGCAGGAAGTAGGCAGGCAAGCACGGGGTAGGCAGGCGAGCAGGAGGTAGGCAGGCGAGCAGGAGGTAGGCAGGCGAGCACGGAGTAGACAGGCGAGCAGTGGGTAAGCAGGCGAGAACGGGGTACGCAGGTGAGCACGGGATAGGCAGGTGAGCAGGAGGTAGGCAGACGAGCACGGGGTATGCAGGCGAGCAGGAGGTAGGCAGACGAGCAGGAGTTATGCAGGTGAGCAGGAGGTAGGCTGGTGAGTACGAGGTAGGCAGCCCTTCAAGTGGGAGAATAATATCAAACGATGGACGAGCGGCAGTCATTCTGGGTGTACCACAAGGACGAGAGATAGAGAATGTTGGATATCCATTGTCTTTGTGTACCACAAGGGTGAGAGATAGAGAATGTTGGAGATTCATTGTCTTTGTGTACCACAAGGACGAGAGATAGAGAATGTTGGATAGCCATTGTCTTTGTGTACCACAAGGACGAGAGATAGAGAATGTTGGATATCCATTGTCTTTGTGTACCACAAGGGTGAGAGATAGAGAATGTTGGAGATCCATTGTCTTTGTGTACCACAAGGACGAGAGATAGAGAATGTTGGATAGCCATTGTCTTTGTGTACCACAAGGACGAGAAATAGAGAATGTTGGATAGCCATTGTCTTTGTGTACCACAAGGGTGAGAGATAGAGAATGTTGGATAGTCATTGTCTTTGTGTACCACAAGGGTGAGAGATAGAGAATGTTGGATATCCATTGTCTTTGTGTACCACAAGGACGAGAGATAGAGAATGTTGGAGATCCATTGTCTTTGTGTACCACAAGGATGAGAGATAGAGAATGTTGGAGATCCATTGTCTTTGTGTACCACAAGGACGAGAGATAGAGAATGTTGGAGATCCATTGTCTTTGTGTACCACAAGGGTGAGAGATAGAGAATGTTGGATATCCATTGTCTTTGTGTACCACTTCTGTGAGAGATAGAGAATGTTGGATATCCATTGTCTGTGTGTACCACTAGGGCGAGAGATACAGAATGTTGGAGATCCATTGCAATCAACCTTAAATGTGGAGACGGCACTTGAAATAAATTGAACTGAATATGAAGTTAGTACGAAAAATACTAAAAATCTTGTAGTTGTTTCGTTTGTTTGTTTGTTGTTTATTTTGTTGTTTCTTTTTTTAAAGATGGGGTGGGGGTGGGGGGGTGGGTGGGGTGGGGTGGAGGTAATATGTGATGCGTGGGACAGGGGGTGGCGTCTAAAGAGTTCGTAGTTTAGTTCACATTGTCATCTTGAGGTCTATGCGTTGGACATTATTGGGAACCATTGGAGAATTGGTTCGTAGCCATCAATGCGAAGATCTCAGTGACGTCACAAAACAGGTCAGCTCACGTCAGTATTTGAAGCAATATTGCGTGCTGTTTTGACTCACTTGAGGATGTAAAAACACAGTTGCACACCTTCACTTCATATTAAAAACGCTCCCTTATTTCTTTAACTCTCAGAAAATGTGTGAGTATTTTTACTCGTATAAAAGTAACCCATAGCATTAATGCAGTAGGGGTGTGAGGTGTTAGCGATCTGATATTTCAAACGCTGGGCTAAATGAGGGCGGTAATCATCTCCTCTCCCTCGCCGCTTTTACTTCCCGGACTGAACCGGTACTCATTTAAGGATGGGGTCGACCCGGGAGCCGTTGCGGTATAAAAATACATTTCCGCCCCAACTGGGTAGTGAGCCCAGAACCACTCAGATGCGAAGCCAGCGAGAAAACCACTGCGTAACGCCACTCGTGTAGCCTTTCAAACATTTAATGTCTAGGGGTTTATCTAAAACTTTATTTTAAAATTTCCGACAGCAACTGCAAGTACAATACATTTCCAAGTGTTGGTAAACATTCTATATTACTAGATGACTTTACACGATCATAAGTACACACACATTCAAGTTTCGTTATTAGTCAGCCTTGGAATGTGACAAATTAAATGAATTTTTACGTGAGTCAGATAGCCTGTATTTTTATTAAGCTGTGATCATTGCTAGGCCCTACAGTTCCAATAAGTTAGTGCTATCATTGCTTGAACAAACCATTTGTGCATGTTCATCAATACCTGAACTGCAGGAGCATGTAATATATCAGTTGTTTATTTCCATTCACAATTCTTATCACCCAAAATATACCTACAAGAAAAACTATAATTCTAACAGACTCAAGGAGTGTATAAAATTATCTCATACCCCAAACCGGAGAGACTCTTGCAGGTAATAATAAAGAACATCGGACTGCTATCTCAAACAAATTGGATCCGTCGAAATGAGAATGCAGATGAGCTCAAAAAGTCAGAATTGGCAGCACGCAAACTCGTCATCTACATAGCAAAGACTCTCATAAAACTATCCACGAAGACGGAATATAGAACCAGTATAAAGAACACAAGCCAACAAATGACAGCATAAACAAACTTGGCAGATATGGGCAGACAAAGATCTTCAACTCAGAACGAAACATTGCAGACTTAGGGCCCATCCAAATTAATGTCCACTTTTGTAATGATGTGCATTTATTCGAAATACGAATTATATGTTAGCATTTAATGTGCTTTATTTAATAATAATATGAGTTTTCTTTAACAACATTTAAATTGAGATGCATAACTAATTTCGCTATTTAAGGTTGTTATTATATTTTGAAAGGTGTCTCTCTTTGAAAATAGTTATTTACCTTCGTAATTCAAATGAGGGTAATAAAACATCACAAATACTAAAAGGTAAAATATTTCTTTCAAACACATATCTACTTGTATTTGTAATAAGAATGCCATTCTATTTATGAAACCATATCTACTCCAAGTCAAAATGTAACTTTTTGTTTCCTTTTTGCAAATATTATTAAATAATTAAATGTTAGCAAATACGGGAATAGAGGTTACAACAACAGAGCGTAATTTCATATGTTGCAGCATATATGTGAGCTATAACACTACCAGTTTCAGCTACAGGAACGTTCAGTGTAAGTCACTTGTCAGGACCGTACAATGACTTCGTATGTCTATTGTCAGACTCAAGGTTCAGCTCAGCGGCAGTGCAGTCGGCGGTACCAATTATTTTGGGTCAGAGCTGATTCCTCACCATACGTCATGTACTGAGGACAAAAATAAGCATGAGAAATTTGGTTTGGTGGAAAATCAATACCTTACGTTTTTGTACGCAGATTGCAATGTATTATCCGCGTGGTCCTGGTGCTGGAACATACCTCACTCGTTCTATGTATGTCGTATGGGTAAAATTTGACGCCCAAGCTAGTACCTCTCACGCTAATTTATTCGGGTTGAATTACTCTACGTAAAATTATTTAGTAATTTTGTTAGTTTTGTCCCTTTCTGCGTCATCATCGTTATCATGTGGCATGTCCTTTGCAGAACGTCGCTCTCACGGCAGCCGATCTGCAAGACTCGATCTCTAGGCAGAACTCCCGTATCTGTCGATGTCATCTTCAGGACCTCCGTGATGTTTTGTGTCCATCATCTCCTCCGTCTGCCTCTGTAACACAGTAGTTACATTACTGTAGGGGAATGAAGTTATTAAAGAATTCAGTATTCTATGTCAAGGTTTGTCCTATAGTAGTTACACTACTGCCGTGCAATGAAGTTGCTTGGCTAGAAACTTGAGTATACTAAGCCACAACTTATATGAGGTAGGATGGCTAGTTCCTTTCATCGCTGCCTGTTACTTCCATAGTCGTATGACAGGTATGATTTATAGGTCGACTGGAGCGTGACAATAGTGGGAGCTCATCCCCGTACTTTTGAATTGATAAGCGACAGATCTATCACTGTGTTAATCATACAAATACCCAAAAAGTCATAAAATATAGTCGCTGCCATCGGAGATTAAGTAATACAGACACATCGCCGCAGAAGACGGATGTGTCGAACTAAACAGTGCAAATTTCGCAGTTCTTAGTCCTTAGTCGACTTGCACTTCTGCAGAAGGGTTTCTTGTTTAGCGGTATAGGCTCGAGCAGCTTAACACTCACCTGCGTTGGGACAAGCGATTACGGAGGGTTGTCAATAGTTGTGCGAGTCAATCCTTATAAACATCTCCTTCCAAGAAAAGCCGTAAGGAAAGTCGCACAAACAAGAGACAACTATCACTACTTTAATCGAGCGGTGCAGGTGATCATGTTCCGCATGAGAACGGGACAAGCCAGATTGAATGGCCACTTACACAGTCCCTCATGTGTGCGTGCTTGCAAGCAGCACAGACGAGCGAACATATCCTACAAGACTTACATGCATAGCCAGCTGCGTACTGAGCACCGGCCCACTAGACGAGCCTTCACGCAAATCTGTTTGGAAGCACTGAAGCTGGCCCACTAGACGAGCCTTCACGCAAATCTGTTTGGAAGCACTGAAGCTGGCCCACTAGACGAGCTTTCACGCAAATCTGTTTGGAAGCACTGAAGCTGGCCCACTAGACGAGCCTTCACGCAAATCTGTTTGGAAGCACTGAAGCTGGCCCACTAGACGAGCTTTCACGCAAATCTGTTTGGAAGCACTGAAGCTGGCCCACTAGACGAGCCTTCACGCAAATCTGTTTGGAAACACTGAAGCTGGCCCACTAGACGAGCCTTCATGCAAATCTGTTTGGAAGCATTGAAGCTGGCCCACTAGACGAGCCTTCACGCAAATCTGTTTGGAAGCATTGAAGCTGGCCCACTAGACGAGCCTTCACGAAAATCAGTTTGGAAGCACTGAAGCTGGCCCACTAGACGAGCCTTCACGCAAATCTTTTTGGAAGCATTGAAGCTGGCCCACTAGACGAGCCTTCACGCAAATCTGTTTGGAAGCACTGAAGCTGGCCCACTAGACGAGCCTTCACGCAAATCTGTTTGGAAGCACTGAAGCTGGCCCACTAGACGAGTCTTCATGCAAATCTGTTTGGAAGCACTGAAGCTGGCCCACTAGATGAGCCTTCACGCAAATCTGTTTGGAAGCACTGAAGCTGGCCCACTAGACGAGCCTTCACGCAAATCTGTTTGGAAGCACTGAAGCTGGCCCACTAGACGAGCCTTCACGCAAATCTGTGTGGAAACACTGAAGCTGGCCCACTAGACGAGCCTTCACGCAAATTTGTTTGGAAGCATTGAAGCTGGCCCACTAGACGAGTCTTCATGCAAATCTGTTTGGAAGCATTGAAGCTGGCCCACTAGACGAGCCTTCACGCAAATCTGTTTGGAAGCACTGAAGCTGGCCCACTAGACGAGCCTTCACGCAAATCTGTTTGGAAACACTGAAGCTGGCCCACTAGACGAGTCTTCACGCAAATCTGTTTGGAAACACTGAAGCTGGCCCACTAGACGAGTCTTCATGCAAATCTGTTTGGAAGCATTGAAGCTGGCCCACTAGACGAGCCTTCACGCAAATCTGTTTGGAAGCATTGAAGCTGGCCCACTAGACGAGCCTTCACGCAAATCTGTTTGGAAGCATTGAAGCTGGCCCACTAGACGAGCCTTCACGCAAATCTGTCTGGAAGCACTGAAGCTGGCCCACTGGACGAGCCTTCACGCAAATCTGTTTGGAAGCATTGAAGCTGGCCCACTAGACGAGCCTTCACGCAAATCTGTCTGGAAGCACTGAAGCTGGCCCACTAGACGAGCCTTCACGCAAATCTGTTTGGAAGCATTGAAGCTGGCCCACTAGACGAGCCTTCACGCAAATCTGAAGCATTGAAGAACTCTCGACTAAAGCAACATTCGTCCAGAGAACTGGCCTTCACGTACGAGCGTAATTTTAAAAAATACGCGTCGAACGTGAGAAAACAATTATTAAAACACTTAATAAAACAACTGTTTTCTACTCAAGATTTTTGTCGCCTGAATGTCGCGCCAGAATCCCGTAGCCATGGTGATCGATCGAATTCGGAAATACGACCACTCAGTCCCTAGGGTTGAAACGCAGCTTGGTATAGGCGCGTTATTGTGTCGTCCCGCTGTCATTGTGTTCCTGTCTGCATTTAAACCGAGTACTTGTCACACTAAGATAGCATTTTTATTGATCTGTCTTCTGTTTACAATATTGTCTTTGTTTATGAAGTCTCGTCATCAATCATGTAGCATGTACTTCGCAGAACGTTGCACGCCAGTCGGAAAGAAACTCGATCTCTTGTCAAATCTCCAGCCTGCTCCAGACTAACGCCCAAACATTCTTTGACATCTTGGTGCCATCGCCTTCTTCGTCTGCCTCTGACTCTCTTGCCCGGCACCATAGCTTCCCTTACCGTTCTATCAAGACGGATGTGTCTTTTCATGTGACCAAAGTATTTTAATGTTCTGTTTATGATGGAATATGTAAATTGGTTCTTCTTTCCTGTTATTCTCTAAATCCTGGTATCCAATCAGGCATGTGTGTCGGATGCCAGGTAGCCAAATGTTGAATAAACTCATTTCGCCCTTTTGCCTTGGTGAACCATGTTCGGCACAGGCCACCTCTCTACCTCAGTCTCGGTCGCCGGTGAGGGGTCTGAAATTGTAGAGCCGCCCGGACGTCACTCTACGTGTCCATCTGTTATCCGGCATGTGCACCACATGGCCGGCCCATCTGTATTTCTGTAACATCGCGACATCTATGGTGTCAGAAAAGAAGTTCGACGTCTGATCTCTGAGTTGCGGATTTGGTTTCGAAGGGAGATCTTCAATGTTCTTCACTTCATCGCTCGTTGGGCAAAGTAGAGTCTATCTGCAACAACTTTCCTAAGGTTCCACACCTCGTAGCCATATATCATGCTGGAATATCCAAACTGTTCAAAGTGTGAGCCCTAGCGTTGTCGTTTCGCATTTGTTGCAGTATGAGTTTAATACAGTTGATGCTGATCCAGCCCGCTGTTATCCTTTGTGAGATATCCCGATTGATTAAATGGGAGTTGGTGATCTCTTGGCTCCAAGCAGATATCGCGGATAACCGGTCGACTGGGATGGAACACTCGGCGGCCATCTTGGTTTGACGGAGCTAGAGTAAGTCTTTAAAAGACAGAGCACAGTGTAGATTCGAGATTCGATTTGAGAACAGATCTAGAAGGCTGTCTCACTATGCTCCACTGATCATTGCATTTGTGCCTTTTAGAATGAAACCATGACCCTTCTATGTTCAACTAAAGATAAGTGAACGTAACTACAGTAATCACATTGAACGCTCTGATCTGTGAGGTCGAGATATAAGTGAACGTGCGCATGTATAAAGAATGGGATGAAATATATATGTAGTCCTAACAGTGATGGCTCTTATATATGAGCACGAAAGAAAAACACGGTATAAACTCAGTGGCAGTTCAGCAGAAGTCAGCTCTTGAGTTTTTGCTGAGACCGTGATCCAAGCCAAATTGAACTAATTTCACACGCGCCCTCATGGTGAGGCCCTTCCATTGCACTTTGGTTGGGCTAACTTCTGAGGGCACACAAACCTAGCATAGGTACATACAGATGCACACATGCATCCAAGCACTGGTTTATGCGTCCTGATATCGCCCAATGGACTACGGTCTGGGGTGAAAAATTGCGCGCCTCCGCCAATAGAAAATAGTGAGGCAAACATCTAAGCAAAAAAAAAAAAAAAAAGGTCTTTCAAGGGTGTTTGTTAGATGGTATTCAGTTCAGTTCATCCGGTAATCCATCATGTCGCTGGGGCACACTTGAAGACACTCCCATAAACACACACCATCTCTCTATGTCCGCTGCCGCCAGCCGTGCCTCACCGGGACGACGGTTTGACCATTCAGCGATGTTTCCTGCCCATCTCTTCCTTGGACGACCTTGCCCTCTCTTGTTTGGTACGGAACCATGTAGTATTAAATTTGTCATTCCACTTGACCTCGTGAAGTGCCCATATCAAGCCATCTTTTGCCTTTTTATAGCTGTGAACATATCATCAAAAGGCCCAATTGCGTTTTCCACTCTGTCGTATTTCTATATTCGTGACACGATACTTAAATGTAACATTTAAAAGTCTTCTAAAGCATCTCATTTTCATTTCATGTATTCTGCACTAAATATCCGCAGTAATGATTCAAGTCTCACAGGTATACAAACTTATTGAGAGCACCAATGAGCGCATTAGTCAAACTTTTATGCTGAGGGCGAGCACTTATCCTGCCATATGGGTTTCGAACGCGTAAGCGCCACTGTTGTCTGTGCTTTTCACATATGTAAAACCTTCTGTGTTATTAGCCAACAGTTTTGTTTTTATGATATTACGCAATATTTAAATTGTAAAGAGTTGTTTTGGCATATTAGAATTTTCAATTTCCTCGTTCAGAGAACGTATGTACAATTAACGCCTAATTTCTAAAAAGTAATTCTTCCTATGAATGTTACCGCAAACGTTTTCAGATATTGCAACAAAAAGGTATAAAGAAACCAATCATTAAGTTCATTCACAACCTGTATATAAAGTTTATAAAAGCAAAGCGTTTGTAAAGTAAGGTAAAGTAACCCATAGCACTACTGCCGAATGGGTGTGAGGTGTTAGCGATCTCACATTTCAAAGGCTCGACTATATGAACCCAGGACCAAGATACGAAGCCAGAGCGCTAACCACTGTGCTACGCGGCTCCCTAAAGCGTTTGACTTTGCAATAAACATATTGAAGACAGAGACTTTGGTAACAGTCCAGCGACATAATAAAATGAATATAATCATCAATGGAGAAAGAATCGACCAAGTTCAGAATTGTACATATTTAGGGCAAACTATCACATAAGTTGCACGCAATGAGACAGAAATTAAAACAAGTATTACTTCGGCAAAAAGAATTGCTTCAGAGTTGAACACAAAATGCTAACCTAAAAAAAGTTTGAAAAGAGCTTGGAAGTGGTTGAAATGTGATGCTACCGTAGAAAATAAAGAGTGATTTTGGACAGATAGACGATCCAACGACAATGATTCGGATAGAATATGCGACACTGATGTCTTTTGCAAGATACTAGAGGGTAAAATTCTGGAGAAAAGGGCTAGGGGGCCTTCTTGACTCACTATTAAATCGCTGACATGCGACGTTAACGTACCGACCTTTGCAGAAATGAGAGTAGCTGCACATGGAAAGACATACTCAGAAGACCTTACAACCAGTCACAGGACAGCTGCAGATGGAGAGACATACTCATACGACCTTACAACCATTCCCAGGACAGCTGTAGATGGAGAGATATACTCAGAAGACCTTACAACAAGTCACAGGACAGCTGTAGATGGAGAGACATACTCAGAAGACCTTACAACCATTCACAGGACAGCTGTAGATGGAGAGATATACTCAGAAGACCTTACAACAAGTCACAGGACAGCTGTAGATGGAGAGACATACTCAGAAGACCTTAAAACCATTCACAAGACAGCTGTAGATGGAGAGACATACTCAGAAGACCTTACAACCAGTCACAGGACAGCTGTAGATGGAGAGACATACTCTCCAGTATATTACAACCAGTCACAGGACTGATCAACCAGGTGATGATGGAGAGACATACTCTCCAGTATATTACAACCAGTCACAGGACTGATCAACCAGGTGATGATGGAGAGACATACTCAGACGACATTACAACCAGTTACAGGACTGATCAACCAGCTGCAGATGGTGAGACATACTCAGACGACCTTACAACCAGTTATAGAACTGATCAACCAGCTGCAGAGACATACTCAGACGACCTTACAACCAGTTTTAGAACTGATCAACCAGCTGCAGAGACATACTCAGACGACCTTACAAACAGTTACAGGACTTATCAACCAGCTGCAGATGGTGAGATACTCAGACGACCTTACAACCAGTTATAGAACTGATCAACCAGCTGCAGAGACATATTCAGACGACCTTTCAACCAGTCACAGGACTGACCAACCAGGTGATGATGAAAACTAGATGTGTTTAATCTAGTCATTTGTAAAATGACGTGTTTATGAATGTTATTTAAAAAATCAAAAGATTGAATTAAGAAAGAGATATGGAAAGAGAGATTGCACATAAAATTCAGAAACCGAACAGTGTCCACTATCAAATTGCACCAATTTTGAGACACACTAGAATGCTTCTTTCAACTAAGAGGAGGCTGATAAATACACTATTTATTCCTACATTGTGTTACCAATGTTAATCTTGGTCCCTACTAGAAACACATAAGAGTAAGATCCAGAACTGTGAGATGCGCTGTGTGAAAAGTGCAGCAAGAAAGACAATCCTTTGTGGAATCCGCAACACCACACTGAGGCAGATAGAGGGGACAAACCCAGTTAGTGCCTACATTGACTCTCAACAAATCAAGTGGTTTGATCATTTAGTCGAATACATTACGGCCAGCCTGCATCATATCATATGCAGGTCTCCGATCCACGAGCAATGAGCAGACCTCGACGTCGATGGATCGAGACACTCTCAGGAAGTTACACATAACGACAACAGAAGCCTCCCACTTGGTGATAACAAGAAATCTACGCATCCCACCTTTCTGCGACACCGTATGACGAGCAGTTTCTCATCCCACCTCTCTGTGACATCGAATGACAAGAGCAATTGGACATCCCACCTTTCTGCGACACCGTATGACAAGAGCAGTTTCTCATCCCACATCTCTGTGACATCGAATGACAAGAGCAATTGGACATCCCACCTTTCTGCGACACCGTATGACAAGAGCAGTTTCTCATCCCACATCTCTGTGACATCGAATGACAAGAGCAATTGGACATCCCACCTCTCTGCGACACCGAAGAATGGCAATAATAGCAGGACAAACAAAAAAAAGGAAAAAAAGCATTAAGAAATACAAATATTTGCCATTTTCATGAATCGTTTAGCATGGCTTGCAAAAAGAATCTGGCACCGTAATTTTTGCAAAAGTAAAATGTAAACAAAGATTGTTGAACTGTTCTCACTATCCAAAGCGACGTAATTCTATTGACAAGTTTGTTCCAGGGTACACTTTCAAAGTATGTGTATTTTCAATTATAATGAAACCTATAAATGTTAACTTAACTTCATTACACTGGTTTAGAAGGATCTACGTCTATAGTCGGTATAATACTTAACTATATGTGCTATCTTAAACTTCAAGATATTTAGATAGCACAATAAACATATAGTTGAAGGTTTTTGGCGTAGCTACAGATCATAGTTCATACCTGATACCTCATCAGTGATCACCGCCGTACCAAAAAAAAACTCCAATCGAATCAAGAATAATAATAATAAAATCGTATAGGATTTGAAACCTTCTGAAAGTAATTTAATTGGCGATTAGGCACGCTAGACTGAAGAGCACATAAAACGAAACTGCCCAGAATATGATATATAGAGGCAACCTTACTAGGCTAGAGAAACAATGCTAAAATAGATGCTTTTTGTATCTATTTGTGAACTACAAAAGACAATGCCAATTTTACGTGAGACAACATTGTAGATTTATATTTTCAAGTAAAGGTGAAAAAATCGGCCAAAAAATACTTTCATTAATAAAAAATATGTTTAGTTTCTACATTGATGATCTTCTATTTCCATTTTTGTGTAAATTAAAAAAAAAGAAAAAAGTTTAGACCATATTTGGTCAACCCTTAAAATTCTATAACGCTGAAAACCACTTGTTCTCATTGTGTTTGTTTCTCAGTTTCTACGCTTATCATTACCTTTTGGTTTGAACTTGTTTGAGAAAGTATTGAAAACAGCTTGGAAGTTAAAACAAGTGCATTTTCAAACAAAAATTAGCAATTTATCTGATAGTGAGCAAGCAGGGCCGTCAAGACAGAATCTGTTCATTTATTTGACAAGAAGCTAGACTTTGATTACGATGATAATCAATCTTAAACTTTGATTATGATGATAATCAATCAGATATGGTGATAGAGAATGATAACAATGAGCAATGGTATCGTTGATGTTCGGGTCAGTTGACGATGATCGTAAGCCTAGTGACACTAGGGTGAACCACGCAGACATGCACGTTCGGTGTGCACTTCTCCCGATGGGTGGAGCTTTTATTGTAACAGGTGCACACGTACAACGTCTACTTTTTACACACTAGCATGACATTTTAGACACTCCTCCATTCATACATAACCGACTCAAAATGTATTCCAATTTCATAACAAATATAAAAATTACAGGTAAAATAAGACATACACCCCTTTCTCATTAGTTTTGTTGATTTAATTCAGGATTCTATGGACCATAATAACAGATGCCAATATGATCTTAAGCGTTAATGTAGATATTTTCTTAAAAGTTTTCAGCAATCGCTGTCTTGTTCATAACCATTCACACTGTCCTAATGTTCATAATTTGAAAACAGCATGTGTATTATTTGAATCTCATGAATTACACTTCTTTTGTCATATCAGGATAAGCAGGAAATAGAAGAAGCAATAATGAGAAGATATAGCCTGGACAGACTTTGCAGAGAAAATAAATACATTTTGAATTAAATATCAATTAAATTATCTTTAATCTCAAACAAATCGCAGCTGTGTAGGTGTGAAACTGATGAAGTGAGAAATATATCCATAAAGTTGGTACCTTTTAAATTTATATTAAATATATAGAAGATCCTCAGAATATTCTGGACCGAGAAAAGGACAAATATAGACATTCTGCAAGAGTTGAACACGGAAGAAAACTGGTTTATCAATTCTATCATGGCCAGAAAATCCATCTTTGAAATTCTTTTTATTCACATCAAGAGACAACGGTCTTGAGAGGACAGTGATGGAATGTTTGGTACCGGGCAAAAAAGGCAGGGGTAGATAGATAAGATGATGGCACAAAGATATCAAGGAATGCCTGTGTATGAATTTGGCAAATGCTTAAGACTTGGCAAGGGAACAAGTTTCTTTCAAACGGGATGTTATGGGAGCCATGTTTTATAAAGAACATGCTACATGGTGATGATGATATAAATGATGTCTAGATATGTTATTGCTACTATATATATTTGCCATAGTAACATTTTGTCAATCCATAATTAACATAATTGCAGAAATATGATGCAGTAAAAATGGAGGGGCATAAGTGTGCAGAGAATGCCCAAACAATGTGAATGTTACTGTTAGGGATAACATATAGTCCAGGATACCATTCAGGAAATTATGTTATACATATGATCCACAAATCTGTGCAATCCAAGTGACAACTGATACAGTGATGAACATGTAACATCAGAACGCCTACCAGGAAACTACCATGTCTACAGGCTCTACTGCTAAATGGAGACCGAAATAGACTATGTCTGCTGCCAAAGATGGAAAATAAAAATCAACTATGAAAAGACAGTGTACACCATTTTCACCAAGAGCTACAAGGTTGCCAAACGAAAGGCTTATATCTTGGTTATGTGTGCTTAGCAATAGAATATAATAGTCCGCATCTAACAATTTGTTAAAAATATAACTTGGTATCTAGACGCTGAGCAGCACATGAGCTACAGCAGTCAGCAACCCATAGCTGGCTTTAATTAAGACCAGCGAATCAGAATTGTTATGACCCTTCTACACCTCTACACGGGGATGCTGGATAACAGGCTGCAACATAGCAGACTGGCTAAGGAGCAGGGATTGAAGGGGAAAGGCTAATCCGTACTAAAAAAATGCCTGTTGAAGTTGGATGTGTCGGATGGAAAGGTGCAAATATTGCAGTCATGCTGTAAGCTACGACACAATGCATTCTGTTCTCTGGACTACATTCTGCTTCTTGCAAAGCCTTTTTCAGAGATTGGTAGCGGGAGATTGAGAACGAAGGAAGCCAATCCAAAATCTAAATTGGAATCCCTGAAGAAAGTGCAAAGTAGTTCTCTATGCTTCATTAATGGAGCAATGAAGACACCGGTAGCTTGCGAAATCCACACACTAGTGGAACCCCTTGAGATGCGGAGGGATAAAGCAGTTATGGAAGTTTATGCGTGAAGTAGCAGAATGAAAAGGGATCATCCCAGCAGACTTCTTGTCGATACCTGGCAGCCAAAAAGCAGAATTGAACAAAAGTCTGTACTTCACCATGTTAGTGAACTCAAAGACAGATACCATCCCCAGAAAGAAGACAAGAATTACAGGGAGTATTAAAAGAAATACCACCACAAAACATTACTTAAAACTTCAGAAATACTGACAAAATTAATAAATGACGCAACCAAAAGTTCAAATCCAAATACACTCGTCGAGCAGCTCAAAGAACTATCAATGCCTATCCCGATGAATGGATACAATCATATACTGATGGATCTATATTTAAAGCCACCATCAAAGCAGGTTATGGCATTTATGTAGAACGGGTCCTCTGATGAGCTATCTGAAGTGTGCATGGAGGTTTGGTCCAACTATGAAACTGAAATCACTGCACTTAAAGCTGCTTTATACTATCTGAGGATAGTTTTTTATACCTTTCCTTCAAAGCCCAAAACATTGTTATTTTCACAGATTGAATCCTTCAAGCATTAGAAGTTGCAGGTCATTGTAGACCTTATCCAAATGTCTCTAGACATTGACCACATTGTCACTTCCATTTTGTTAAAATAGTTCTGTAGTAGATCCCTGGAAATCTTCTTCTTCTTCTTCTGCGTACGCAGTCAGACAGTAACCATTATTTTTTCGAAAAAAGCGGCTGTCACCCTGAGGCTGTCGCCACTGCCATAGAGCTTGTCTTGCAGTTCCACTGGTGATGGCCACATCTGCTCTCTCTGATCCTCGTATGTCGGGCAGTTCTGCAGCAGATGTTCAGCGGTCATTTTACCAGTACCGCACGGGCATTCGTCGGTACACCCTATCTTCAATTTGTTGAATAGGTGGTGCCTCAGTCTATTGTGGCCAGTGCGAAGTCTGAAGACAACGACCTGCTCTCTTCGGTTCAACTGGTAATAGGCATCGTTTTTGGTGTAACCAGTATGTTCGGTTTCCCATTTGGTCATGTATCTGGCTTTGATAAGCCGTTTTGCCTCTTCGTACGTCATACTGGTATCTGTTTGTGGTAGTCTTGCACCTTCTTTTGCCAGTCTGTCTGCCTCCTCGTTGCCTTGGATGTTGCAGTGTGATGGGACCCATTGTACCACTACCCTTTTTGGTGCGGGCTGCTGGCACAGTTTGCAGAGTGCTGCTCTTAAGTCATTAAGCTCAGTGTTTTTCTGGCTTTTTAGCGCTGTGACTACGGCGAGAGCATCTGTCAGCAGGACTATATGGCTCTCATTTTCACTGTGTGTCACCATTTCTTCCACTGCCGCCCTCAGTGCCTCTGCCTCCGCTCTGAAATTGCTTGTGTACTTACCAGTAGCGAATGACAGTGTTATTTTTCTGCCATTTGGTAGGTTCAGGAATGCTCCTGCCCCTCCGTTCTGTGTTGTGTTTGTTACAGAGCCGTCGGTGTATGCATGGGTCCAGTCCATGCTTGGGTAGCTTTTCGTTATGAAGCTTAGGGTAGTATCTCTCCTTTCTTTTTCAGTCTGGCAGTTTTTGTTTGCAATACCTGGTATATTTTCTACCACCTCTGGAAATATATCCTGCCTCCAGGTAGGTTTTCGTACAGTAGTGATGGGTTTTGGTGTTGTTAGTGCGTTTATGGATCCCTGGAAATGACAAAGCAGACAGACTAGCAAAGGAGGGATCAAGACAAGAACAGCCACATACAGCAACAATTTTACAAATAGAACAGAAAACAAAGAAACTTGACTGAACAGATGGGCCATGGGAAACACAGGAAGGGTGGTCTACAGATATTTGGCAATCCCCAGTCCAAATGACAGTGTAAATAAAAAAATAAACTCACAGGGAAGGATCAGAACACTATTTTTCGACAGAACTCAACACATTCCACTTAGCAAGCACCTGAACAGAACAGACTCTTACATAAAATGCATGCTCAAGTTGGATTCACTGTGCCAACAAGCACAAAATAAAAACGGAGTGCAAAGCACACCGTTCTTGGGGAATAGAGAAATAAGGGGAACGAGAGGAAAAAAAACATGCCAACCAGAGAAAAGGATGATCAAATCAGTCATTGTTGTTGTTGTTAAACCATAACTGCTGAACAAGCCTACTCTTGGCAGCCCAATGCCATTCTTATATAGATACAGGTTTTCTTCAGTTGTTTCACTGCTCCGTACAGTGTGTTGGAAATTGTCGGCAGTGCATGTAAGAATCTTTTCCTCATGTCCGCAAGCGCCTTGCGCCCAATGAGTAGGTATCGAACTGTTTCATCAGGTTGAGAGCAATGTCTGCACAAGGGCAGGTCCTGGGGATTGATGCGCTTCCAGTGGCTATTGGCTCTGGTATGTCCTGTTCGGAACTGAAAGATGAGACTTTGATCTCTTCTATGTAGTTTATTTATGTCATCGTTACTTTTTGGCTGTGACATTTCGCTAAAATACACTGCAACCTGTTGTTCCAGTGGCCCACCTGTTCATCCATATTTCCCAAGTACTATTCTTAATAATTCGTTTTACTGAGTGGTTGCTGTGGGATCTATCCATTTTTGTTTCAAGGCTCCTGTTTTTGCTAATCTGTCAGCCATCTCGTTTTCTAGTAGCCCACCTATGTCCAGGGAACTATTGCAAGGTGACATTTATCCTGTGGGCAGCGATGATGCCACCAACATTAACATGGTGATTACTTTAATATAAACAGACAAGAGCAAGCTGTTGTTTTGTGCTAAGAGAAGAAAACAACTGACTCCATTGCCGTATGTATACAATATTGACAATTCAGTCATGGTTGCATGTGGACGGGCACCCCAGACTCCGGTGCACAAACTACAGAACTGCCCAAATATTTTATACTAAGGCAAACTCACTAGGCTAGAGAAACTCTGTGGGACCTATATGTGAACTACAAAAGACAAGTTTTTACAGGAGACAACATTGCAGACACAAAAGAAGCAGCAGCAGTAGCATAATAACTATATAAAGAAATGTAGTCTACCACATTATACAGATCACAAACTCCAATGTCGTCTGATCTGTTATATGGCTCCGTGACGAAGGGAGCAAAGAAAAGTGCAACTGAAAAAGATCAGGCTTTTATCAGGGGATGCTTTTGCTGAATTGAGGGAGTAAAATGGTAATTTTAAATGAGTAAGTTTACTCTTTTGTGCATCCTGAAAAGGACGTAAAGTGGCGGGTTGCAGTAGCTTTCCTCACATTCAGAGCGTGCTGATGAAGGTGAACCATGATCCTCCAGGCAGTTGTGCGATGCTTGGCTTCATCTGCGTGTTACTCACTACTACGGAGATCATGTCTATCCCTCACCTCGTTAGCCAGGCTGCCATGAAAACAGCCGTTTACTAGGAAGCCGAGGTGAGGATCTTGGCCAGTATATTTTGCCAGATCAGACAGAGGCAGACCTTAACATTTATGGAGATAGAATGTCGAAGCAAACTGCAGGAAAGTAAATTAATTAATCGGGGGGAGGGGGGGGGGGAGAGGGGGGGGATTATGAAAACTTGGCAAGTATTTTTTGAGGTCCTATGCTCCACAGGGAGTGCCGTCTCCACATCGAATGTTGACTCCACTGGATCTCCGACATCCTGTCTCGTGCGTTGATGGTATCCTCCGACAGACTGTTGTCAATCCATCTCTTGTTGTTGTCGTCGTCCCACTGGTAGCCATCTTCCTCCTGCCCGCCTACCACCCACACTCCCCCTCCCCCCCCCCCCCTGCTGTGTGTCATGTCTCTTTGTATCTCCAAAATATTTTTATTTCCCTAATTGTTATTCCTCTCATTAACTCTCATCCAATTCCCAAAACCCGTCCTCTTTTGTCCTACTGCTCTTAGCATACAACGTCGCAGACACGTGGGATGCGTATATTTCTTTTCGCCAAGTGGGTGGCTTGTACTGTTAGTAGATGCAACTTCCTGAGAGTGTCAGAGACACCCTCGGTCCATCGACATTGTGGTCTACATTTTGCTCATGTACTGGAGACCTACTTATGGTATGTTCTCGCTGCAGGCTGGTTATAATGCAACCATGCAGTCTGGTTGAGAGAGTATGGATAGAAGAGGAAAGGCAAATCTGTTCCCAAAAATGGGATATTGCAGATATTGCAGCCTCGCTGTAATCAATGGCACAAGCAGTCCGTTTTTTAGGACAAATAACGATGAAAGCGGTAGAGAGTTAGTTTCTACATCAAATGTCATTTGACAAGGCAAAACACCGGCCATGGTTAGGTGATTTGTTTAGAGCAGCTATAGATGGCACCTAACAGGCTGCGGGTCTACTTTACTCTAGTGTTTGAGTCTATTAAGATGGACTTGCACATTGGTTAACCACCCTCCAAAACACTGGTTTTGTACAGACTCTGCAGAGTCTTCTGAACCAGTATAAAGACCTTAGGTGAATGTCCCGGGCTTAAACCTCATAATTAACAGCCTCCATTCAATCCAGTTGTGAATGGACAGAAAATGAACTGATAGAGAGAGGAAGGCATCTGGAAACCAAACCTCACAAACAACTGTTACCTAGTAAAATGAAATATGTAACACTTCATCCTCGATGACAGTGTCTGCTATAGGACAATCTTTACCTTTTAACTTTGCGATCAACTTAACATTAATATCAACTTAACTTTGTGATCAATTTAACTTTACAATCAACTTAACTTTACAATCAACTTAATTTTATGATCAACTTAATGTTAAGATCAACTTAACATTAAGATCAACTTAACTTTTACAATCAACTTAACTTTACAATAAACTTAACTTTAAAATCAACTTAACTTTACAATCAACTTAACTTTACGATAAACTTAACGTTAAGATCAACTTATCATTAAGAACAACTTAACTTTACGATCAACTGAACTTTACACTTTACTTTGCGATCAACTGGACTTTATGATCAACTTGACTTTTTGATCAACTTAGCTTTGCAGTCAACTTGACTTTATGATCAACTTGACTTTATGATCAACTTGACTTTATGATCAACTTGACTTTGCAGTCAACTTGACTTTATGATCAACTTGACTTTATAATCAACTTAGCTTTACGATCAACTTAGCTTTACAAATATTATTTAGCGAATTACGCAACATGACTGGTCCTGATAGCATATCCACCCCTCCCCCACCTTCCCACTACCCCAGCTAACACCCCCTCTTTTTGGCTGCCACCAGAGCAGACTTAACCTGCACACAACACATCCCGTTTCTGTCACTGCACGCATCCCGTCGGCATGATTGACATCCAATCTAAACATGATTTGCGCAGCTAATGCAATCAGGTTAATCAGTAATTGGTGGATTTACAATTGCATAATTATACAAATAGGCTTCATAATTCCAATTTAAAATTGGAGTGATCATGAATTAGGTATTTGTGTTAGAATCTGTTCTAGAATGTATAAATCTTCTTCTTCTTCTTCTTTTGCTTCTTCTCTTACTTTTTTTTTCTACTACTTATCTCTCTTTTGTTCCTTCTTTCTATTTTCTACTTCTTCTTATATTTATCCTTCTTTCTTTTTTTTCAACTTGTTCTTCTTTCTTTCTTTCTAGTGTCCCATGTAAGTCAGGTGCCCATTTGCAGCTGGGTTGCCTAGAGGGTGCCATGTAAGTCAGGTGCCCTTTTGCAGCTGGGTCGACTGGAGCGTGCAATGTATGTAAGGTGGCCTTTTGCAAGTATCTGGAAAAATGCACAGATGGAACAGCCAGAGTTCAAGTACAAGGGAAGAGGAGCAAGAAGGTGACACTGGAGCAGGGAGTACCCCAAGGGGGAGTACTGTCACCCATACTTTTTCGTGTCTATTTAAATAATAAAATAGAGAATACCAAAAAGAGTCCACAGCTCCATGTATGCAGGAGATCTGGCTTTGTGGACCTCTGAAGAAAACCTCACCACAGCAAGCAATTGGATGCAGCAGGTCCTAACATTGATGGAGGAGTAGGCGAAATCATGGCTGGTCAAAATAAATGAAGAAAAAAACACAACGCGTATGATATTTTCCCTCTCAAACCACTGAACACCAAAATAAGTCTCAATGGTAAATGTCTGCGGCTGAACGACAACCCAAACTACTTTGGTATCACATTTGATCGGCACATGACATGGAAAACTCAGATCGAAAGAAACCGAATGAGAGCAAGACATAGAATGGCAATCATGAGGTAACTTGCTTACACACGCTGAGGAGCAGATGAGAAAATACTAAAGAAACTGTACACTGGACAAGTGAGACCAGTTCTCGAGTATGGCATTGCGGCATGGGCAACAGCATCAAAGGCTAACTTTGATAAAATCAACATACTTCAAAACTAAGCCATGAGAATTATAACAGGATGCATGAAGTCAATGCCAATTGTAGAACTTGAGAAGATTACAAATCTGCAATCAATGACCGATAGAAGAGACAGAAGAGCCCAGCAGCAAGCAGAGAAACTAAGAAGACTAACAGACCATCCAATACCCCAAAGACTAAATGGATTTAGAAATGGGAGACTAAAACAGAGCCTTTTTGTAGAAATAGCCAAAACAAAGATGAGAGAAGACCCTATGGACGCCATATCAATGCCAAAGCTCATCCCTACTGTATGCAAACCCACCTGGAAGCAGCAGATCTTTCCAGAAGTGATAGAAAATATACCAGGTATTGGATGCAAGAACAGCCAGATTGAAAAAGAAAAGACACATAACCCTGAAATACACAGAGGTACACTACCCAAGCACTGACTGGACCCATTCATACACTGACGGCTCTGCAACAGAAAATGGAGGGGTATTTCTGAGCCTAACAAATAGATGAAAGACAGCGGTGCCAGTGGCAACGGGAAAATTCTCAATCAGTTTCATAGCAGAGGGATTGGGATTGAAAACTACAGTAGAAGCAATGCTGACAGATGAAAGCAATGAAAGCCAGGTAGTCTTTTTTACAGATGCCCTGTCCGTGGTTACATCACTAAAGAGCCAGAAAAATTCAGAACTAAATGACCTAAGATCAGTACTCTGTCAACTGTGCCAGCAGTCCACACCCAGAAGAGTCGTGGTACAGTGGGTTCCATCCTACTGTAAAATTCAAGGCAACGAGTAGGCAGACTGACTGGCAAAAGAAGGTAGAAGGTTAACCACAAACCAGATTCTAGTGTGACATACATTGTTGTTGTCGTTATCCCATTGCTGCTGAGCAAGCCAGCTCTTGACAGCCCAATGACATTTTTATATAGATACAGGTCTTCTTAAGTCGTGTCACTGCTGAGTACAGTGTGTTGGCAGTTGTCGGCAGTGCTTGTAAGAATCTTTTCCTCATGTCCGCAATTTCCTTGCTCCCAATGAGTAGGTGTCGAACTTTTTCATCAGAATGAGAGCAATGTCTGCATAAGGGCAGGTGATGGTGATTGATGCAGTTCAAGTGGCTATTGGCTCTGGTATGACCTGTTTGGAACTGAAAGATGAGACTTTGATCTCTTCTTTTTAGTTTATTTATGTCATCGTTACTTTTTGGCTGTGACATTTTGCTAAATACACTGCGACCTGTTGTTCCTGCCACCCGCTTGTTCATCCAGATATCCAGAGTATTATTCTGAATAATTCGTTTTGCTGTGTGATTACTGCAGGGTTTATTCAATTGTTTTGAGGCTCCTATTTTGCCAATCTGTCTGCCATCTCGTTCCCTAGGAGCCAACTATGCCCAGGGATCAATTGAGAAATGACATTTATCCTGTGGGCAGTGATGATGTTGTTGATCGACCTCCCCACCAAGAATATTTCCTTTTCTTTGTATGGAGTGTTTATCAGTGCCTCCAGAACCGACTTGGAGTCACTAACAATTACAAAATCCATTGGCAACAATTCGCCCAAGGTAAACTGTTGGTGCAAAATCCCAACTACTGTTTTTATAGCCTCTGCCTCCGCTATCTTTTGAACGGTTTTTGTCACATGAATCACAAAACTCATATATGGACCCATCCAGGTATTTCTTATAGATACCATACTGTGCAGAAAAGGTAGATTTGAATGTGGATCCATCCATATAAACCAGGACTGCCGATTTTTGGTAGTTAGAGACTGTCTCCAAGACAGTCGTCAGGAAATTAGGTGTAGTCTCCTTGGTTGCTGCTTTTTCTGTCAGGTGTATTTTTATTACTGGCAGGTAAAGATTTTCTCAAGGGGGTGGTCCAAAAAAACCTATTTTCCATTTCTCTCTCCTGTGGCAGATGGTGAATATGGCTTTCCTCTTCTGCCACATCCAGTGGGGACAATTACTTCAATCTTCTCTTTTGCTTCCAAGTGTCTATTTATACCCTATTTAGATGGTCATTTTCTTGTCTCTTATATCTCTCTACCGCTTCAGTCAGTGCCCCCTTTCTCTTGATATATAGCGGTTCTATATTGGCCTCTATCTCGCACGCCACTGTAGGTATTGATCTCACCCCCCCCCCCCAAAAATAATTTTTAAACAAATTAGTCTGAGAGCTTGATTCTGCACCAGGTCAATAGATGAGATGCTGTATGCAATCACAGTGGTTTGTGTGGGAAGGCTGTAGTCTATAACTGGTCATACATAACCAATGTATAGTTGCTGAAGAGTTTGTTTTTCAACTCCCCTATTTGTATCAGCAAGTCTTTTGATTAAGTTTAAACGCTTGGTTAGGGGACAGCGTGGCCAAGTGGTTAAGTGGCATGGCTCACGACCCGAAGGTGCTGGGTTCGATCCCCATCACAGCACCGGCCGTTACCCCGGGGAAGCAAACCTTAGAAAATGTAGGAGGAAGCAGACCCTTACATAAAATGCGTGCTGAAGTCGGATGCACTGGGCCGATAGGCGCAAAATAAAAACCACAGTGCAACGCACACCGCCTTGAGGAATAGAGTTATAAGGCAAACGCAAAACAAAACAAAAACGCTTGGCTGCTTTACTTCTGACGTTGCAGATGTGGCTGCCAAATTTCAACTGTCTGTACAGTGTTACTCCCAGTTAAACTGGAGTATCCTTTTTTACTAGTAATTCCTCTTTCACTTTGATGTTAATGGATCTCTTTGCTTCTTTATGACTGTCGGAGAAGATGGCTTTATGTGTATTTATCTTTAGCTTCCACAGTTTGCAGTATACTGAAATTGTTAGTAGCACTCTATTGATCTTGGCTTTTGCCAAAATGGGATATTTCTTGGTGGTTCTTCTTATTCATACGCTGTCAGACGTCAACCTGTATTTGTTCGAAGAAAGCAGCTGTCACCCTGAGGCTGTCGACACTGCCATAGAGCTTGTCTAGTGTTGCCACTGGTGATGGCCACATGTGCTTTCTCTGGTCCTCGTATGTCGGGCAGTTTTGCAGCAGTTGTTCAGCGGTCATTTTCCCTGTACCACAAGTACATTCATCAGTGCCACCTATCTTCAGTTTATTGAATAAGTGGTACCTCAGTCTGTTGTGGCCTGTGCGGAGTCTGAAGACCACGACTTGCTCTCTTCTGTTCAACTGGTAATAGGCATCATTTTTTGTGTAGCCAGTATGTTCTGTTTCCCATTTGGCCATGTATCTGGCCCTAAAAACCCTTTTGGACTCTGTGTAGGTCCCACTAGAATCTGGTTGTGGTAGTCTTGCACCTTGTTTTGCCAGTCTGTCTGCCTCCTTGTTGCCTTGAATGTTACAGTGGGATGGGACCCACTGTACCACTACTCTTTTTGGTGCGGACTGCTGGCATAGCTGACAGAGTACTGCTCTTAAATCATTAAGTTTCTTCATGGTTCAAATGTCGAGATTATCAGCAAATAAAGCCTTTGACACTTTTAGATGTTTACAGAGGTCATTTATATAGATTAGGAAAAGGGTGCAGTCCTTGTAGCGTTCTTTTTCTCAATGTTGCTTCTGCAAAGTTGGTATTTATGGTTCTGTTGGTCAGGAAGGTCTGTATCCATTTGATCATTTTTCCTTTCATTCCTATTTTCTTCATTTTCATCAAAAGGCCCTTCCTCTAGACTCTGTCATATGCCTGCTGTAGATCAATAAACACTGCTAGTGTGCTTTTTCCATCTTGGAATCCATCCATCACATGCTGTGTAAACCTAAAGAGGGGATCAACCATATAGTGTCCATGCATGAACACTGTCTGGTTTCTATCAAGGAGGTTTTTACTTTCCAGACACCAATATAGTCTGTTGTTTACCATTCCTTCAACCACTTTATCTAAACATGAGGTGAGCTACACAGGTCTATAGCTTCCAGGTGTTTCTGATTGTTTCCCTTTATTCATTATGGGTTTGATAGTTGCTAATAGCCATGCTGATGGCAACTGTCATTCGTCCCATGTTCTGTTGATAAATCATAACAGTACCTCTTTCGGCTTTGGTCCTCATTTACTTATCTGGTCCTGGTGCTTTATTATTTGTCAGTTTCCTCATTGTCATCCTCAGTTCTTGAAACGTGAAGTGATTTTTAAAGGCAACTATATTGGTGGAGTCGATGTTAAAGAAGTCCTTTAAAATGCTTTATCTAGCAGTTTTCTTGGTTACGCTTTATTTACTCTAACATAAAATTTGTTAAAGATCACAGCTTTCTTGGTGTTTGATACGATTTTGTCACCAGATTCTCCCACCAGGGGTTTTGGGTTTGACTTTCTCTTGTTCCCTTCAAGGTTGCTCAGTAATCTCCACGCCTTGTTCTCTTCTCTTTTTAGATCCATTTTGCTACCATTTTTTCTCCAAGTCTCCCGCTTGCTTTGTTTAGTGATATATCTATCTTACTTTTGCTGTCCATCTATTGTACTCTTATTTGGAGATTTTTCTACCTTCTTCCTGTCCTGGTCTCTCTCCTATCTTTCACGGATGTCTCCAGCTCTGGTTTCCATAACAGTTTATATTTCATGTACGTCTCCTGTCTGATGCATTTCCTTGCAGCTGTTGAGATGATGGCACATATATGAAAGTTGTATTGATGTCGTCATTCGTACTAATTTGGATAAACCCAGCATCACTTTCCCGGCTATAACGGTCCCAGTTAGCATTTATGCAATTCCATGATGGTTCTCTCCAAACCATCCTTTCCCTCTGCAGTGTTTCAATAATTGTTAGGATAGGACGATGATCGCTTCCAACATCGTCCAAGATGTTAGTGTTATCTACCAAGTCAGCCGATACAAGATTCAGATCGGGCCGGCTGGTGACACCGTGTACTCTGTACAAAGAGTTGGCGGGGTTTCCAGACTCTGGAGCAGTGTAAGACTCGAAACAATTACACTGCTCTTCAATCTATAGACCTATATTATTAAACTGGCGGTATCCAAGATTTGGCAAATGGGCATTGAATTCTCCCACAACACTGTTTTCTTTGACGAAGGCTGAAATTCAGATAGACACATTTTGGACGTTGGCGGACAGTAAAAGTTATGTACAATGTATTTTGTATTATCTTCATGCTTGTATTGATTGATGGTCAATATCATCCACAGGATTGTTGGTTAAAATAGCTTGTGTATCATTCCTGACCAGGGCCATAATGCCCTGACACTTATTGCATTCGCACTTATACTGCGTATAGCCCGTGATGTTAATTTGTTTAGAATTTTGTTTAAGAATTGCTTCCTAGATTTAAGCTATGTGGATTTGATGATCGTATAGTGTTTTGGTCAGCACATTTACCTTGTTTTGTAATCTGGCAATGTTAAGATGTAGTATGTTAAGGTTCCCCCTTGATAACTTTTCACACAGAGCAGGGGAATTATCTCTATTGGCCTTGGTATCCGAGGCGACGCCCGAGCTCGTTTGAAGAATGTTTGTTTCCTGGCATTGGAGTATTGGGTGTTTTGCTGCAGACTTCTACCTCCTAAATAGCACTTTGGGTGCGCCTTTCTCCAACGGTCATAGATGTATTTGCTTCCTAGTGTTTGAGTCTATTAAGATAGACTCGCACATCGGTACCTCCGTGGTACTTGTCCCAACACAGCGCAGTAATAAGCTGTTTGATCCTTGCCTGCTAAGCAGGAAATCCTCTTCCTGGCTTGATCCAGCTGATGCCAGAGCTGGGACATGCACAAACACCCGTCCCTGTAGAAGTACAGATCGACTAAGACTTGGGCGTCAGTGGCCCGTTGCGTCGATCGACCCCAGTCCTGGCCTCATGCTGCAGCTTGCTGAAGGGAAGACTGCCAACTATCATTCAGTCAGCCTAGAACAGTCCCGCTCGGTGTTCAGGGATGTCGTCTTAGCGCTTTGTGGTGTCATGGTGAATGTCTCGTCCGAACTCTTCGAGGGGAGCTGAGTACTTTGCTCCCTTCGGACGGGATCTGCGAAGAGTGTGTGTAAGCGGGGAATACCATCCCCTGCTTGTTGGGCCTGTGTTTGTATCTGACGTTTCCAATTTCTGTTTAGCCCCTCTTCTATCTTTTTGTACTTCGAGTCAGCGTGACTCTCCTGATGATACAGAACAGAGAGAGTCTACCTGAAACCTTCAGTAGTATTGAGGATTAGGGAGGCGTCATCAGGTCATGGAGGTTGACCTTTGAGTATTTCTTAGGTGAACTTAACTCTGGGTTGTTATCGAGCAAGGCTCTAGCTGCCATGCTGGTCTGATTTCCCACACCGGGAGCTGTGAGCATTGCTCACTGCGCTGCTAAAAACTGCAAAAAGATGCTATGCAGCGGCAAATTAGACTGCATCTGTGCGCATAACTTCCATAGAATACTTATTCTTCTTCTTCGTTCTCAAACTCCCTTTACCAAGCCGTGAAAAAGTCTTCACAAGTAGCAGGATGTTGCCCGGAGAACGGAGTGATTTGTGTGATAGTTTACTGCGATACTTGCACTTTTCGGTTCGACACATCCGACATTCAGCAGGCATTTTTGAGTACCGGGTTGCCTTCCCTCTTCGATCTCTTGTCCTTAGCGGACAGTTCCAAAACTAACACTTTATTGGAACGACGTCTCATCTTTCTATAAGATGGTGGAGACCGGTTCTCTTTCATAAATGAAGTTCGGGTGCATAGTTATAACTAAGTAGACTGTGGCGTGTCAAGTTAGAGGATAGAACTCCCTTCGTTTGAAGCTTGTGAGAAGTGGTAATTACCCACCGCAAGCGTTGATGGACGGCAACGTCTGGATAGAGAGACTATGTGATTCTTCTAAGATCTGACGCTGTGACTTGCGCTTTAATTTGATATACAGTGAAGACGAATTTGCGCTATCTTCCTCCGCACTCTCTCATTCTCCACAAATGAGACAGCAGACAGGTTAACAAAGGAGGGAGCAACATGTGAACACAAAAAACAACCACCTTCCATAGAATGTCAAACAAATCACAGAATATTTAACAAATCACAGAATATCTAACAAATCACAGAATATCTAACAAATCACAGAATATTTAACAAATCACAGAATATCTAACAAATCACAGAATATCTAACAAATCACAGAATATTTAACAGATCACAGACTATCTATAAAATCACAGAATATCTAACAAATCATAGAATATCTATTAAACCACAGTATACCTAACAAATCACAGAATATCTATTCAACCACAGAATATCTATTCAACCACAGAATATTTAACAGATGATATAATATCTAACAAATCATAGAAAATATAACAAATAACATAATATTTATCAAACCACGAAATATATTTGTAAATTCAGAATATCTATTAAGCCAAAGAATATATAACTAACAGTAGGATATCTATCGTCACATACAATCTGTCACAATACACAGTATCGGACTTGATGATTTTGGGACTGGGAAGAAGTAAACTTGGTAGCCATTCACAGTGAAGTCACCGCCCCTGTAGATGGCATGTTATTTACATCATTCCTCGCGATCATCATTGCATGAGAACATCATTTCACAAGATGATAATTGCACCAGATACGCATTGCACGAGCTCTCAAACACAGCCATTGTTAAATGGACTGTCTGTTCCTTTTCGTGCTACCTTGCCGTATCCACTCCCACATAGCCATGTATTGGTTTACAGCTCTGTAAGAAGTCGTAGTGCTATTATACGTCTTCTTCTTCTTCTTTCATCCTCAGATCAAGGTTTCGGTTTCTCTTACAAAGGACACCGTTATTTGTAAGGCTGTTTCCATACAGCTTTTGTCTCATATCTGTCTCACGAGGCCAGTATTGTTCTCCCTTTTCCTGCTTGAGCGTGCATCTTTCCACGGTCATGGGCGCCTGTCATCTGTCCCAGTGTTGTAAAGATGACCCTTGAGTCTGTTATGCCCAGTTCTCAGTCTGAAGATGAGTTGCTCTTCTCTAGTTAAGTTATAGTAGCTGTCTTCTTTTCGGAAGTCGGAGTATTGATCAGCCCATTTCAACCCTGAAGTTTACTTTAATTATGGTCTTGGCCTCATTATATGTGATACTCAGATCTGTTTGTGGGGATGCTCCTCCACTCTTTGCTAGTTTGTCTGCAGTTTGATTGCCTTCAATATTGCAGTGAGATGGGATCCACTGTATGACCAACCTTGGGTGTTCTGTTGAGAGCTGTGTCAGGGAGAACATACATTGCTCGAGATCTTCATCTTTGTGTTGTTTTAACACTGCTAATACTGAGGCGGCATCAGTCAGGAATACTATGTTTTCTTGGTGGATATCTTTATCTTAGATTACATGCTAAACTGCGGCCTTCAGTGCCTCTGCTTCTGCACGGAAATTATTGGAATATGTTCCAGTTGTTAATACTCAAGTTTTTTCTTCTCCATTCCTTAGTCTGTAATAGACACCTCCACCTCCATTGGATGTGGCTTTGTTAGATGAGCCATCTGTATATACGTTAATCTACACCTGTGCTATTATACAATACATTGGGTCCGTTTTACGGTGAGAGGAAAGCATTGTAATTCCTCTACTCTACCGACAATGTTTGTTTCGAGATCTTGTCTGCATGTTATTGGTGAAGAAATGTTGGCTGCCACTTCAAGCAAAAATAACACACTGTGCAGATAAACATGAACTAAGAGATCGAGTTCTTCACTTTTGTCGAATTTGTTTCTGTTTAGGTGGTTGGGGTAGTTCTTATGTGTCAAGACGTGTTGAAGAAGATGGGGGTCCTCCAAGCTGTATTACCATGGCTGGCTTGTCAAGTTCACCAATACGGAAATCACGTGCGCAGTGTAGACATAAGGAGAGAATTGGGAGAGAAGGCGGATCTTAGAGCAAGTGACAGCTTAAGCAAAAAGAGCAAGTATGACAAAACACAGATGAAAATGTACCGATGACAATTATTGCAGCAATGAAGATTATTACATACTAAAATGGCGAGGAAGACTAACGCTAGGGACCGGTACAATAACTGATCAGACATGTTAGTTAGGGTCATGCAAAATATACTGGCCAAGACCCTCACCTCGGCTTCCTCGTAGCACTCCATGGAAATGGGTTGTTTTCTTGACAGCATGGCTAACGGGGTGAGGGATCGATTTGATCCGCGTAGTGGTGAGCAAAACGCAGATGAAGCCAAGCATAGCACAACCACCTGCCCACCTTCATCAGCACGCTCGGGATGTGAGAAAAGTTACTGGACCCGAAACCTAACATCCTTCCTTTACCTTGCTGTAGTGATTATAATTTACAATGCTATTATATGTCTTTTCAAAACACTCTTATTTATTTGGTAATAATTGCTTTCATGTTTTTAAGTGATCTGACTTTGCAGTAATATCTTGATTATTTTGATTTTATCTTGTATTTTACGCAGGTATACTTTTCTTACATTGGGATAATCCTTCATTCTTTAGCCATCTTTCCGGCAGTTTACATTTTAGTTATTTTTATTTATCTCTTTAGTTTAGTTTTTAATGTGCTGTCGGCTCTATTTTGATAACTTTTACATTTTGTTATGGATCGATTTATGAAGGCTCTAAACTTGAATTTTCTGTTTCGAAATTGTCAATTTTGAAATGACAAAATAACGAAAACAAAGGAAAAGATACAAGTACTGTGACAGACTGCAACATTTGTTCCACAGAATGTCTCCCTCATTAAATATTTAAATGAGTAAAATGCAAGTTCCGAGTTTGACATGACGTCAGTCAAGAAACGAAGCTTATAAATATTATATGAGCTGTACACGAACATTTATTCGGTTGCTTCCCTTTTATGTTGTTTCGCATTAATTCTGATGTGTTTCATCATCCTTGTGTTTACTGAATAGCGTGGCTAAGGGGTGTAACTCGTTCGGTTTCACAATCCAAACGGCTCGGGTGTGAATCCCGATGTGGCCATATTTTTTAAATTTCTAGGTAGGATGACTTCTTTATGTACGTGTAAACCTACCGTATCCCACATCTGCCAAGAAACTTGTAACAGCTAAATAGTTTTGCAGTTGTAAGAGCGACGTTTTGTAAATGTTTGCGACGTAATTTAACAATAAAAATATGCAATATTAGTTGCAATAAAGATCCATACACTGGTTTATGCGTCTTAATATCGCCCATGTTGACTTAGCAGAGTGGACTGACAGAAATCTAGGGTAAAGAATAGTTCTCATGTAGGCCACACATTACTCACCCCCTTGATTATTGTACAAGTACACAAAACCTTTATGGCTCTCTAGCTTTTTTGGAAAAATATAATACTTATATATATATATATATATATATATATAAATCTGTGTGTATAAGCAAATATGTATGTGGGTACGTGAGTTTATTCATGTTCATATACGTACGTACATAAATATATATATATATATATATATATATATATATATATGTGTGTGTATGTGTATGTGTAGGTGCATGTATATGTATGTATGGAGGGATGGGTAGATAGACGGATGTATATACGTATACATGTGCCCGCGTGTGTGTGTATATATATATATAAATATATATATATATATGGATATATTTTTATATGCCTGTGGGTCTGAAAAGATATATATATGTGCAAGTACACATGTGCATTCATTTATATGGGTATTCATTTATATATACATTCATTTATCCTTTCACAAATAAATGTATGTCACCTTTCCCCTCACAAAGTGTAACTATCACCATCTCATGGGAATTTTCACCTGACTTCACCTCGCATCACACAAAATTTTGTTTTAAAATTGTGCAATAAAGAATTTTTCAAAAGAAAATTTAAAAAAAAATTAGCAGAGTGGACTGACAGAAACCTAGGGTAAAGAATAGTTCCCATGTAGGCCACACATTACTCACCCCCTTGACTACTGTACAAGTACACAAAACCTTTATGCCTCTATAGCTTTGTTGGAAAAATATAATACTTATATATATATATATATATAAATATATATATATATATATATATATATATACATATTTATATATATATATATATATATATATATATATATATATATATATATACACACATATGTGTGTGTATAAGCTAATATGTATGTACGGATATGTACGCATGTTGCATATATGTATGTGGGTACGTGAGTTTATTCATGTTCATATACGTACATATATATGTGTGTGCATATGTACATGTGTATGTGCATGGAGGGATGGGTGGATAGACGGATGGATACATGTATGTATGGGTGTAAGTATGAGTGTGTTTGCATGTATATACGTATATTTATATATATGAATATATTTGTATGTGCCTGTGGGTGTGAAAATATATATTTATGTGCAAAAATAAATACGTATGTATCAGCAAGTACACATGTGCATTCATTTATGCTTTCACAAATAAATGTATGTCACTTTTCACCTCACACAGTGTAACTCTCACCATCTCACGTTTCATCTCATGGGAATTTTCACCTCACATCACACAAAATTGTGTAAAAAAATTGTGCAGTAAAGAATTATTCAAAAAATAAAAAAAGGTTGAATCCGTTCTAGGGTGGAATAGGCGCGCCTCCGCCAGTAGAAACTAGTGAGGCAAATATAAAAAATAAGGTAAAGTTGTTGTCGCTATTGCTCAGTGTCCGCCTACAAATGAGTATGTCGACTCTTTTGTGCTAAGTGGCGGGCTGTAGTAGCTTTCTTTACATTCCGAGAAAGCTGATTTGGCGTTTGTGTTATACGTGTTTCATCTGTGGGAAGCTAGCTACTACGGAGATGACGTCGAACCACATCTCGTCAGGCCATACCGCCTTAAAAGTATATTGTCCCTGACCCTGACACGACGTTCTGATCAGTATATTGTGTCTGATCGGACTAGCGTCTCAGTTCGCCGTATGTAAAGTAAAACAGATAACAGCAGAGATGTGAAACTACAGATTCACAATATTAGGAATAAGTGAGCGTAAGTTGATAGCAATAAGAAAGATAAAGACAGCTATATGGAGTTTAATGTAGATACATGTACATTCATCCACATGGGTAGATCCAATATGGAACATGATTACAGAATGGGCGAGAGCAATATTAGAAAGATAGATAAGGAACGGGACCTAAGGGTTCTAATAGATCATACAGGTAAGGCGAGTGAGCAAGTTCAGGTAGCAGTAGAAAAAGGCAAATGCAATGTTAGGTATGATAACAAGAAATATTAAACATTAGAGCAAGGAAGTGATAGTCAAACGGTTTAAAGCATTAGTTAGACCTAGATTGAAGTATTGTATACATGTATGGAGTCCTTATTATAGAGGGGACATAAACATGCTGAAAGGAATACACAAAAAGAGCAACAAAGCTTATAGTGGGATTCCAGAATTACAGTTACGAGGAAAGACTCAGTAAAACCGGCCTACAGTGTCTAGAAAGGAGAAGAATTCTAGCTGACTTAATACAGGTGTATAAGATGATCAGAGGAACGGATAAATTAGAATATATCAAGTTTTTCAAAATACAACCACCAACAAGAACAAGAGGATATAGCTACAAATAATCTAAAGAAAGGTCCAGATTAGATATTAGGAAATATATTTTTTGTCAGAGAGTGGTAAATGCTTGGAACGGATTGTCACTGGAAGTAGTGAAGGCAGGGACAATTAATGCTTTTAAGAATAAATTGGATGTGCATAGCTTTTAGAGCAGGGTAATGTAAATGAAACTGCAGAGTCTGTAAACAACCAGTTTCATTTACATTACCCTGGTTTAAAAGACTGCAGAGTCTGTAAACAACGAGAGTCTTCTAAACCAGTAGAAAGACGTTAAGTCAAGTTATATGAGATATACGATTCTACCCTAGAAGAGAGGACTACACGATGAAAATGTTGCCATTATCCCAGAGAATGGAATGGAATTAAGAAAACATTCTTCGAATGTTCATCAACCAACAATAAACTGATAGGTGCGATAGATAGATTTACCAACGTCACCGCAAATATCATATTATGCGCCATAAAACCACACAAGATCAAGAACGATTTCTACTAGCAGTTGTAGAAGGAAATATAAACAATACCCAGATTGAACCTTATATTGGTGGTGAATGATCTCAATACGAAAGTATATGGGACGAAAGAGTTATGTGGAGATGTGGCTGCGGAACATGAAATGAGAATGATGAACGTATCATCAGATGGAAGATGCAATTATGAAATAAAATACAGAATAGCTCAAGAAAAATCGGGCTTCCAGACCAAAAAGGGTGTCTCGTGCAACATAACCTTGTCGCTTAAACTGAGAAAGAGAGTCCTTCGATGTTTCGTAGAACCGGTACTGACATCTGGTAGTGAATCATGGACAATCAGCAAGCAAGCGCATATGTCTTTGGCAGCAACGGAGATATGGTTTAACATAAGAATGCTGCGGATCCAATGGACTGCAAGGAAGACTAATGATGAAGTGCTCGAAGAGGCACAAACACAAGGACAACTTCTTGTCAGGATCAGAACAAGTCAGTCATCCTGTTTAAGAAGAGGACGTCGTGACAAAAGGTGAGATCGCAGGAAAGCGACAGATGAAGGCAGAGAGAGAAGATGTTGGACAGCCTGAGAGACAGATGAAGGTAGAGAGAGAAGATGTTGGACAGCCTGAGAGACATATGAAGGTAGAGAGAGAAGATGTTGGACAGCCTGAGAGACAGGAAGGCACAGAGAGAAGATGTTGGACAGCCTGAGAGACAGATGAAGGTAGAGAGAGAAGATGTTGGACAACCTGAGAGACAGGAAGGCAGAGAGAGAAGATGTTGGACAGCCTGAGAGACAGATGAAGGTAGAGAGAGAAGATATTGGACAGCCTGAGAGACAGATGAAGGTAGAGAAAGAAGATGTTGGACAGCCTGAGAGACAGGAAGGCAAAGAGAGAAGATGTTGGACATCCTGAGAGACAGATGAAGGTAGAGAGAGAAAATGTTGGACAGCCTGAGAGACAGATGAAGGTAGAGAGAGAAGATGTTGGACAGCCTGAGAGACAGGAAGGCAGAGAGAGAAGATGTTGGACACCCTGAGAGACAGAAAGGCAGAGAGAGAAGATGTTGGACAACCTGAGAGACAGGAAGGCAGAGAGAGAAGATGTTGGACAACCTGAGAGACAGGAAGGTAGAGAGAGAAGATGTTGGACAACCTGAGAGACAGGAAGGCAAAGAGAGAAGATGTTGGACAGCCTGAGAGACAGATGAAGGTAGAGAGAGAAGATGTTGGACAGCCTGAGAGACAGATGAAGGTAGAGAAAGAAGATGTTGGACAGCCTGAGAGACAGGAAGGCAGAGAGAGAAGATGTTGGACAGCCTGAGAGACAGATGAAGGTAGAGAGAGAAGATGTTGGACAGCCTGAGAGACAGATTAAGGTAGAGAGAGAAGATGTTGGACAGCCTGAGAGACAGGAAGGCAGAGAGAGAAGATGTTGGACACCCTGAGAGACAGGAAGGCAGAGAGAGAAGATGTTGGACAACCTGAGAGACAGGAAGGCAGAGAGAGAAGATGTTGGACAACCTGAGAGACAGGAAGGCAGAGAGAGAAGATGTTGGACAACCTGAGAGACAGATGAAGGCAGAGAGAGAAGATGTTGGACAACCTGAGAGACAGGAAGGCAGAGAGAGAAGATGTTGGACAGCCTTAGAGACAGGAAGGCAGAGAGAGAAGATGTTGGACAGCCTGAGAGACAGGAAGGCAGAGAGAGAAGATGTTGGACAACCTGAGAGACAGGAAGGCAGAGAGAGAAAATGTTGGACAGCCTGAGAGACAGGAAGGCAGAGAGAGAAGATGTTGGACAGCCTGAGAGACAGGAAGGCAGAGAGAGAAGATGTTGGACAGCCTGAGAGACATGAAGGCAGAGAAAGAAGATGTTGGACAACCTGAGAGACAGGAAGGCAGAGAGAGAAGATGTTGGACTGCCTGAGAGACAGGAAGGCAGAGAGAGAAGATGTTGGACAGCCTGAGAGACAGGAAGGCAGAGAGAGAAGATGTTGGACAGCCTGAGAGACAGGAAGGCAGAGAGAGAAGATGTTGGACAGCCTGAGAGACAGGAAGGCAGAGAGAGAAGATGTTGGACAACCTGAGAGACAGGAAGGCAGAGAGAGAAGATGTTGGACAGCCTGAGAGACACATGAAGGTAGAGAGAGAAGATGTTGGACAACCTGAGAGACAGGAAGGCAGAGAGAGAAGATGTTGGACAACCTGAGAGACAGGAAGGCAGAGAGAGAAGATGTTGGACAGCCTGAGAGACAGGAAGGCAGAGAGAGAAGATGTTGGACAGCCTGAGAGACAGGAAGGCAGAGAGAGAAGATGTTGAACAGCCTGAGCGACAGATGAAGGTAGAGAGAGAAGATGTTGGACAGCCTGAAAGACAGATGAAGGTAGAGAGAGAAGATGTTGGACAAACGACTGTGATGATGTCATTATCGTATGGGAAAGGCAACAAACTTATAGATGCGGTAAACGCTTAGATAGGATAGGCGGCACCTTAGAAATGAATCCGACACTGTTATCAGAACCGCTATGCTATTGCCTCCAAAGCGAAGTCGAAAGAGAAGCCGAACTATGACACCCTGGCAAAGAAAAATTGAAGCAGAAATGTAAATCGTGAGCTAAAACTGGAGCACATTCCCAAGATGACCTCAGTGAAGTGGAGGAGTCTGTTGCTCATTTAAAGATGCCGCAAAGTGTGATGGTAATTGACTGCTTCGCCAGATATTGTCCAAGGATATAATATCAGGTTTTGTGGGTTGAGTTATTTTCTTAAGATTTCTTGATATTTGCTGGAATATTATGATTGTTGAATATTGCATGTACTAATGTTTCTTGTAGTGTTTTGCTTAGCGTTATTTGTTACATTTCGATGTGTTGATGGACTATTTTCATGTTAATATTCCATTTTCTTTGCTGAAATATTTTCATGTTAATATTCCCTCATCTTTGCTAAAACATTTTTCAGTTAAAATTCCCTTATCTTTGTTGGAATATTCTCATGATAAAATGAAGTATTTTGTTTGTTAAAATGTGCATATAGCTTCATGCTGGACTTTGAATGGTTATATGTTTTTATTATATAATCTAATCTGCTTATCTATTTTATAATTCTTCTTTAATGAAAACAGAAGGCAATTCGAATATTAGAAATGCTTTTATTCTCTCGTATCTCATCTGTTTACGTATGACGATTGACGTCGTGGATTTAAGCGTTATCTTTTTCTGAATACAGTCCGAGTGTCCGTTATTTCTCATATCATAATTTATGTTTCTGTTAGCTGTTGTCTGGATTATGAAAACAACATCAACCAACACCAATGACATTCAATGAAAATTGACAAAAGTACTTAAATGGACTTTCCCGATGTCTTGCACTTTCTAACCACAATGAGATGCAAATAACTCGAGACAATATTTCTTTAGTTTCTTTGGACAGTCTGATGATTCTCTAATAAGCTCTAATTTGTTAAAGCAGGTGAGGCAATATTTATAGAACAAAATATTAGAAAGTAGAGATAGTGCAGACAATTAGAAATCTGACAGACAATAGAATGATCTTCTTTCACTTTATTGATAGGTTGTTAATAATCTTCAGAAGTTTCAACACCACTAAATTGTACAAAGCGAAACGTGCGAGGCCAAGTGGGTGAAGGATAGCATAAACTATCAGATAATACAATACAAACTCGTTAGAAGTGACGAAACAAAAAAATAGCTAAAACGACCAACACGTAGCGGGAGCTCGCGGGCAAAAATAAATCCTGTGAATGAGTGTAGGTGTAACAATTCAGACGACAGCTTAGAGCCGCTAGACAGAGGATATTTGGATTGCTAGTCAATCATTTCAGCAGCACTAGCCACAAGGGAGTCCACAGTATGACAGTTAACGGTCATAAGATCATAAGCCGCTTCATTCGTTAGTGTTGTTTTGTTATTTTGACCGGATGCCAGGAAAATAAATATTTGCAAGTACTGTGACAATCAGTAAGTGGTACTAGAAGAGATAATACTGAGAGAAAATCAGACAGTCAGTGGAAACATCGTCAAGTGTGGTATATCTATGCAGAAAACATAGTGACAAATGTCAAGAATGAGAAAGAGTATGAAAAGTACGACCCACTATCAGTGGGAGGGAATTAAATACCAGAACTAAGATATGCAGATCATACAGTTGTCCTCTCGAACAGCTTTGCCTGGCTGAAACAGATGATCATGTCGGTTCAATGACACCGCGAACAACATGGACTAATCGAAAATACCGTTAAGAATAAGATAATGATCACTGACAAGGCGAAAATCAGAAAGTTATACTAGAGAAGCAAAAAGTTCAGAACGTCACAAGTTTTGAATATCTCGATTAAAAGCAACAAATAAGATTGCCATCAAGAAAAAGGGAGAAGAGTGGCCATAGCATTACAGAGGGTAACTTAATAGAAACACTTATGGCAGAACAATAATAACATTACATAAATAAAGATCCCGAGGATCATCTTACCAGTAGGAACGTAGGATGCAAGAAACGGTCAACCTCGCAAAACCTTATGAAGAATGTGTAAACCTTCGAGTTAAAATGCCACAGCAGGGTGCTCAAAATACCTAGTATGGCGAAACAGAAAAACGCAGTAATTTTACAAAAGCAAGATGAGGTAGTGAATGAGTAGAAGTGGGCAACGAAAGCGTCCTGACAAAGGTGGTGATACAGCTGAGCAGAGAGTGTCGCGAGTGGGGCGGCATTAGAATGGAAGTTTCAATATAGGAGCTGATCCAGCAACACTCAGGATCACAAGGCTCAATTCTGTACACAGATGGCTCGGCCGGCAGAAAAACAAATGTGCGGTTGGGGTTTCGTCGGCTACCAAAATGGTAAGGAGGTGGTGGAGATATCAGCTGTCTATTCCACAGTCACATCAAGTGTGAGGATGAAGATTGAGACGGTAACAGCGGTCATGACTTGCTTTTTGACGCAACCTGTGACACCCCGTGATATGACAGACTCACAGGGCATGCTCCGTAAGATAGAACGGTGCATGATAAGAAGGGACTGGGCCTCTCTTCTGAACAACTGGTGTACAGGGTGTCACATGGATCTAATGCCGGGGACATGAAGGCGTCTGGAGCAGCGAAAGAGCTGATGCAGTGGCGGGACAAGCTGTGGTGAACGACGTGGTAAGGACGAGGTTGAGTTGATAAGGGCGGTCATAGACAGTCTATAGAATGATGAAGTGACAGATGGTCGCAAAAATGCATATGTGCAGAGGCTGGTAGATTTGTGAGTGACTAAGGGAGAAGGGAGAATGTGTGTTCTGTCTGGAAAGATCCTAAGAACACGAAATCAAAACCTGACTGGGACTCTGAGTATATATATACGCTTGGCTGGCTGCTTGGACGGAAGTCGGAGCACTTAAGGGAATGTCCCCTGTGTGAAGATGTTGGTTCCAAGAATCAAGAAAGATGAAGAACAAAACTGGTTACGAAACTGGAAACAACATTAATAATAATAATAATAGCTGTCCATCGTTGTCGATGAGGACCGCCGACATCATCCTTGTCACAAATTTCCCTGTTGGGTGTGGGTGCGCATGTGGCTGAACAGGCCAATGCGGGCACGAAAACATCTGCTACATGTCGGGCACACGAGGTTTGTAGAAGGGGGATGGTATTCCCGCTGCTCGGGATTTCCGCGTCTCGCATCTGCTCTGGGCTTTTACAACACGGTCGTCTTCACCGGCAGCCACACCCGATTTGACTGCGCTTCTCCAGTCAGATTTGTTTTGCGCAAGACATTCCCAGGTGTTGATGTCTATCTGGCAACTTTTCAGTGAGTCCTTCAGACCGTCTTTAAAACGTTTCTTTGGGCGCCCTCTCTCGCGCCATCTTGCTCTCAGCTCGCCGTAGAGAAGCTTCTGTGGGAGCCGCTCGTCTGACATACAAACGTGGTGTCCGGCCCATCCTAGTCGTGCTTTCTCTAGCAGTGCATGTATGCTGGGCATGTTAGCCCTCGAGAGAACCTCGATGTCAGTGACACGATCTTGCCATCGGATGTGGAATATTCGCCTCAGACAACCTGTGTGGAAGTGGTTTAACCTCCTGGCATGTCCAGAGTATACAGTCCAGCTTTTGCAAGCGTATAGTAGGGTTGGAATGATGGTTGCACAGTAAACTTTGAGTTTGGTCTTGACGCTGATGCCACGACGTGCCCAGACCATCGAGCGCATTCGCACAGCCTTTGCTATTCTGCTTGCTACCTTATCGTCTAGGTTGACAGATCTCGACAGCGTGCTGCCCAGATATGTGAATTTGTCTACGGCATTCAGCGTCTGCCCGCTGACTGTAGTCTCTGATTTTGTACGGCATGCCTGGTGCTGGTTGGTACATGACCTCTGTTTTTTGGCATTTATGGTCAGGTCAAAATTTTCGCATGCGGCAGAGAATTGTTCCATTCCAACTTGCATGTTCAGTTCTGAGTTGCTCATTAGAGCGCAGTCGTCAGCAAATACAAGTTCCCTGATTATGTCGCCAACCACTTTGGTTTTGGCCTTCGTTCTTCTGGAATTGAGTAATTTGCCATCTGTGCGGTACTTTATGGGTATTCCAAGCTCCAGTGATCTGAAGGCGTCCGCTATCGTGGCCGCGAACATCATGCTGAACAAAGTCAGGGCAAATACACATCCTTTGTCAAATCAATAAATGTGGTGTACAAGGCCTGATTTTGTTCTCGACACTTCTCTTGTACTTGGCGAGCGGCAAAAATCATGTCCACAGTTCCTCTTCCGGCTCTGAATCCACATTGGATTTCTGGAAGGTGGTGGCTTTGTTCAAGGTGTTTGTTGAGCCTGTTTAGTAGTAAGCGCGCTAGGATTTTGCCTGCTACGGAGAGTAGTGATATTCCACGATGGTTGTCGCATTCCTGGCGGTTGCCTTTTCTTTTGTACAGGTGAACGATTGAGGCGTCCTTTAGCTCCTGCGGAATTTTCCCTTCAGCCCACATGTGACAGAAGAGTTCAGTGATCCTTCTGGTGAGGGATGGGCTGCTGTCTTATATACCTCTACTGGTATTGCATCAGCTCATGTAGCTTTTCCTATATATAGTGAACTGATTGCCCTGTTGACTTCCTCCTCAGTGATGACTTCATCCAACGCCAGGTTCAGTTCCACCTGCGGCATTCGCCAGATGGCCTCTTCATTTATGGACGATGGGTGGTTTAATATTTTGAAGAAGTGGTCTGCCCATCTGTCTAGAATCTGAACCTTATCTGTTAGCAGTGCGAATTGGAGTATTACTAGAGGGCTGCGGGCCGTAGAGAGCTTTCAGTGCATCGTAAAACCGTTTGGTGTCATGACGCTCGGCGAACATCTCAATTTCGTCAGCTCTTTTGCTGAGCCAGAAGTCTTGCATCTCTCTAAGCTTAGGGAAACAACATTACGTCTAAGAAATTAACACACTTTGACCACATCAAACATCACAAAGGCATAGAACAAGGAAAATTGGAGTGAATGGTGCCTGTCAAAAGATGAAGAGGCAGAGTCCGAGCGAGAAGCAGAAGGCGAAATGACATTACAAAGGCTCTGGGGTTGACAGCAGCAGAGGTGGAAGAGCTGGCCAGGGTTCGAGTGTCTAACAATTCTCCTGTTATGAGAGCGACCTTCTGCACCGATCATGCTAGATGACGATGATGACGCACGACATATATTCACAGATACAGAATGAAATCCGACAATCAATCAAATCTATTAATCAATCACATAAATCAATCAAGACCTTGATCATTCTACGTGACGCAAAGGTCTTCAGCAAATACGCGCTAAGAATTTCTTTCCTGGGCCAGAAGATATCTGCCAGCTCCTTCCACGAAGTATTTTTTTGATAATCACCTTAAACGCTCATCTCCTCGAATACACATGCGTGCTTCTACTTCTCATGTCCCGAGGATTCCAGAACAGAGATTGTCTGGTATTGTCATCAATTGGTTTCCTTAATGTGTGTCCTATCCAATGGCATCACCTCATCTTCACACAGTGAATCGGTTATCCCCAACACAACCTACTTTAGTGATTATGTTATACCACATCAATCTCACTTTCATATGTATATATGTGTGTATGTGTGTTGGTGTAAGTGCGTGCGTTGGTGTGCGTGAGTGCGTTGGTGTGCGTGCGTGCGTTGGTGTGCATGCGTGCGTTGGTGTGCGTGCGTTGGTGTGCGTGCGTGCGTTGGTGTACGTGCGTACGTGCGCGCGCATGAGTGTGTTTTTTCCCAGAGCTAATAGAACTGAGTTATTGTATACTTTTAAGTGCATTTTGAAATATAAGCTTTCTTAACCAAAAAAAAAAAAAAATGTATTTATTTAATTTCATTTGCAGACGAAATCCTACCTTCAACTGTTTTGTTATTTTGTCCCCCCCCCCACCCCCCTTAATACTTATATTCGTTCAACTACCTTTTCATGAACAATACATTTTTTGTCAGAAGTTATTACTGCACGTAGGTGCCTCACTATTGATGTACTTATTTATATAATACAATATAATTTTATACTTTCACTAGGGACCATGTTCATGACCACGCCTCTTCTGTTGGTTAGGTAGCAATTCTTTTAGCCAGGTAATACGAGGGTAATATCGCCCATTTGACTACGGTCTGGGGTGGAATAGAGGCGCATTTGCCAGGATAAACTAGTGACGCAAACACGTAAAATTAATCAAAAACAAAAGGCGGTGAATCCTGCGTGTTGGGAGCGACGATGCCTCGTTTACAATAGCTGCAGTCTGAAGAGCAGCACATGTGCGTATTTATGAATGCATGCATTTACGCATATAGGTTTTTTTAAAAGGTATGTAAAGCTGTATATTGTGTGAATGCATTGAAATCGGTGTACACTTACTTTACAATCCTTCTGTTTTTCTTCAGAATATGGGGCTTCAACGGAGGTTTTACGTTGGCTTCCATTTTGGGACGCCACTAATTGCCTTTGTTTCTGCATAAGTTTTCACCATTCTACGACAGCAATTCCTTTGCTTTCTTGCATACTTGTCTCCATATGTGGGATTCAATCCTGCGCATGTTTGATTATTTTGTTTGGTTTTGTGATAGTGTCGCCGGATTCTTGATCATGGATCCCAAACCAAAAGATCTGGTATGTTGTGTTATGGTGTGGTTCACTAGGGATCAAGATGCTGAGCAGCGCATGAGCTGCAGTGGTCAGCGACCCATAGCTGACTGCTAGCGTCAGGGCCAGCGAACCAGAGCTGCCAAGACCCTTCTACACCTCCACGCGGTGATCCCGGATAACAGGCTGCAGCAGGGCAGACTGGATAAGGAAAAGGGATCGAAGAGGGAATGCTAACCCAGTAATAAAAAAATGTTTGCTGAAGTCGGATGTGTTGGACCGAAAGGTGCAAATATCGCAGTCAATCTGTAAACTACGACACAACGCATTCCGTTCTCTGGACTACATTCTGCTACTTAAGCCCTTAAAGGGGTTGGTAGCGGGAGATTGAGAACGAACGAGGAAGAAGAAGAAGAAGTATGGTTCACTATAATATGTAAAGTTATGGTATGGTTCACTATAATATGTAAAGTTATGGTATGGTTCACTATAATATGTAAAGTTATGGTATGGTTCACTATAATATGTAAAGTTATGGTATGGTTCACTATAATATGTAAAGTTATGGTATGGTTCACTATAATATGTAAAGTTATGGTATGGTTCACTATAATATGTAAAGTTATGGTATGGTTCACTATAATATGTAAAGTTATAGTATGGTTCACTATAATATGTAAAGTTATAGTATGGTTCACTATAATATGTAAAGTTATAGTATGGTTCACTATAATATGTAAAGTTATAGTATGGTTCACTATAATATGTAAAGTTATAGTATGGTTCACTATAATATGTAAAGTTATGGTATGGTTCACTATAATATGTAAAGTTATGGTATGGTTCACTATAATATGTAAAGTTATGGTATGGTTCACTATAATATGTAAAGTTATGGTATGGTTCACTATAATATGTAAAGTTATAGTATGGTTCACTATAATATGTAAAGTTATAGTATGGTTCACTATAATATGTAAAGTTATAGTATGGTTCACTATAATATGTAAAGTTATAGTATGGTTCACTATAATATGTAAAGTTATAGTATGGTTCACTATAATATGTAAAGTTATGGTATGGTTCACTATTATATGTAAAGTTATAGTATGGTTCACTATAATATGTAAAGTTATGGTATGGTTCACTATAATATGTAAAGTTATAGTATGGTTCACTATAATATGTAAAGTTATAGTATGGTTCACTATAATATGTAAAGTTACGATATGGTTCATTATAATATGTAAATTTAGAAATGGTACGTTCTGGTTTACTGTGTTATGGTATGGTTCACTTTAATATGTAAAGTTATGGTATGGTTCACTATAATATGTAAAGTTATAGTATGGTTCACTATAATATGTAAAGTTATAGTATGGTTCACTATAATATGTAAAGTTATAGTATGGTTCACTATAATATGTAAAGTTATAGTATGGTTCACTATAATATGTAAAGTTATAGTATGGTTCACTATAATATGTAAAGTTATAGTATGGTTCACTATAATATGTAAAGTTATGGTATGGTTCACTATAATATGTAAAGTTACGATATGGTTCATTATAATATGTATATTTAGAAATGGTACGTTCTGGTTTACTGTGTTATGGTATGGTTCACTTTAATATGTAAAGTTATGGTATGGTTCACTACCTGGTTTGTTGTGTTATGGTATCTTTTCTTCTTCTGCGTTCGTTTTCAATCTGCCGCTACCAAACCCTGAAAGGGCTTACGTAGTAGAATGTAATCCAAAAAACGGAATGCGTTGTGTCGTAGTTTACAGTTTGACTGCGATATTTGCACCTTTCGATCCAACACATCCGAATTCAGCAAGCATTTTTTGAGTACCAGGTTAGTATTCCCTCTTCGTTCCCTGCTCCTTAGCCAGTCTGTCCTGCTGCAGCCTGTTATCCAGGATCACCGCGTGGAGGTGTAGAAGGGTCTTGGCAGCTCTGGTTCGCTTCGCTGGCCCTGACGCTAGCAGTCAGCTATGGGTCGCTGACCACTGCAGCTCATGCGCTGCTCAGCGTCTTGATCTATGACTTGTTCTGGTTTGTTGTGTTATGGTATGACTTGTTTTGGTTTGTTGTGTTATGTTATGACTTGTTCTGGCTTGTTGTGTTACGGTGTGACACGTGCAGGTATGTTGTTTTATGGTATGACACGTTCTAGTATATTGTGTTATGGTGGGGTTCACAATGACTATTGTGCTATGGTGTTGTTCACAATGACTATTGTGCTATGGTGTGGTTCACGATGACATGTTGTGCTATGGTGTGGTTCACGATGACATGTTGTGCTATGGTGTGGTTCACGATGACATGTTGTGTTATGGTATAACCGACTATAGTATGTTGTATTGTGGCCTGATATGCTATGCTATGTTGTGTTTTGGTATAGCACGTTTCGGTTTGTTGTTTTATGGTATGGCAGCCTACTATGCACTTTACTTTTGTTATAAGCTTTGATATGGTATTTTGTGTTATGATATGGCGCTCTATAAGACGTTGTATAATGGTATGGTTTAATTATGTTATGTTATGTTGTGTTATGTTATATAAGATACTATTTTAGTATGTTTTATCATGATGTGTAGTGCCAATGTATTTTATGGTTTGTTGTGTTACTTTATGGCAGGCTACGGTAAATCATATTATTGTATGACAGACTATGTTATATTGAATTTTGATGTGTTGTTCTAATGTTTGTAATGGTGTGTTATGGATTTGTTACACGTATGTTAAATTATGGTATGTTATGCTAAAATATATTACCTTGTGTGATTTTATAACGTGGTATTATTATACTGTGTTATAGCTCTCGTTATTGTTGTTGTTCGATGCTACTCGTACTAATTTGAGTTAACTCTTGGCAACGTTTCTTTGGTAGCAAGTTTCAGTGGCTTTTCTTACATCCAAAGGTGCATTTGAGAAGGAGGACCGGGGTACTCCTAACTGTAGTGCAATGCGAAACTCCTCAATAAGCTTACGACTAATGATATTCTTGTGTTATTGTTTGATATGTTATGTTTTATTATGATGTTTTATGTCATGTTACGTCATACAATGGTATCTAGTGATATATTGCTTTAGGGGATGTTTTCAAGCCTTTTGCCACCGTATGTGCTGCAGAGACGACATTTCCGTCGTCCTGACATACTCATGTGTGTTCCGACTATTTCTGCACCTGGCCAAGATAAAAGGTACTGTAAAGATAGTCTCATAAGAGACACTGTTGCCTGTTGCACCACTTATAGGACTCCTTTTTTATGCCATCTCTCTATCTCCGTTTTTTCCATTAACCAATTTCCAATCCATTTAGCAACTTCCTCAACTATTCCAAATGATTTTAACTTTCTAAATAATCGTTAATAAGGTACTCTATCAAAGACTTTTACAAAATATGGATAAATAATATACACCAGCTCTCCTAGATCTATCATTTTGGTAACCTCATCCATGAATTCTAATAGATGTGTTAAGCACGATCTCCCTCTAGTAAACCCATGCTGACTATTTCTGATTAGATTTAATTTGTATAAATGCATTACTATGTTTTCTTTTATTATTGACTATAATAGTTTACAGACTATGCTTGTTAAACTCATCGGTCCATAATTTGCTGGATCTGATGTTTTTCCCCTTTTGAATAAGTGCATCACGCCTGCATCTTTCTAATCCATTGGGCCGATCCCCTTCACAAATGATTGAGAATATAGTATAGCTAAATATACCAATTTACAGTTGGGTCGACTGAAGTTGGCTGTAGCGGAAGTTGAACCCCGTACCTATGCCATGAACACTGTGTGATCTACCACTGAGCAAGTCGAATCGCCAATGTTGTTATAAATAATAGTTTATGTAGCTCACTAGACGTATACACTCCAGCTCCCCGCCGTTCAATGCGTCTTCCATCTGAAAGTCACTCGTCTAGCTTCAAACTCCTCTAGTCTGTAAATGACTGAGTAACCGATGGCATTATATGTTCTCATAAGAATAGACATCATTGCAATCCCGGCAGACCCAGGAGCTCAGTCCCTTTCAGCAATTGGCTCAAAGTACAGCTTGTTCACATGTCACTCATCAAGTATATGTTCACTAAGGTCAAGACACACATCATTAGAGATCTTCTCTTTGCTGACGATGGTGCCCTACATGGTGTCACAGAAATTTATCTGCTGAAAAGCGTGGATAATTTCTCCTTATCGTGTTTTAACTTTGGACTTACCACCAACACAGAGAAAACTGAAATAATGTACCAACCAGCTCCTGGCAAAACGTATACTGAGCCAATCATCAGGATCAATGGTAAAAACACTGAAAGTTGTAAATAGATTCACATACCTCGGTTGTACACTGTCTCAGAATGTAGCAATGGATGATGAGATGAACGTTAGAATCGCTAAAGCCAGCGCCACTTTTGGCAGACTACACTCAAATGTCTGGAGTCGAAATGGCATCAGCCTCCAGACGAAGCTGAAAGTGTACAGAGCAGTGGTGGTCCCTGTGTTGCTATATGCAAGTAAAACATGGACTGTATACAGGCGGCATGCAACGAAGCTGAATCACTTTCACACAGTTTGTCTCAGGAGGATGATGAATGTCAAATGACAAGACAGGATCCAGGGAACTGTTGTTCTTGAGAGAGCTGGTATCCCTAGCATTGATACCATCATGATGCAATCACAGATTCGCTGGGCGGGTCATGTGGTTCGCATGCCAGACTATCGGTTGCCAAAAATAATCTTCTATGGCGAGATGCAGAACGGCAAACGCTCCCAAGGAGGCCAAAAAAAGCGCTTTAAAGACACAATAAAAACGTCTTTAAAACCCTTCAGCATAAACCTCGAAACATGGAAAGATGCTGCAAAAGACGGTACATCCTGGCATACAGCTATGTGCAGAGGAGCAGTGTCATGCGAGGCTTCTAAATAGACTGCAGCAGAACAACGGAGAAAGGCCAGAAAAGGCAATGAAATATTAGAGTCTCGCGAAGCGAACTTTCTATGCCCTCACTGCCTGCGAATATGCAGATCCCAAATCGGATTTGTCACCCATCTCCTCACCCATCCACAACCCGGATGTAAAGGATCCTCGACTGGAAGGACTGACTAAAATGAAAAGAAGGAAAGGTCCTCATCACGCGTGATGGACGAACAAAATATATTTAATTGATAAAAACATAAATGAACATCAGCAGATGTATAACGAATGAAAACACTTTATTTCAGTCAAATTTGTAATAATTAAAGTCATTTCTATGGATATTCCAGAAATGAATTTTAAAAAATAAATGAAAATAAGGTATACATTATTGAATACATTTTTGGTTCATTACTACTCAATTAAATCTAGCTTTGAAAACGAAGGAAACAAAATGGTTAACTGGTTATGTAATGTAGTCAAAGCGAAATGAGCGTGCCAGTTTATCTCGAAGCGTGTCCTATTCAGAGTAGTATTCACGGTAAAGATAGGAGGTTCAATTTCTGATACTGGCACGATCCAATTGACTTGGCTGTAAATGAATAGCTGGTTTACTGTTAGTGAAGGGCATTCAACAAGGAAGAGGTATGGCCATTTCACTTCATAAACAAGATATATCATGGTACAATGAAGCCTCTAACAATTTAAAGTCTGCTATGAGACTACAAAATCGGCGTGTTGGGGACCCGATCCTAGTTTTTCTTTTTCTTCTTCTTTTCTTCTTCTTTTTTCCTCCTCCTCGTCTTCTTCTTCATTGCTTCTTGACCGATGACTGATCAAACAGTCAATAACCAACGTGCACGATGACGTCCGTCAGAGCAGCAGCAAACTCTCTCTACTTGGTTCGGTCTGGGGTCAATACTTCGTGTCATGCTCAACGCTCAAATTTACTCTTTTGTAAAAATGCATTTGGTTAGAGCGGGCAAGGAATAAAGAAATGAATCAGTTACTTCCTCCACGTACAGCTAAGATATCATCCACGATGGCAGCCCATGTATTGAGAACGGTTCTGATTAAAGTATGTTATTATGAAGCATAGGGTTCCATCTGCAGTTTTACAGCCTGAGAGGTGGGGAGGGGTGAGACGCTAGTCCAGTCATGGAGAACATACTGACCAGGACGTCGTTCCTGGGTCAGGCATAATAAACTGACCAAGACCACAATATCTCTTTCTTGTAGCGTTCAATGGAAACAACTGTTTTCAAGGCAGCATGGTTGACGAGATGTGGGTCGATGTGATCCCCGTAGTAGTGAGCAACCTAAAAATGAAGCCAAGCATTGCACAACTGCCTGGAGGACCGCGGTCCACCTTCATCAGCATGCTCGGATGTGAGAAAAGCTAACAAAACCCGCCACTTAACGTCCTTTTCAGGGCCCACAAAAGAGTAAACTTACTCATTGTGGGCATTAACCAACAACCATAACTTGAGGAAGCCTGTGCTGGAACTTTCAGTGCTCTGACGAGAGTGGTTTGTGTCACAACCTGTTTTATATGATATTGTTAGTTATCATTGTCAGTATAACACCACATGCAATGTACAACAAAATAACATAATTTAACGTACTATAAGCGGGGGCTCGACATCATCGTCTCGGGTTTTCCCCATTTAGCTCGGTCTCTCTCGACAAATGGGGTGCCCCATCTGTCGAGAGCATGGCTAAAAGCACCACGAACTCCGTAGCTCCAGCGATGAACCCGGGGATCTCCGGAACAAAATGACACCATGGACCGACCGCCTAAACATGAGGCAAACGGCTTGCCCACTTCGCCACAGAGACCCCCACATAACATAACATACTAACACGCCCTACCTTAATCTGCTTTACATGAGAGCTAGTACCAGTCACACACCTTCTTATTACCTTTTACGATGTCCTTTGACGTTTACAATGGCCCCATTTGTGCCGAAGACGGATGTGTCGGACCGAAAGGTGCAAATATCGCAGTCAAACTGTAAACTAGCGACACAACGCAAATCCGTTCTCCTGACTTCATCCTGCTACTTGCAAAGCCCTGTTCAGGGCTTGGTAGCGGGAGATTGAGAATGAACGCAGAAGAACAAGAAATGACCCCATTCCTTGCTCTCCTGTATCTACACAGGCCAGATGTTCACCTTACATTTGTTGCTTTACAAATTGAATACATGCATGTAGGATGAACACAAATTAGAAAGCAAGACACAAATCACACAATAAAACACATTCGTCTCATACAAGTTCACATTTAACTTTCACATTAAAAAAATATCGTCCGTAACTGCAAATGATTATATGGGTATGCAAATACATGATACACATCTTGAACATCATTTTACCACATAGTTGAACAAATACATATTTTTATACCTTGACCATCATTTTACTACATGATTGAACAAATACACATTTTTATGCATTGACTTGACCATCATTGTACCGCATAATTGAACAAATACACATTTTCATTTCTTGATTTGACCGTCATTGTGCTACATAATTGAACAAATACACATTTTTATGCATTGACTTGACCATCATTTTACCACATAATTGAACAACTACACATTTTCATTTCTTGACTTGACCGTCATTGTGCTACATAATTGAACAAATACACATTTTTATACCTTGACCATCATATTACTACATAATTGAACAAATACACATTTTTATATTTTGATTTTACCATCATATTACTACATAATTGAACAAATACACATGTTTATGCGTTGACTTGACCATCATTTTACCACATATTTGAACAAATACCCATTTTCATATCTTGATTTGACCATCATTGTATTACATAATTGAACAAATACACATTTTCAAATCTTGACTTAACCATCAGTTCTATCATAGGTTACATGATGACAAAGTGAAACAGGCTGTCATGGATTGGTACAGACATACTGACAAATCTTTCAACGCTGAAGCTTTTCATGCATTACTTAAAACCTGGGATAAGTGGATAAACGTTGCAGGAGATTACATAGAAAAATAAATGGCATTTTATTAATTGTTGTAATAGTTGTTGTCCATCACAAGTGATGAAGACCACTCTCTTTGTTCAGCCGTGTGGACAGTCGTATCACTTGCTATGTCCGCTGAAATGGATGACTTGCGCGGTGATTTGGATTAAAGTGAGGAAGAAACTGCGCCTTTTGTCAACCGCACTCACAGAGCCTAAGCTACCTTTTGCCAGTGGCAAGACATTCATCGAGACGACTGGAGATAGCATAGGATGCAGATTTTGCCTCAGGGTTACCACCGAAGCCTTTCCGTAAACAGGTAACCCGCAGGGTAGAAAGGTGGGAAGGCAACTAACGCAGTTTGTCGTGAGTGACTCTGGCATCTCTCCCCATCTGTATTGAGCTCATCATAGTAGCATCTAAAATTCCCACACGCCATATTCGTGAAGGTGAACCGGCAGAACTAACCCGTGAAATACGACACAGGTATAAGCGTAGCGCCATTCAGCCGGCGTCTAGACCAGGATAGACGGATGGAAGAAATCACAAAAAAGAACGAAATAACAATTCCAGACGGAAAACAACTCCACGTTTCCGTGGAAACAAGTGTAAGTCGTCGACTAGTGTCAATTCCAGGCAAATCCGTGGTCTGGCGGCATCCATAATGATTCAAAACAGTAGAGAAATGTAGACTCGCAGCCAGTTACGGCGCCATCTTTGCCAGATTTCTACTATTTACTACTTAAACAAAAAATCATTACACAAAAATAGACCTGGTTTGACTTAAACGTCCCTCGTATGTAAAACAAAGAGTGGAGGCTGATATGTCGCTGTTCAGACAATAATTGATAATCTTCATAAAATTCCTGACAAATCGTGAATAATCTTATATAAGGAACATAACTGATATTATCTTTCGCGACTTGGAACTATGATTGTCTCCCATTTGCTCCCCTTTTTTTTCCAATCAACACTAATCAAACTAAAGTATTACTTTTTTCGGGGAAAAGTACGCTCACTTCAACGACAAGCCAACATCTTATAATAATGTTTATGAATAACGCCCTGTGGCATTGAAAAAACTGTCTGTTGTGAGCATTACAGCATTTCTGCTTTTCTTTGTCACCATCTGCCTTCCTCTGTCACTGTCTGCGGTCTTCGGTCGTTCATATTGCTCACGGATATCCATGCTCTTCCTACAGAGTTTGTCACATAAAATGTACCTGTCTTACTCGCAAAACACTTTTCTGGGCTTGATAGCGGGAGATTGAGAACGAAGAAGAAGAAGAAGAAGATAAAAGATCATGCTGCTAATAGCCTAGCCTGGTTATCATGTAGGTTAAAGCGTATTATAGGTTCGAAAGTCCAATAAGACAGCTTTAATAGGATTGGCAATTCTGATAGCAAATAGCGATTGCCTTATGTGAACAGCAAAATGTTATTGAAACAGCCCAAAACAAGTCTATCCTCATTGCCGATGCTCTGGGAGGCGGAGCATAGTATGCAATGCATCGCATCTCATATAAACAGCTACAGATATGACGTTGTTGGAGTCAATGACGAGTGCCACTTAAAGAGACCGTTTGATGGTGATGAAGGAAGAAGAAGAAGAAGTTATTATATAATAAGGTCCTACTTTTTCAGTCACGATAACCGTTACCCAACTTCATCATCACGATCATCATCATCATCACCATCATCATCATCATCACCATCATCATAATGATCAGGTTAGTCAGTCCGGAGACTGGTGTTGAAGAGTACTGATCATGTCGAGCTCCTATTCTCTGATAGTCAGTCCCGAAACTGATGTGAAATATATTGATCAAGTCACGCCACTGTCGTCTGTTCCCAGCATATCTCTTCAGCTCAATATGTATCTGCACCCAATGTTCTTGTGTGACTTAATTGTTTATTGGACGTCGTCTTCTTCATTTCTCCTGAATTTTTCATTCTGGTATTTTGAATTATAGGCCTCCATGTCTCATGTTTGCTCCAATCAAGACAATCTATATTTCTGTATACTCGACATTAGTTGTTTATTAACTCTATATCTTCAAGAACGTGTTCGTTTGAGCTATTCTCTGCCCAAATCCGTCCTTGCATCGCACGATATCCCCACATCACAAAAGCTTCTGTCTTTTCGAGATAAGGGGACTCGGTGGTCTCGAGGTGAGGTGTCCACCACGGGTGCTGGAGGTCGCATGTTCGAATCACAGTGGAGCACGTCATTATTTCTCGTGGATCTTCTGGTAAAAATGTCCCTGATATCTGGGTAGTGAGATCGAGAGAGAGAGGGAAGAGGTAGCTCTAGTGATCTCTCTTCTTTCCACACTCTTGTTTCATTTTACTCTGTCCAACAATCACACTCTTGCACAACTTGCACAGGCGTCTTCAGGGCGAGGCCCTTCCATTGCACTTTGGATGGCCTGGCTTCTTAGAGGGCACAGAACTAGCATAGGTACAAACAGACGCACACATGCATCTAAGCACTGGGGTATGCGTCTTAATATCGCCCAATTGACTACGGTCTGGGGTGGAATAGGCGCGCCTCCGCCAGTAGAAACTAGTGAGAAAAACACGTAAAATAAAAAAAAAAACTAAAACAAAAGTAAGATTGGACTCCGGTGTTCAGTGTCGAGCACGTTACAAATTCCTTGGCAGTTGGGAATCGAATAGAGTAGACTTAACGGCCGCTGCCTAGACAAAATATAAATTAAAAATCAACCCAAGTTATTTGTATCTTTCCCCAGGTGGTTATTTAAGAGCAACTATAGATGGCGCTTAACTGGCTGCGGGTCTACTTAGCTCTAGTGTTTGAGTCTATTAACATGGACTCGCACATCGGTAAAAACCACTTTCCATGAAACTGGTTGAATACAGACTCTGTAGAGTCTTCTAAACCAGTGCAAAACGTTAAGTTACGTTTTCCATCCTATTTGTTTATAGTATGTGTTTCATAGTCATACAATGCTGCTGACCAGATACAATGATTATTCTTTTCCGATGCTCAAGACTAATTCTATTTGTTGATAGAAGTTTCTCTTTTACGTGGAATGCCTTTTTGCAATCCTAGTTTCAAGCTCGCAGAGAGGCATCTTCTGTTATCAATTTATCAGTCAAAATTGCAGCCTATTAAGTTATAGAGAACAGCTGATAGTGGGATTTCAGAATTACAGTCATGAGGAAAAACCGGCTAAAAAAGAGACGTAATCTAGGTGACAATACAGGTTTATAAGATAATTAATGGAAAGGATAAATTAGACTATAACACGTTTTTCAAAATTCAACCACCTACAAGAACAAAACGGCGTAGCTACAAATTTACTAAAGAAAAAAAGTTCATATTAGATATTAGGAAATATTTTTTTAGTTAGAGAGTGGTGAATGCTTGGAATGCATTGCTATATGATGTAGTGTAGGCAGGGACAAGTAATACATTTAAATAAAGATTGGATGCGCATTGCTTTTAGAGCAAGAAAATGTAATTGAAAATGGTTTTATACAGACTCCACAGAGTCTTCTAAACCAGTCTAAAAACGTTAAGTTAACATACATCCAGCATTCCAATGTCCCGAGTCATCCCCTCCAGTATATGTTCTGTTTTTGTCTATATTTCTTCCAAATGTGTGTTTTAGGATTATTATACTTTTCTTGCCCTGGGCATTCTAGAACAGAGACTGTCTGTTAATTATATCATTGTCGTTTTCTCACACCCTGTCACACTGTTGTTTATTTGGGTCCTTCCCGCGAATTTCACATTAGTGATCGTATCTCATCAATTCATTGCTTAGTAGTAGTGAGAGCGAGAAGTACGTACGAGAAGTAATACATGTCATGTGATCAAGGCCTTAACTCACGTCCATTTCGTGATCACAGAAACAGGCCGTGGCACAGTAGTCTGGCTAATGAGGTGAGGATCGACACTAATCCCCATAGTAATGAGTCCATTGAGAAGCTTCGAATTGGACTTCAACCAGGAGCATCACCGGCCACGGTAGCGCAGTGGTTAGTGCACTGACTGCCCAGTCAGGCGAACAGGGTTCAATCCCAAGTTGGGGCTGGATTTTTTTTCTGATCTTACACCGGCCCCTGTAGTCGACCCAGCCACATACATTGGGTACCAGCAAATCTGGGAAATAAAGGCGGCCGGCGCAATGCAGACCACATTATCCACTTTGTGCCGTTGGTTACAAAATAATATGGGCCTAACAGCATATTCCCTATACGCCGCATGGCGTGACGGGATCTTTACTTTTACTTTTTTACAGCAGCACTACGGCTCACTTTCTTAACTACCTCTCGGAATACAAGAAGAGCCACTGTAACCTACTACTAAAGAATTTTCCGCAAAAACAACAACAACATCAACATCATCAACAAAACAATAACTTCAAATAGTTGTACAATAAAGTCTGAACATTTTTTATTTTAGTATGAACGTGTTCTTTCTACCACAGACATCATTCTTTTATAGATATGTCATAGTGTATCGATAATAACACAAGTATTAATATCCATCATTGCAAGACTCGAGAAGTGCCCAAGTGTACATCGTCCTTATAGTTATGTCATAGTGTATCGATAATAACACAATTATTAGTATTCATCTCTGCAAGACGTGAGCATTGCTCATGTGTACATTGCCCTTAACAGGGTTACTTGCTTACTTTGCAAATCTGGCAACTTCACAGATTAATCGACAAGAAATCTAGTCGAAGCGATGATATTTCGTTTTCCACCATCAGATCTTCCATTGGACAGGATGCCTGCATTCTGAGGCAGTTAAGCAGGTGTGCTGGGTCTTGGGTGACCCCAATATTCGCAGACGTTTTTGTCCGAAAATTCAATTTTTTTTTTTAGTTTCGATTCAATGTGGGCGATTTTCGGTTCAGAGTTATCGATATAATGTATGGCATATGATTACATGTTGTAAATTCTTCTTTAACCACTATCCACTCTACACCATATATTTAACTCTTTGGTTCATATCCCAAAAGGATGTCACTAATCGCAGGTCTGCATTTTCTCTCTAGCTTTGATGCAACACAATCTTCTAATGAATATGCTGAACTCTGAACAAACCCCGACCACTAACTCTGTAATACATATCATCATCATCATGTCCTTCGTATAACGTCGCTCCCATCATTGTCTGAAAGAAGCTCGTTCTCTTGCCATAACTCCAGCCTCCGCCACAGTCATACTCAGGCTATTCCTGGATATCTTGGTGCCATCGTATTCTTGGTCTACCCCTTCCTCTTTTGCCTGGCACCATAACTTCCGTCACTGTTCTTTCTAGACCGTTGTGTCTCTTGATGGGACAGAAGTATTTGCATTTTCTAGCCAAAATGGAATTGATAAACCAGTTCTCCTCTATGCTCAACTCTTGCCGAATATCTACATTTGTTTTTTTTTCTCTGTCCAGGGTATTCTGAGAATCTTTCTGTAACATTTTGACTCGAAGGATTCGATTCTTTGTTTATACCGATATTACAAAGAATATACCAAGAAGAGTCCATAGCTCAATGTTTGCAGACGATCTGGCTATGTGGACCTCTGAAAAGAATCTCACCATAGCAAGAAATCGGATGCAGACGGCCCTAACATCACTGGAAGAGTGGGCGAACTCATGGCTGGTCAAAATAAACGAGTAGAAAACCACATGCACAATATTCTCGCTTTGATTAAAACCCTAAAATACCAAATAAAGTCTAAATGGCAAATTCCTGCAGCCAAACGACAACCCAACCTATCTGGGAGTCACATTTGATCGGCGCATGACATGGAAAAGTCAGATTGAGAGAAACCGAATGAGAGCCAGAGAAAGAATGGCAATCATGAGGAAACTTGCTGGCACAAGCTGGGGAGCAGACGAAGGCATACTAAAGAAACTGTACACTGGAAGAGTGAGACCACTTCTCGAGTAGGGCATTGCGGCATGGACAACAGCAGCGAAGGCGAACTTCGATAAAGTTAGCAAACTTCAAAACCAAGCCATGAGAATTATAACAGGAGGCATGAAGTCAACGCCAATTGTAGAACTTGAAAAGATTACAAAACTGCAATCCATGACAGATAGAAGAGACTGCAGAGCCCAGCTGCAGTCAGAGAAACTCCGAAGACTGACCGACCATCCGATGCACCAGAGACTAAACAATTTTGGAAATGGGAAACTAAAGCGGAGAAACTTTGCAGAAATAGCCAAAGCAAAAATGCACGAAGATCCCATAAACGCACTAACAACACCAAAACCCATCACTACTGTACGAAAACCTACCTGGAGGCAGGATATATTTCCAGAGGTGGTAGAAAATATACCAGGTATTGCAAACAAAAACTGCCAGACTGAAAAAGAAAGGAGAGATACTACCCTAAGCTTCATAACGAAAAGCTACCCAAGCATGGACTGGACCCATGCATACACCGACGGTTCTGTAACAAAAACTACACAGAACGGAGGGGCAGGAGCATTCCTGAACCTACCAAATGGCAGAAAAATAACACTGTCATTCGCTACTGGTAAGTACACAAGCAATTTCAGAGCGGAGGCAGAGGCACTGAGGGCGGCAGTGGAAGAAATGGTGACACACAGTGAAAATGAAAGCCATATAGTCCTGCTTACAGATGCTTTCGCCGTAGTCACAGCGCTAAAAAGCCAGAAAAATACTGAGCTTAATGACTTAAAAGCAGCACTCTGCAAACTGTGCCAGCAGTCCGCACCAAAAAGGGTAGTGGTACAGTGGGTCCCATCACACTGCAACATCCAAGGCAACGAGGAGGCAGACAGACTGGCAAAAGAAGGTGCAAGACTACCACAAACAGATACTAGTATGACGTACGAAGAGTCAAAACGGCTTATCAAAGCCAGATACATGACCAAATGGGAAACCGAACATACTGGTTTCACCAAAAACGATGCCTATTACCAGTTGAACCGAAGAGAGCAGGTCGTTGTCTTCAGACTTCGCACTGGCCACAATAGACTGAGGTACCACCTATTCAACAAATTGATGATAGGGTGTACCGACGAATGCCCGTGCGGTACTAGTAAAATGACCGCTGAACATCTGCTGCCGAACTGCCCGACATACGAGGATCAGAGAGAGCAGATGTGGCCATCACCAGTGGAACTGCAAGAAAAGCTCTATGGCAGTGGCGACAGCCTAAGGATGACCGCCGCTTTTTTCGAAAAAATAATGGTTACTATCTGACTGCGTACGAAGAAGAAGAAGAAGAAGATTCTTTGTTTCTACGTTTTGGTAATCGTCCATGATTCACAGCCATAAGCTGCTACAGGAAAAACACAGGCTCTCAAGACTTTTACTTTCATCATTTTGTTGGTGTTCTGCCATAATTTGTTCAGGCTGTTCAGTCTCTGCATTGCCAAATGTAGTCTTCTTCTGATTTCTTTCGATATACATATATATATATATATACATACATATATGTATATATATATAAATACAGTCAGTTATTGCCCTTGCTTTCGCGCACACGTTTGGAGTCTGCAACTTGACTCATCTTGTCTTCCCCTGCCTGTAGACCAACACACAGAGCCTACCTCCAGCTGGGTCTATCCTTTGACAAGTTCCTCCGAGTTACAGATGGCCATATCCAACGTCTTTAGGTCACGGTTGCAAACATCTTTGTAGCGGAAGAAGTGTCTACCTTTGTTACGCCTGCATATGGTCAGCTCTCATGGGATACCAACTGGTATTCGCCCATCCTCCATTCTGCACACGTGACCAAGTCACCGCAAGCGGCGCTGGCCAAGGATCGTAACTAAGTTGACAATCCTATATATATATATACATATACATATACGAGGGACAATAATTAAGTAACAGCAATTTTTTTTTTTTGGGGGGGGGGGGGGAAATTGCATGGAGGAGTATGTAAAACGAAAAATCGTATTTCAGAACACAAAATGGCTGGTTAGCAATACTCCATGTCGGGATTGTAACGATCGAGCAGTATGCGCATACGCAATATAGCGTACAATATGGCGATCTCACTGTCGACTTGCACCGTGGAATAGACACCAGGCGTTACTCGTTTCTTTCTACCAGATGGTATGAAGCTTTCAGAAATCTACAGAAGAAAGAATGTTCAGTATTGAGACAGTTGTTTGAATCAGAGAAGTGTGAATGGGTAGAAAGATTTGAAAACGGACGACAAAACGTCGTCGATGAATCTGCAGCGAGGGAGACCAGCAAACGTGGCAACTTACAACAGTGAAACAGCAGATCGAGCGGCTAGTCCGTGTCAGTATAAGAGTCCTTATTTATAAAATAGTCGTAGATCTCAACATCATTCACGGCGCTGTGCACACACATGATAGGAAAGTGCGTAGCAGGTGGACCTCAAGCAGCTGACAATGAGGCAATGGAGGCGGTGCGAATTGGTTAAAGGTCACACCAAAAGACTTATTTCTAGAGGGCATCTACAAGCTAGTAGAGATATTGCCTTAGTGTGTTTTCTGGAACGGGGACTATGTCCAAAAATAAGAAACTAAATGTATATAAACTTTATGTCACTTGATGGCTGTCCCTCGTGCATATATATACATTTATATTTTATACATATATATATATATATATATATATATATATATATATACACACACACACATACATATATATATATATATATATACAGTTATGAATTATATTATGCTACAACTGATTACATTGGAATAAAACTGTGAAAGTGAAAGCAATTACAAGGGAATTCAAGTTTTGAAATAAATCACCTCTTCATTTGTTGTCAATGCTAGTATACATCTGGTTTCTCTTTCTTTGCGTCATAAAACTACATTTAAAGGATAAGGCCCGTATCCATAATTGATCCTCGCTGGTTAAATATCTATGTTTATTCCAATATCAGTAAATTGTATGTGCTTTCTATGTCTGATTCTTCTTCCATGCAGTTCAGTAGAACAATTGTAAATTTTTGTTTCAAGACACTCCTGTTGATCGAAATGTGTATTATCAACCACTGCTGCCTTTTAGCATTACTTTTATTGTTATTACTGGCAACTGAAAAGATTATTTGATCAAGTACATAAAATCATTTGTTCTAGTAAATATTCAAATGACCAATATCGCATATGACCTTGTATGAAACTGTCGTAAAAATTACAAAATTCATCAAAATTTGACATAACAGAAATGACAAAGTTTGCGATACACTTAACATCAACACGTTCTAAAAATTACAGAAAACACAATGTAGATTTCACAAGGAGTTAAAAACAAAATGTATTCTACTGAGCACAATGACAAATGTTTTACTGTGTGTAGACCAATTAATGGACTATAACACTTCCATCGCAATAAATATTTTATTTGCCAAATATCACCGAAAGTATAGAATCTTTCTCGCACAGATTACTAAATAATTTTTAGAATAAGCAATTTGTAGAGATTATTCTGCCCAGATCAATAGATAACTTTTGACAATAGGTAGCCAAATAGTGGAATATATCCCACGTAGATCAATAGATAACTGTTGGCTGTAGGTAGCCAAATAGTGTTATCTATTCCACGTAGATCAATAAATAATTATTGACTTTTGGAAGTCAACATTTTGGAATCTATCCCGCGCACACCAATAAATAATTATTGACTGTTGGTAAATCAAATAGTAGAACATATTCTGCTCAGTCCAAACAACCACCTGTGTGTTACCAGGTGTGGGAATGAAACCACTATAATCTTCAAAGACATTCGATAACGACGATTATAGAAGGTTTTACATGGTACCAGCAAACATCAATCTATAAAACATTGCTATATAATCTGCCACTGCAAGAACACACATAAAGTGTATTAAAACATGTCTTCCGTACTACTGTCATCTTGTGGTATTTTGACATGCAACGATGTAAGGAGATACAAAGAAGAAAAACAGCATATTAAATCATAAGGTAGTTTTAAAAAATGCATTTCTTACTGCATTCTTTGTGCTCTTCAAACACAAGCAACAGACAGACCCCACCTCACAGTGTTGTTTCAAAGCCCATTTTTGTATTCATGAAGTTTGTAAAAAAAAAAAAAAAAGATCTCATGCGGCGCATAAGAAATACGGTGTAAGGCCCCTATTATTTTATAACCCACGACACTTTAAGGCTGGCTCGACCCGGGAGCCATTGCGGTCTGAAAAACCATTTTCGCCTCAACTGGTGAATGAACCCAGGACTGCTAAGATGTGAAGCCAGCGCGCTAACCACTACGCTACGCGGCTCCCTATGAAGTTTGTACCAGGATTGAAATGAACTTAAAGTACTTCTGACATTTTATTATCTAAACGTTACACAATTACCGATGATAACATAGTCGTTACACACATAAACGACAATGATAGGAAAGACTAGATTATTAAAGAATACTTAAACAAAGAAACATACACCATACACTGGAAAGGACAGTGATGTAAAAAAACCATTTTCATTTCTTCTTGTTTCCTCCGACGGATGCAGAACCTATTCACAAACCAAAAGGACATCATATCATTAAGAAAAGGGCCCACAGATATGGTACATATAAGAAAGGGAGTAAGACAAGGATATCCACTTTCACCTGGCCTTTTCAATGCCTACCCAGAGGTGATGATGGCTGAAGCAATGAAGAAATGAAATCTGGGGTAAAGGTAAAGCGCGAACAACTGGAGGCGATAAATTACGCTGATGACCAAGCCATTAAAGCAGAAACGGAGTAGCATCTACATTAAATGCTAAATGAAATTGGCAACAGTGCAGATATCTATGACATGAAAGTGAACATAGAGAAAACCAAGACAATGATCATAGCCAAAGAACTAACCAGTGTAAGAGTAACCATAAAAGGGAAAGAAGCCGGGCAGGTATTCCAATTCCCATATCTTGGTCAAACCATAACAGAAGTTGCACGATGCTGTAGAGAAATACGATCTAGAATTGAAATGGCAAAGAAAGTGTTTAGAGAGAAATTAATAATCCTTACATCCAATAACATTAATATGTCTCTAAGGAAAAGAATCTTATACACATATGTTTGAACTGTGGCAATGTATGGCTCTCAAACATGGACTAAAAATAAAAGAGAGGAAAAATACTTGGAGGCTTATGAGGTTACCAAATGATGCAAAGAGTCAACTGGACCGAGAAGAAATCACAGGAAAAGGTATTGACGGAGATGGGTGAAAGAGAAAGTTGTTTCGGAAGATAAAAAGAAATCGACTTGGCTGATTGGGACATAATCTGCGGAGAGAGGGCCAGTCAAAAAGGTCTTAGAGGCCATTATGCAGGGAAGGAGAGGGAGTGAAAGACCTAGAAATGCCTTTTTGTGTCAAGCTTGAGGAGATATGGCTATGAAAACGTATGCTGGCCTGAAGACGGTTGCAGATGATAAGCAGAAATGGAAGGACAAACTCCATGAGCCTGTTTACCAATCCAAAGATTGAATGACCCGACGATGATGAATTTTGCGAGCATGTTTCCTGAGTCATTTGAAATACGAGGGGCGTTCAAGTCAAACCGGGACTTTTTTGTAATTAGAAAAAAACTGTTTTTTCATGTAGTCAAAATGCCATTTATTGTTCGATATAATCTCCTGCAACGTTTATGCACTTATCCCATTCTTTAATGAATGCTTGAAAAGCTTGAGATTATAAAGATTTGTCAGTATGTGTGAACCAATGCAGGACAGCCTGTTTCACTTCGTCGTCAGTGCTGAAATGCTGACCTTGCAGGATTTCTTTTAAGAGTTCAAATAGGTAGACATTTCTTGGAGCGAGGTCTAGACTGTAAGGCAGATGGGACAATACCTCTCAGCCGAGTGGCACATAGTGCAGTGAGCAGAATGATGTCGAGCGTTCAGTCCGGCTTGAACTCTTCTCTGGAGCTATTCAAAAAATGCCTTTCAATGTAAAAATCGTTAATTTTAATTCAGTGCAGGCTTAACTCTTCTCTGCCGGTCTAAATCGGAAAGCTGTCTTGGCACCTAACGTGCACTTATCTTCAGAAAATGCAAAAGTGTAATAGTGTTCACAGTACGCAGAGAAAGACTTGCTTCTTGTGCAAATTTGCGACAGGATATACGTCAATTTTCAAGGACAAGGCGTTCCAGAATCTGTATATTCACAGTAATTATTGTGGTGGGCTGATCGCCACCACGGCCGGGATGATCACTCACGAATGTAAGGCCTTCTCTAAAACGTTCACACCAAATATCTTACTGCAGCTGATCGTCTCATCATCGTATTGTGATTGCAGTCTTCTGTAAATTTCTGCGGGTATCACGCGACTTTCACAAGAAACTTCATCACAACACGCTTTTCCAGGCAAGCACTAACAGTGTTGTCCGACATATTTATGTATCTGTGACGTGATTGGCCCATGGCAAGTGGGTCACCTAGCAGTAATTGGAAACAAATGCCCCTAACCAATGATAATAGGTTATTCAGGTAGAACTAGAAAAAAAAAATTCACGGTTTGATTTGAACGCCACTCGTATAAATGCATGCAGCTGTGATAGATAATCTGTTTACTAGTCATCCGGTATCCTCTGTTTTCTTACGACACCTGTTGATTTTGTTACATTTCATGCGTAGGTAGGAGTATTAATAACGTGAGCTATGACATTAAAAACGTTAGTACATGATTCGTTTATATTGCTGGGACGCCGACACGTTAAGATTTTTTGCCACTGATAAATCTTTCCCGCTTGTCACAATTTGCAGGCTAGAATAGAAAGTATAACTAATTTAGCTAGCTTGGGTATAATTGAGTCAAAATGTAAAGTGAACAAATATTAAATATGTACAATTATAAACAACATCAAGTAATGAACGTCTAATTAAGTGTACCATCAAAAAAGGTATATTGCCTCAAAACTATAGACATATGACCTCATAGTTGGCCGTAGCTGTCCAATATTAAATATGACATAATCTAGTTTCAAATCAGAACAATACCAGGTTGAGTATCGGCGTTTCGATGAAAACAGGTGTTTGTGAATTGATTAAAGAAAACAACCCAGAAATGCGGCTCTTAGGATGTACATGTGTTCTTTTAAATGAACTGTTTAAAAATTACTTCTGTCTAATTTGATGCTCGAGTCTCACCTTTCTATCAAGTATCAATGCTGTGTACATTTCCATTGCGTGGGTCGCCGAAAGTGGTGGGGGGGGGGGGGGGGGGTGGGGGGGGGATAATAGAACTGATGATGAAAAGACCGATAGTTCCTGCAGTCATCGTGGAGGGAATAAGATTGGTTTATCAATTATTCCCAACAAAAAAAAAAAGCCTTTGCCTTACCGAGTCTCGGATCATATGTCCCATTGGTCAAAAGGCTTGTATACTAATGACTCGGTCACTCGTTCTTAGAGTTTAACGTTAACTACCATAACTTGTTAATTTAACTTAGCCAACTAATATATTTTGTGCAGTTTTCGTTTTGTGTTTTCGATTCATACCATTATTGTTTCAAGATAAATTCGACGTCCAAATTTCTGCTCCAAAGTGAAATCTGCAAATTTACTCGCAAAGGACCATTTAATCGAAACGAGGTTTTTGCTGATTTAGCAATGAAAAATGCTTAAAAAAACGTTTTTCAATTGTCATTCACCGTTTGAATGGTCGATTTGTTTCGTTATCTGTTCGTCAAACTTAATCTCACGTTTTATCAGGGTTTTCTCTTAATACGAGGGCGATTTGAAACGTTTTTACCACCAACGCCATCAGTATGACAACAGCGCTCAGAGCCACGTCACACCTATGTGAAAATAATCTCTAATGAAGAAACTATAAGGGCACGTAGTGGTATGCGCTTGAAACGTGACGCATGCGCACATCAGATAGTAAAATGGCGGTTTACGTGGACATACGGTTAAAGCATCGTTCTGTGATTGAATTTCTGACGGCAGAAAATTATGTGCTCACCGACACGCATCGAAGAATGACTGAGGAATTTGTCACGCATGGTTGCATATCAGTACTATCAGAGTGTGGGCACAGACTGTAAAAGGTGACACCCCAGCCTCGATGAACTTGCATGACAAGGCTTGCAGCGGACGACTGATCACAGCTGTGGATGCACAGCTCACACGCTCGCATGGACGAACTGATTTCGTCAATCGCCGTGTTAAGCAGAAATTTATCGCCACAGTGTTCTTGATTGCGATTGAGCGAATCCATCACAGTATCATTGCCCTGCTTGGGTATAGGAAAGTGTGTAGGAGATGAGTCCCTCGCAAATCTTCAGCACAACAGTTCACGCCCATGCACGAGTCGACACACAGTGGTTGCGTTCGAGCGCCTCAAGTTTGAATGCCATTTGACCGCACTCATCGTAGAGTCCCGATCTGGCACATTGTGTCTTCTTCCTCTTCATAAGGCTGAATAAACACCAAAATGGACACCGTACGCTTCTGACGAGGAAGTGCACGCAGCTGTGTGTACGTGGTTTTCTTAGCAGACGTGTGATGTTTTTCCTCCACAGGATGCAACAACTTGTCCGACGTTGGCGTTTGCGTGTGGACCGGGATATGGATTACGTTGAAAAATAAAAACGACATATTACTTAGCGACATTCCAAGGTTATGAGAAGGCATAACTCATGTGCAAATCTTGCACATTAATGAGATTATCTCCTCAAAGGCAAAACTTTTCTAATCGCTCTCGTAGTTTTTTCTCGCATCACATGGATTCTCATTTTATGCATTCTTTTATGAAACTGTGACCTTCCAAACGTTTTTATTATCAATTGGTCTAGAGTTTTACTGCAATCGTGTTGCTGAAGTAATACAACGTTACAATTACTGTTACTCTACAAAAGAAACACTAGTGTACAGTGGTTTCTACCTTGTTAGTTCACCAAAAAAAAATAAGATGGCTGCGCCTTAGTCGCTACGCCTTAGTGGCTGCTCTCTTGACTCTCCGGTGATTGTGTCGAGTTTTCCGATGTTTGGTGATTCCTGTCCGGATTATATTTCCCAACTCCTGCACCAGGTGAAATCAGGGACTTTATTCTGAGGATTTAATGTGCTTTCGATCGGTTATCCTGTTTGTTATGCTAGATTTCGCTGCATTTCATGCCTGGTTCAAACCGCGGGAAACCAGGCCATGACGGAGTTCAACGTTCCGCTCAACCGCACACAAGAATTCAGTCCAGATTATCACTACTAAAGGACATTTCTGCTCAGACTGAAGCCAACTTCCTCCTGCCCGCCCCTCCCTCTACGGGAGGTTACACGATACCTCTCTCAACATCGTATTCTCAGCACAGCAAGGGTCCCGCTGACCAACAGGTAGACACAGTCAGCAAGCCTTGACGGCGGGACACGTGGAAAAATGGAGTTTGACACGGACAGACACCGAAGGCTTGACACAAACATTGGTCTAACACACTCCTCGCTGCCCTCATCCTAAGGCTGCGGAGTACACTTCTCTACATGGAGAGTCTGTAGGGATTTCGGTCGACACCCTAAGCAAGGATGGAGCCTCAGCAGTTGGACTTGGTAGTAACGCCTACGTGAACTTTATTATTATTATTATTATGTATTAGTCTTAATCAAGGATTGGGTATTTCTTGACTGATAATGGAGATTTAACGTACAGTATCTTTACTTGCACGAATTTAAGGTACAGGTAGTACCATACCAGATACTGCTGTCGTAGACGAGGTGTTGGAAGTCTCATTCTAAAAGGCTACCTATTTATGGCCAGTTCCTTTCTTCCCAGCCTTAATTTCTGTAAAGGTAAGTATGGTTCCCATTTACAGCTGGGTCTACTGAAGCGTTATGAGAGAGGGGTAAAGGAGAGTTAAGATCAACCAGGGCCCGGTGAAAGACACTCCCCAAGTCCGTCATCGCGCTCTCTCGAAATGGGCTGTGTCAAAGCAGTGTGGCAAGCGAGATGTGGCTCGACAATCAATTTCCAATAATGTTGAATTTACTGACTGGTCGCGCATTGCACTAGACCCAGAAGAAGCCTGGGCTACTTCTCAAGTTCGCTTCGAATTCTAAGAAGAGCCACTGTAACCCGCCACATAATACAACTCGCAAAGAGTTAACTCAATTTAGCACGAGTAACTTGGAACAATAAAATCATAACAGGAATCGAACTTGGCATGTCTGCGTATAAGAGCTAGCGGCCTTCCAGTAAGGTAAGGAGCGAAGAGCAACATAATGATCAAGTGAAACATACTGATCCTAGAACCCAGATAATTTCCTCGTAGGGTTTCAGGAAACAGGATGTGTTACAACAGTCTGGTCAACGAAGTGAAAGTATTTTTGTTTATGTATTAATCATCTTATCATGGGGTCAAATATGTAGCACAGTTAATGAGCTGACAGCAGCCAGTAACTCATAGCTGGCTGCTTCCACTAGGTCTACGAATCACAGCTGACGAAGACCCTATTTCGCCTCCAAGAAGCACACTAGAATCAGGCGGCACTGGTGAAGTCTATCTGAAAGAACTTCCATATACGCAAGCCTACCTCGCCGAGGTTGGAGAGCTTGCGCGCTCCAATGATCCAAGAAGCTATGCCATCGGGAGTTTTACTCAAGGCAGATTCACACAAGCCGGACAATTCCTTGGAGAGGGGTCAGACAAAAGGGTTGAGGATCAGGTGGAGCCCTATAGGTGTAGCTGCACACCCACCGGCGAGTGGTACATGCTCTGGGCTGCACCAATCCATACCCACTTCATGGGTGAAATGCATTCTTGTCTCGTTCTTTACTTATTGTCCTCTATCATTTATCCCCATGGATGAGGAAGAGATGGAGATCAGCGGACATTGCACCTCTGTCCCTTTATGACGATCTTCCAGGTGGCAGGGAAGGCCACACATACCATCATTAGACGGGCTGGTAGGACGTAACGATCTTCCAGGTGGCGGGGAATGTCACACACACCTTCACTACAGATTGGCTGGCAGGACGTGACGATTTTCCAGGTGGCGGGGAATGTCACACACACCATCACTACAGATGGGCTGGCAGGACGTGACGATCTTCCGGGTGGCGGGAAATGCCACAAGCATCATCACTACAGATGGGCTGGAGAAACTGACAGAAGAATGATGAGATAGCCGGCCCAGATAGATATGATATGTCTCTAGCAGGACGTGACAATCATGGGACACCGACACACTAGACTGTCTCCCTTAAGGGATACTCGGAAGAGTCCATAAACACCCTCCGCAATCATGATACCTCTTAGAGAACAGACTTTAAACGAGATTGGACGTCGCCTCGACAATTGAGGGGGGCGGGTGCTTTTGTCCGGGAGGCACTGGGCTGCCAAGAGCTGCCAGCTCACAGCTAAAGGAATTATTTCATCTTTATCATCGTCATCTAGGAGAATAGAGATCGCTGAGAGAAGGCAAAGCTGCCCCTAAAATGTCGTGCTGAAGTCGGATTGTCAGATCATAAGTCGTATATATCGGAGCCTTGATGTAAACGACGACATAACAGCACAACTGCATCTTACAGGACAAACGCAGAAGAAGAAGCTTTCTTGACCGGTAAGCTCCTATGAGGTCTAGAAACAATGGATCGACACTGCAATCCCCACATGGTAATATTACCGAGGAGCTTGTATTGCACTACAGATGATCACAGTCCACGTTCTCAAGTACGTCTCTGGATGTAAGAAAAGCCACTGTAATCCATGGCCAAAGAAACTTCGCGACGCGTTATATTAACTCAGACTAGTGTCTTCGATCAACGTATTATTGGATGTTATTCATAATTTACTTTAATTCCATACTGACATCTGTTTAAACTAGTTAAACCATGGATATTTGTGATAATTAAGTTTATCTACTACTCGATAAACGCCAACGGAAATCGAAACGCCGGTATATTTCTGTTACTGGTCTTGTGTTCAACGCATTTAAAACATGGGTTGTATTTCAGCCATTTTAGTTTGTGTTTTAGTACAGCTCCTGAAATATTCTGCAGTTCTCTCAATCCTATCTTGTAAAACTGTATAGGATCAATATTCTTGTGTGTATTTATGTTTCAACTGTAAAACTGTAGTGACATAATTACTCCCCGTTAAAGCGTGTCTCCACTGTACTGCCTGTACGTCTAGAGTAGCTTGGTCGTAAACTGCTGGACGATGACTCTCCACACATTGGAAGTGATTCTCTGAAAGCTTTGCGAAAGCTGTCTCCCATGATGGTATAAACAAACGGGTTGACGCAACTATTTGTATACGACAAGGTGTGGGCAATGATCTTGAGGTTGTACGTGAGCTGGCTCTTTGGGAAGTCTTTCATCAGAGTTAAGCACAGATTAAACAGATGAATTGGCAACCAGGTAATCGCGAAGAGGATCACGACAGCGGCTACCATTTTGGCAACTTTCCTTCTTCGGCGAGAAATGGTATTCTCCCCTCCCATGACAGGCTCGGATGACTCAGAATTGTGCTAAGATTTGATTGACAACAGAAATGGTCAATTAAACATATGAATACATATGAGAATGCAATGATTGAGTGGAAAATAATATATATTTTAAAATGTGTGTGAAAACAAACATTGTAGAAGGAATAATATGAGTTGCATCTGTGCGGTAATATAATACATTACAAAAATTGATATTATTTAAAGACAATGAGATGTCGAACACATAAAAAATAGCTTTAATAACTGTTATATGAATTAATATATATTCTTTGTTCCTTTCAATCCACATAGTGGATAGAATAATTGCTTTTCCTTTCTTCCAATCCACAGAGTAGAAATAATAACTGTTTTTCTTCCATCCAATCCAAATAAAGGATATCTTCTTCTTCGTTTTAACCTTAGATTTCATATACTCGATTTATGACACAGGATGGACCGCCTCCAATAAGTGACACGTCAGCTGTCGTCTCTCAATAGTTGTCAATCATTTTGTCTGGGATGCTTCTTCTTTTGGTGCAGGTCATGTCATTAGAGCTTTGATGCAGTAGGCATTTTTGCATGATGCGTTTTGGTGTCTGGAGGCCCCATCCCTCCCTCCCCCACGACATGTACTCTATGTACTCTGTTCTGTTTTCACTTTATTTATGTGTGCATTTAGCCTCCAAATAGTTTAAGTTTAGCTTTAGACGAAGAATCAACGTTATTGCACACGGTTTAACCCATAAGTGCTCTGTTCTTCTGCTTATCTGGAGAATTAAAGCACAATGCAGGAAAGTCCGTAGTACCGGCGAGGATCCCATAATAGTTTGGCTAGATTTTTAACATAATTATGGACTTTGCCCGGCAGCGGCCGTAAGCTTACTCTTTTCGATTTCCAACTGTTGATGGATTTTTAACGTGTGCGACACTGTAGACGGGCGTCCGATCTCTACTATATAGAAAAGCAGGGAAATAACAGAAAGTCCACATGAAAAAAATCCCGATCTCTACCGTGATTTGAACTCGCGACCTCCAGCACCCGAGGCCGACGTCATACCTTGAGACCACTACGCCTCCAAATGCCCTGTTCTAATGTGGTAAATTGTTTCTTGTTCAGACTGTTGTTCTTGGGAGTGGATAGACCAACTATTCGATGTATTAATATGTTACTTTCATTCCCTCCAATCCACTGTGGACTATTTGATCGCTCGTCTATCATTGGGCACGGAAGCCCCTGCTGATTGCAGCATCCTTTTTGACCACACTTTTACAGGCTGAATGATTTTGAGTCATTGTATTTTGCGTGGTAATGTCAATATGACATCACTTAAGAAACTTATTCAAACTTCCCACCACTATATGACATCAATTAAGTGACTTCTTGAGACAGCCCACCACTATATGACATCACTTAAGTGACTTCTTCAGACTGCCTACACTATATGACATCCCTTAAGTGACTTCTTCAAACTGCCCACCACTATATGACATCACTTAAGAAACTTATTCAAACTTCCCACCACTATATGACATCAATTAAGTGACTTCTTGAGACAGCCCACCACTATATGACATCACTTAAGTGACTTCTTCAGACTGCCTACACTATATGACATCCCTTAAGTGACTTCTTCAAACTGCCCACCACTATATGACATCACTTAAGAAACTTCTTCAGACTGCCCACCAGTATGTGACAGGACTTAAGTGACTTCTTCAGACTGCCCACCAGTATGTGACAGGACTTAAGTGACTTCTTCAGATTGCCCACCACTATATGGCAGCACTTAAGAAATTTCTTCAGACTGCCTACCAGATTCAAGGGTGATCTACGAGGATTTCAAAAGGTTTTTTAGGGCCAGACAGATGGGAAACAGAGCGAACTGGCTACTCAAGATATGATGCTTATTACCAGTTGAATAGAAGAGAGCATATGGTGGTCTTCGGACTCCTCATTGATCCCATCAGACTGAGGTACTATCTATTCAATAAACTGAAGATAGGTGCTACTGACGAATGCACTTGCAGTACTTGGAAAATTACCTATGAACATCTGCTACAAAATTGTCCGCATATGGCCTGGCTTGGCTTCGTTCGTTCTCAATCTCCCGCTACCAAAGCCTGAAAGGGCTTAAGAAGCAGAATGTAATCCAGAGAAGGGAATGCGTTGTGTCGTAATTTACAGCTTGACTGCGATATTTGCACCTTTCGGTCCAACACATCCTTCTTCTTCTTCTTCTGCGTACACAGTCAGACAGTAACCATTATTTTTTCGAAAAAAGCGGCGGTCATCCTGAGGCTCTCGCCACTGCCATAGAGCTTGTCTTGCAGTTCCACTGGCAATGGCCACATCTGCTCTCTCTGATCCTCGTATGTCGGGCAGTTCTGCAGCAGATGTTCAGTGGTCATTTTACCAGTACCGCACGGGCATTCGTCGGTACACCCTATCTTCAATTTGTTGAATAGGTGATACCTCAGTCTGTTGTGGCCAGTGCGAAGTCTGAAGACAACGACCTGCTCTCTTCGGTTCAACTGGTAATAGGCATCGTTTTTGGTGTAACCAGTATGTTCGGTTTCCCATTTGGTCATGTATCTGGCTTTGATAAGCCGTTTTGACTCTTCGTACGTCATACTGGTATCTGTTTGTGGTAGTCTTGCACCTTCTTTTGCCAGTCTGTCTGCCTCCTCGTTGCCTTGGATGTTGCAGTGTGACGGAACCCACTGTACCACTACCCTTTTTGGTGCGGACTGCTGGCACAGTTTGCAGAGTGCTGCTCTTAAGTCATTAAGCTCAGTGTTTTTCTGGCTTTTTAGCGCTGTGACTACGGCGAGAGCATCTGTCAGCAGGACTATATGGCTCTCATTTTCACTGTGTGTCACCATTTCTTCCACTGCCGCCCTCAGTGCCTCTGCCTCCGCTCTGAAATTGCTTGTGTACTTACCAGTAGCGAATGACAGTGTTATTTTTCTGCCATTTGGTAGGTTCAGGAATGCTCCTGCCCCTCCGTTCTGTGTAGTGTTTGTTACAGAACCGTCGGTGTATGCATGGGTCCAGTCCATGCTTGGGTAGCTTTTCGTTATGAAGCTTAGGGTAGTGTCTCTCCTTTCTTTTTTAGTCTGGCAGTTTTTGTTTGCAATACCTGGTTTATTTTCTACCACCTCTGGAAATATATCCTGCCTCCAGGTAGGTTTTCGTACAGTAGTGATGGGTTTTGGTGCTGTTAGTGCGTTTATGGGATCTTCGTGCATCTTTGCTTTGGCTATTTCTGCAAAGTTTCTCCGCTTTAGTTTCCCATTTCCCAAATTGTTTAGTCTCTGGTACATTGGATGGTCCAACACATCCGACTTCAGCAAACATTTTTTGAGTACCGGGTTAGCATTCCCTCTTCGACCCCTTCTCCTTAGCCAGTCTACCCTGCTGAAGCCTGTTATCCAGGATCACCGCGTTGAGGTGTAGAAGGGTCTTGGCAGCTTTGGTTCGCTGGCCCTGACGCTAGCAGTCAGCTATGGGTCGCTGACCACTGCAGCTCATGAGTACCGCATATGAGTACCAAAGAAAGCATATTTGGCCATCACCAGTGCCTACACTAGTCAAGCTTTATGACAGGTTTGATAGCCTCAGGATGACCACTGCTCCATTTGAACAAATCCAAGTAGACGCATGACAGCGTACGAAGTAGAGAAAGAAGAAGACTGTCCTTGAATCGTCTTTTTTTAATGTTCTCGTGATTACCTCACTTTTCTCAGCTCCCATACTATGAGATATAGCACCTCGTGTTAGTAATGACCATAACTATCAGAAATAGGAGCACTTAACAACTTTCATTACAGAAATAGGAGCACTTAACAACTTACATTACAGAAATAGGAGCACTTAACAACTTACATTACACTCCCGACGTGTGCCAATGCGATGTCGCCAGAGAAACTTGAGGATCAGTGTGTAGCTGATGACGATAACAGAGAGAGGAATGACGTAGGTTATGAACACGACGAGAATAATGACGACCTTCTCCCAGTCGTGTGGCCACTCCGGCCGACAGACCGTGGTGTTGCCAGTTTCTGATTTTATCACATGGAGTTCTTGTACCATCAGATATGGGCTGCTCACTGCCATGGATGCTAGTTTTGGGTCCGTCACATAGAGTAGGGATAAATTATAACAAATAATCATTAAATTGTTGACTTTATTAGTTCATATTTCAAAATATCCTTATATATATATATATATATATATATATATATATATATATATATATATATATATATACTCATATATATTTACACACATCTCCACACACACACACACACACACACAAACACACACGCACACACACACGAGGGACTGACATTAAGTAACATCAGTTTTATTAATAACATTCTTACAAGAATGCAAACAACACATTTTGGGTCTTATTCGTCGACAAAGCCGCTCTGCTTGACAGCACACTTTGTCCACCCGTACACTACCATCTAGAACAACAGTCTTTTGGCCAATTTTGCACACTTCATTACCTTGCTGTCATTTGCAAACTTCTGACCCGGCAAATGTGCTTCCAAGAGTCCAAACAAGTGAAAGTCTGATGGCTCCAAGTCATGACTGTGTGCTGGACATTTCAAAAACTAAAATTGTACAGCATAAACTATATCCACTGTATGTGGGCGAGGTTTGTCGCGTGCAGCAGCAGTACCTCTTTCAACTTAACTTAACTTAACTTAACGTCTTTATACTGGTTTAGAAGACCCTGCATACTTTGTATACAACCAGTTTCATTTACATCACCTTGCTCTAAAAGTTATGCGCATCCAATTTATTCTTAAATGTTTTAACTGTCCCTGCCTCTTCTACCTCCCGTGGCAATGCATTCCAAGCATTCACCACTCTCTGACAAAAAAATATTTCTTAATATCTAATCTGGACCTCTCTTTGGTTAATTTATAGCTTTGCCCTCTTGTTCCTGTGGGTGGCTGTATTTTTAAAAACGTGTTATAGTCTTATTTATCCATTCCTCTGATTTTGAGAAATGTCCCCAGAAAACGATTATATCGCTGGCTTCAACCCATTCCCTATTATAGCCATTGTAGCGAGCACTAGTCACAGTTTTACCGCTTTCCTGAAAATGTACTAATATAGGACGATTAATATTCCAAAAGATGGTCATCATGACTTTCCCAGCGGACGACTGTATTGCATTTTTTCTTAACCAGATACAACATATGCTTTCATTGCATTGTCTGTCTCTCACTCTCTGGTTCGTAACGATGCACGCAGGATTCATCACCCGTCACAATTTTATGCAAAAAATGTCGACTTCACAAGCGTGACGGTCAAAAGGATCCTGACAAATGCACGCTTGTGTTCATCAGACAAATGCTTTGGTACCCATCTGCTACACACTTTCTTATATCAAAGGTCATCATGGACAATTGTGTGCGCAGCGCCGTGATTCATGTTCAAATCTACTACTCTTTCATCAATACTTACCCACCTATTGCGATGGCTTATGTGGTCGATCCGTTGTTTCAGTGTGTTAGTTGCCACGTCTTCTGATCTCACACGCCGCGGTTCATCAATGGCGTTTTGAAAACTATATACCCATTCATACACTCTCCGCTGTGTCTTCATACTGAACCTCCATTTTTCTGTTGATTTAAGAAGATTTCATATCCTCTGACCCTAAAAAAAACGAATAACGCCTCGTTGTTCTTTTACGCGGAAGATCGACAGTTGGACAACCATGTACGCTATATGGTGGAAGCGCATATTACTCGATTGTCACAATTACTACATGAAGTATTCCTAAAAAGCCATTTTGTGTCCTGAAATAAAATTTTCAGTACTCTTTCATGTACTTTAGACTAAAATTACTGTTACGTAATGACTGTTGCTCGTGTAATTATATATTATATATATATAAACACACACGCCCGAACATACGTACATACGTACACACACACACACACATACATACATACACACATACATACAAACACACATACATACATACATACATACATACATACATACATACATACATACATACATGCATGCATACACACATACACACATTATACATACATACATACCTACATACATGCACACATTACACATACACACATGCATACATACGTATTATATATATAAGATAAAATCAACCGAGTGGTAAATGCTGCAGATATCTTATATTCATTATACAACTTTTTAGAGAGAGAGCTGTCGGGTTTTTTTAAAGAACATTTGCCCCATCACGTTAGTTAAAAATAACACACGGCTTCACAGCAAAAGGAAGAAAAAGAACAAACAGAATTAACTGATAATAAATCAATACAGATTAATTGATTACAATAAATCATCGACCATACATATGTCACACGAGAGAAGATGGCTCCCCATGACTTTAACGATATAACTTTTTAATATTAACTTCATAACGACATAACTTTTTAAATTTAACTTTTTAAAGACGAATAAGTTTCTCACATAAACGTTTGAACGACATAAATTGTTAACATTATTTTTTTAACGATATACCTTTTTAACATGAACTTTTTAACGACATCACATTTTAACATTAACCTTTTAACGATATAACTTTAAAAAATTTAGTTTTTAAGCACACACATTGTTAACATTAACTTTTTAACGACATACATTTTCAACATTAGCTTTTTAACGACATAACTTTTTCATATGAACTTTTTGACGAAATAAATTACAGGATGAGAAGAAGTCAAAGAACATACACTTACCCAACCATATGGCGATACATATAATAACCGTGGACTTTGGAGTACGTCTCCGCAGGGATCTGATTGGGTGGACGATGGCAAAGTACCGATCTATAGTCATAGCTGTTAGCGTAAGGCATGTGGACAGAAGCGTCACCTGCGATGGAATAGTGGCAGTCATTACATTTACAGATGTCTACGAAGGATAATGTGTATAAAGTGGTAGGCCATTGTGAGGAGTAAAAACCTGTTTGAAAGAAGCCATCAACAGCCACTGGGAAAGCAAATTACGAGGAGTGTTCAATTCAAACCGAGACTATTTTGTAAGGAAAATAAAAATCAGTTTCAAGTAGTTAAAATGCCATTATTTTTCAATATAATCTCCTGCAACGTTTATGCACTTATCGCAGTGTTTAAGTAATGCTTCAAAAACTTCAGTGTAGAAAGATTTGTCAGTATGTCTGAACCAATCCCAGGGTAGCCTGTTTCACTTCGGCATCAGTGCGGAAATGCTGACCTCCCAGAAACTCATTTATGGGTCCAAAAAGGTGGAAATTGCTTGGAGTGTGGTCTGTGCTGTAAGGTGGATGTGGCAATACCTCCCAGCCAAGTTGCTGCAGATGGCACATAGTGCCGTGAACCGTGTGAGTCGAGCGCTACCTTGCAGGAGCAGGACTTTGTAATCAAACTAGGCAGTTTTTCAGCAGACAGTTATGCACATTACTCAAAATGAATATGCACTGTTCACTGTTGATAGTGGCACTACTGGGTAGAAAGTCAACATGAATGATGCCAAGTTTGTCCTAGAAAACACTCGCCATCACAATTTTGGGTTGAGAGCACTATGGGATCGTCACTCACGGATGTACGGCTCTCTCTAAAACGTTTACACCATTCACATGTCTTAATGCAGCTGAGTGTCTCATCACTGTATTGAGATTGCAGTCTTCTATAAATGTCTGCAGGTTTCACGTCTTCTTACACAAGGAACTTTATTACAACACGCTGTTCCAGACAAGCACTTACAGTGTTGTGCATCATTTTTATTTATTTGTCACGTGATTGGCCCTTGGGGGGGGGGGGGGTTCACCTAACAGTAATATGACACAAGTGCCCTTAACTAATTATGGTAGTTCCAACACACTATAACTCATTCAGGCAGAACTAGAACAAAAGATTCCTGTTTGATTTGAACGAGCCTCGAAAGTGAAGATAACTGGGTTGGATAGGACATAGGCTGAGGTATGCACATCCAACATAGCCAGATAGACTTGCACATGGAATCATCAAGGGAAGAGAAAGAGAGTTTTGCTTAAAAATAAGTTGAGAAGAGAGTGTGATATGGTTAAATGGTTGCACCCGGAGAGAGGCAGATACAGCAGCCCAGGACCGTGTATGCTGGCGAGGTGTGGTGAATGGCCTATGAAACAAGAGGGGCGATGGGCTTTTGTTGATTAGATTGACGTCAATAGACTTCACCTGTGACGGAAAAAGCGACAGTCATTACAGTAAAGGTGTACCTGTAATTGGTTCGTTCACAAGCAGGATTTTGTACATAATTGTACACAGTCTTAGTATGTGTGCGCATATATATATATACATATATATACATATATTTATATGTACGAGATTAACATAAAATGTACACAAGTATTTCGAAAATAACATGAATATCTATAACAATACAGTTTGATGGAAAGCGTGAGATTGGCATAAAGAAGATCCAATGACAATGTTGAAAATACATATTGAAAATAATACAAAAACTAAAATTGAATTGGCTGAGCCACAATATGATACATTAGAGTCATCGACATGAGATACTAGAGGGCACGTTCCAAAAAAGAAGAGGAAAAGGGCAACCAATACTCACCTTTACATCACATGCAGGCAGAGACATTAAAGTACGAACCTATGCTGAAATGGAGAGAGCTGCAGAGGATAGGGTCAAATGAAGAAACATGTTCAGACAACCTCACAACCAGTCTTAGGACTGATCAACCAGATGATGATGATGTGATAACGATGATGATGTAGCAATATATTATAATAGATTGGAGCTCAAAAATAGTAAATAGCTTAAATTGATTACAAGTATAACGTATACCAAAATGTGAACATGTTATATAAAATAAAATAATGATCAAAATGCTGAGCAGCGCATGAGCTGCAGTAGTCAGCGACCCATAGCTGACTGCTATCGTCAGGGCCAGAAACCAGAGCTGCCAAGACCCTTCTACACCTCCACGCGGTGATCCTGGATAACAGGCTGCAGCAAGGCAGACTGGATAAGGAGAAGGGATCGAAGAGGGAATGCTAACCCGGTACTCAAAAAATGTTTGCTGAAGTCGTATGTGTTGGACCGAAAGGTGCAAATATCGCAGTCAAGCTGTAAACTACGACACAACGCATTCCGTTCTCTGGACTACATTCTGCTACTTAAGCCCTTTACTTAGAAAGACTGATCTAACATGTTCTATAAAAGCTAAAAGAGGAATGTGTTTCATGTAGTGAGGTAAACTCCAAGTGTGAAAAATGGATAACTAGATTTGTAGTTAAATGTAGAAAAGCATGTAAAATAAAGCATGGACAAAAATATATGGAGACAGGTAAATGAAAAGAAACAAATTAAAAATTTTTGGACAAGCAGGACATAGATCAGAAAGTGAATACAACAGCACAAATAAACTTCGAAAAAAAACTTGCTCAGAGTATGAAGACTGATAGTGAAAGCTTCTTTTCTTATGTTAGAAATTAACAAAGAACGTAAGACAAAGTAGACCCACTTTCTCATAGACAGCACAGGAAAAAAAAAAGTGAGAATAGAGAGGCAGCTAATCTACTGAATCAGTACTTTGGCACAGTCTACACAAAAAAGGACTATTCCAAGTTCTCTGAGCCTATTGATATTTTTTTAAAGAAACATGGACACAGCGGGATTAAGATCAATCTGTATTTTAGAAGAAATCGTTAAAAAAAATTGGAGTTGAAAGTGGATAAATGTCCAGGTCAAGATGGTATTCATTCAAAATTAATGTTTAAAATTAGAAACCAACTAGTAAAACCATTGGCTATATTATGTTCTCCATCACTTGCACAAGGCATTGTTCCACGGGATTAAAATGATACAGGAGGTATCCCCTTATTCAAAAAGGCAAAAAAATCTGATCCAGCAAATTATAGACCGGTGAGTTTAACGAGCATAGTCTGTAAATTGTTAGAATCAATAATCAAAGAAAACATTGTAAGAAGGGGGAAGGGGGGCGGGAGGAGGTGGCTCCCAACCTCGCTGTCGTTCCTAACAGTAAGCGGGGTACTCCATTTACATCTGGGTTAACAGGAGCATGTGTTATAGGATGTTGAACTCCGTACCCATGCCGCGAAACGTGAATGTTCAAACACTAAGCTAAATCAGACGCTCTTACAGAACATATAGCTGGAAGTGGCTACCCCCAAGGCAGAGTTGAAAGGAACTGGCAACAGTATCTAGAACAGCTGAGACTTCTCTTAAAAAAAACATATATAACTTCATCCCTGGTGGCAGATTAGCTACTGGGTTATATTATATTGGTCTTATTTCTTCTTCTTGGCCATTTGCACCCCTATAGGGTCGTGTTGCTCCTACATCATTAGACTTCCTGAAGATATTCTTGGTGTTTATGCCCACGATGAGTAAGACTGCTCTTTTGTGCTCCCTAACACGCATACAAGTGGATACATTTAAACCCGTGCTACCGTGCAGACAAACAGAAAACACAGAAACAAATACTAACACATACACAGATAAGTAGCACACTGAAGCGAATATTATCACAGACAAATAAGCAATAAATTGATACATCTAATAATAATAATGACATCAGCTCATTGCAAGTAGAGATGGCGACAGCATTCGACTTGTGCTGATAGATGTGTTATCATGTGACTGTAAAGACCAATCTATCATGAGTGGACCCTGTCGCATTCGTGACACAAATGTGAGATGTCAGTTGTGGAAGCGTCGTATGTTGTTCTTTCTGGTTGCACGCTTCCTCTGAGCCTCTGCAATCTATGCACACATTAAGATTGTTTCAGTCACTTTCAGTGAGTATCTGTAGCGTTTCTTGTGTTCCTTGATGAGCGTCTGCTTGTTGTCAGCTCAGCTGGAGAGGCGCTCATCGCTACATGCAAATAACAATCGGATCTGTACTTTTTTGCAGAAGCACATGGATACTCAACATGTTTGACTTTCTAAGAATATCAGAGTTAGCTACGTTATCCTGCCTTCTGACCATGAGCAGCTTAAGAAAAAAACAGTTAACTTTTTGGAGAATCTGCTATACACTGTCCATGTTTCGCAGTCATGACGCAGAGTGGGTAACCCTATAGCACATGTGTACTGATACACCGACTAACATAGAAACTGCAGCTAGGTAACTAGATTGGAAAAATTTAACAAAAAGGCAAACACATATATGTAAGGAAAGCAGAACTGTTTTGACTTAACAGGAGAAGGGGCGGAAGGCGAGCCACTGGCGCCTTAAAACCACTAGTTTCGTGCAGATGGGGCTCGAAAGCCTAGGAAGGCAGCTCATCTAGAAGGAAAAACTATGATTTCAAACCCTCTGAAGCCTTGCAGATAGATACTGGCGTATCTTGTCGGGTTTTGTCAGATGTGGCTCTGCAATCTGTTTTATGATGACTCTGAAAGTTGGCCAGCGTCTACCAAACCTGACAACTGACGATGTGCGAAGGAGCACAGGCAAGAAGAAACGATGCCTTATCCTAGAGCGAGGAAATGCAATTTTAACTGAGTGTTGTGGCAGGGCAGACCAGGCCCTTAGTCTTGTTAGCGGCTGGTCTAGGAGTGATGCGCCCCGACAGGCAAACAAACATAGCATTGCTCTGCTGACCGGGCAGCTTCTGCAGCTTGCATTGTTCCAAATGTATTAGTATCACTTTTCCCTTGGAGCAAACAAGGCAGACCGAGAGAGGGAACATAATGCATGGGCACCACATGATCTCTATATTTCTGCTCGGGCTTTGTGCTCAAAGCCCAATTAGTATCGTCTGAACAAACGAACAGAGCCAACGTAAAGTAAAACGAACAAACAAGCAACAAAACGATTACTCAACAGCAAAAAACACAAACACTCAACATGTACTAGAAATAACTTACAAATATGATGTAGAAGTTGACCTTACACATGACCTCGCCGTACACCCAGTTGTCGTTCGCATAGGCTGCCGTGGATAAGGGCACAACGAAGACAATAAAAGCCAGGTCTGATAGTGCCACGTTTATGATGTAACAGTTTGTCGCGGACCTGTTGAGATAGAAGGCAAGTTCGAATTGGTATTTTTTTTTTTTTTAAGTGGCTAGATACGAGTTTTCAGTTCAGTTCATCACGTGCCCTCTTGAGACAGTTGGGTCACACCTACTGACACCTCTACAATCATGCGCCATCCCTCTTTGCCTGCGGTTGCTTTTTGTGCTTCATCTGGTCCACTTGTCAGCTTCGTCCTGGTGTGACACGCAGGGGCGGTCAATGTTAACCCGGACTTCGACCGAGCCGGCGGAATGACATATTCTGGTTTCGTCATCATGGGTATGTCTTGGGCCGTTGTCGCTTGGCGGTGCCAATCTTTTCTCCAATACATAAAGCGAGTATTGGGATGATGATAACAATGATTTCTTCTTCTTCTTCTTATTCTCGTTCTTCTTCTTTTGTTCTACTGCCCTTGTAATGCGGCGATGTAGAGAGACGAGATGCGAAGATTTCATGTTTTCGCAAGGTAGCAGGCTTGTGCTATCATTAGGTGTGTCAGAGCCACCTGCGCCGAGTTCAGCACCTTGCATGTTGACCAGAGGTTTGTATATGAAATGCTCTCGCTGAAGGTTGGTCATGACGCATCTTGACCAAATGTCCAAAACCACTTGATTTTTTGCGCTTCAATGTAGGCACTAACTGATTTTGTACACACTCTCTGTTTCAAGATAGATTTGATGAGTCTATTACGACTTGTCTTGCCTGCTGTACTTATCACACCGTGTGCCTTTGAGACCAAGATGCTGAGCAGTGCATGAGCTGTATAAGTAAGCGACCCAAAACTGGCTGCAAATATTGAGGGCCAGCGACTCAGAGCTGCAAAAACCCTTCTCAACCATCACGTGACTGCAACAGAACAGGATGGTTAAGGAGAATGGATCGGAAAGGGAAAATGCCATACTGAAGTCGGATGTGTCTGATCGAAAGGTGCAAATATTGCAGCCAAGCTGTAAACTACGACAAAACTACATCCTGCAAAACCCCTTTCAGGGCTTGGCAGCGGGAATTTGAGAACAAACGTCGACAAAGAAGAAGAAGATTCAGCGTCTCTCACGGCTCTCGATCTTTCTCTTTAGTATATCTAGTAACGACCATTGCCAACACAGTGTGGGACTGAACAATGCATTTATCTGCCTCCTCTTTGTTGAAAGACGCAATCTAGGGTGTTTCAAAATCGATGCAATTGGACATTGGTCACTGTTCGCCTTTTGAGTTTTACAACGTGTGTTCAAAATGTATCCGACTTTGAGTCGGAAAAATATAATTACTCAGCTGAAGAAATTAAACCCCAATCAGTTGAAAGTACTCTCCTCGGACTTCACCCACTTCTCCCAGAGGTCCCATTGTTTGAAGTATTTCAAGAACTATTTTGGAAATGGAATACATCTAGGTCGTCACATTCAGCAAAATGCATTCTCGTGACTAAAATCGGGTCCTTTACATGGCAAATTTGATCCCAGTAGCCATTTTGAGGGAATGTTGAGTCTGGAAAACCAGAGGAAGGTTGTTTTTGGCCAAGAAATTCTGAATCGGATGCGAAGAATGAGCGGCTACATTGTCGTGATAGGGCTGCCAGGTTGTCCACAGGTCTGATCGTTTGCTACTAACAGCATCACGGATGACCTCCAGGTAGTACTCTTTGGTAATATTTTAACCTTGTGGTGCGTACTCGTGAAGCACAACCCCACGGGAATGAAAGACAACAGTCAACGTGGCTTTGACCTTGCTGCGCACCTGGTGAATGAAAACCCGACAGGTGCTCACTCCACTAAACACTGAAAGGTTGACTGACAGCTACTGGCGTAATCTTGGGGGGGGGGGGCGGCGGTAAAAAATGTATGCATGCACATGACCACCCCCTATACTTCCATGCAGAAGGACAACACCAATGCTTTATTTGTTTCGGTGCAAACAAAAATTAAGGTCGAATACTTTTTTAACACACCTCTTATGAGCGCTCTCTTTGTCCACCACGCCATCATCAATGAACATACTAACTATATATTTGAACTGCCTCACTTTCTTGAGATCTTTATCACCGCTGTGGAAACTTCCCTATACGTTTTTGTGCGATATCGCCTTAATAATGACGCTAATGTGAAACGCTAGTGGTTTAACTTAACTTAACGTCTTTATACTGGTTTAGAAGACACTGCAGAGTCTGTATACAACTTATTTTATTTACATTTTCTTGCTCTTTGAGCTATGCGCATCTAATCTACTCTTAAATGTATTAATTGCCCCTTCCTCCACTACTTCATATGGCAATGCATTCCAAGCATTCACCACTCTTTGACTAAAAATATTTCCTAATATCTAATAAGCACGTTTCTTTAGATTAATTTGTATTTATGCCCTTTTGTTGTGTATGTGGTTCTATTTTTAAGAAAAAAAAATTTGCTATAGTCTTAAGTTTAATTTATCTTTCCCTTTGAATATATTATAAACCTGTATTAAGTCTTTCCTCATAACTGTAATTCTTGAATCCCACTATCAGCTTTGTCGCTCTTCTTTGCATCCTTTCCAGCATGTTTATATCTCCTCTGCGATAAGGATCACACCTGCACATAGTACTCCAATCTAGGTCTAACTAATGCTTTATTCAGTTTGACAATAATTTCTTCGTCCTATATTTAATATGGGAGAAATATAACCCAGTGGACTTTGAATAAATAGCAACAGGACCTGTATTTTGCGGATGATATAGCCCTTCTGTCCCACAGCCAAAGCCACATACACAGAAAACTGAATATACTGGATTATACCTCTAAACAAGTCGGTTTGAAGATGCATGAGGAAAGGACAAAAATAATTAGGGTCAATGCAGCAAACACAGAACCGCTCAGGCTGGGAGGAATGCCACTGGAAGAGGTAGAGGTATTGACATACCTAGGAAGTATCATCGACAAGGAAGGATGGACAGACGAGGAAATAAAAACAAGGATACAAAAGGAAAGAGTTGCATTCGCAATGTTGAATGGAACTCTAAGGAAAAAAGAAACAAAAATAAGTATTTTCAATTCAAATCTAAACCAAGTGCTGCTGTATTGAGTGGGAACCTGGAGGATGACCAAAGGCAATGACATGAGGCTGTAGGGTTTTGTCAACAGATGCTTGAGAAAGATTCTTGGAATGAAATGGTTTGACAAGGTTACAAACGACAGACTGTGGGAGAGAGCGGGACAAGGTAAATTGGAACAGGACATCTAAGGAAGAAAGTGGAGATGGATAGGTCACACATTAAGAAAGCCCCAAGACAATATCAGCAGGAAATCTCTGTCATAGAACATCCAGGGAAGGAGAGGGTTTGGCAGACCACTGAATACATGGAGTCGAGATCTGGAGGCGACACCAGGAAAAGGTTGGAAGGAAGTGGAAGAGATTGTACAGTACCGAGCTGCTTGGCTGAGGGTTGGAGGATGGTCTATGGAACCCTGGGTGATAGAAGGAGAAAGAGATGTTTAATATTTCTTGTTATCATACCTAACATTACATTTGCCTTCACTATGCTACCGGGACTTGCTTACTCATTTTACCTGTTTGCTCTATTTCTTCTTCTCCTTAGTCTTCGATCAACTGATGCTATGCATCTAGTCATGTGACGTTCACGTAGAAAACTGCGTTTCAGGTCTTTGATGGTCCTCCTCCCCAGTCTTCCTCTCCGCCCCCCCCCCACAGATTTTGGAGCATGGCCTCTCCATTAGTCCCGACTGCCTCCCTTTGGTCTGCACAGGTAGTTTAACTGTTCTCACCTCACGAGCATACGTCAAGGGTTGTACAAGTTCTCACCTCACTGCTGAAAGTATGCATTAGAACATACTTCGAGGGTTGTAATTGTTCTCAGCTCACTGCTGAAAGTATGCATTAGAGCATACTTCGAGGGTTGTAATTGTTCTCACCTCACGAGCATACGTCGAGGGTTGTAATTGTTCTCAGCTCACTGCTGAAAGTATGCATTAGAGCATAGGTCGAGTGTTTTAATTGTTCTCACCTCATGTTGGTTTTTATTTTAGCTATTCATAATATTTTTTGCAATTCTCTGTAGTATTTTAGCTTGAAGGATCTAATCTTCTTTCTTGATGTTTGACTGGATTTCTGTTTCTGCCAATCGAACGTTCCAACTTTGAAGATGCAAGAGCTCAGGATTTTAATGTTTGTCATTTCGCTAGTGTCTCGTCATAGGTTTCACATTTCATTTTATTTCACATCTGCACTGTCACGGTAATTCTTCCTCTTATTCTTCTTCTTCTTCTTCTAATTATTGACTTCTTCCTCTTCTTCTTCTTTTCCTTTGTCTTCTTCTTTTTTTATTTTCTCCTTTCTTTTCTTCTTCTTTTTCCTTCTTCTTATTCCTCTTCTTCTTCTTCTTTTGTTATTTTTTGTTATTTTTTTTATTTCGTTTCTTTTTTTTTCTTCTTCTTCTTCTTCTTCTTCTTCTTCTTCTTCTTCTTCTTCTTCTAATTGTTGACTTCTTCCTCTTCTTTTTCTTTTTCCTTTGTCGTCTTCTATTTTTATTATCTCCTTTCTTTTCTTCTTTTTTTCCTTCTTCTTCTTCCTCTTCTTCTTTTGTTATTTTTTTTCTTCCGTTTCTTTTTTTTTCTGTCTTCTTATTTTTCTTGTGTATGTGTACACACACACACACACACACACATACACACACACACACACACATAGATACATACATACATATAATCCGATAACATGTACTGGCTACAGATGACGATGATCTCTCACCTCGGAATTGATCTCCCTCCCTGTCTGCACATTGTAAAGATGACGATGATGTTTCCGACAGCGCCAATAAAAGTAATGAGTCCCCATATTGTGGGGATAACAACCTGATGAGTGTCGACACCGGATATACCCCTATGGATCACGTAATCATGTATGTAAGATGTTTGATTCTGTGCTTGTGATGTGCTTTATGTTAAATAAACATAAATATAAATGAATGGACAATGGCGCAAGTAATAAGGAAGAAAATTGGAGCGTCTGAAAAAAAATATATATATTTACATAAATATGATGTAATGAATTATTGTTTACTGGGTGGTGGAATCAATGACCGTCTACTGAATGATGGAATCAATGACTTTCTACTGGATGATGAAATCAAAGACTGTCTACTGGATGATGAAATCAAAGACTGTCTACTGGATAATTGAATCAATGACTGTCTACTTGATGATGGAAATGACTTTTTATTGGATGATGAAATCAAAGACTGTCTACTCGATGATTGAATCAATGACTGTCATCTGGATGATGGAATCAATGGACTTTCTCATTGGATGATGGAATCAATGTCTACTTTATGATGGAATCAATGAATGTGTACTGGATGATTGAATCGAGGATTTTCTACTAAATGTAGAAAATGAATGTCTACTGGATGATGGAATCAATGACCATCTACTGAATGATGGAATCAATGTCTGTCTACGGAATGATGGAATGAATGAGTCTTCGGGATGATCTAAACAATCACCGTCTGTTGGATGATCTAATCAATGACCGTCTACTGGATGATTGAATCAATGACCGTCTACCGAATGATTGAATCAATGACTTTCTCCTGGATGATTGCATCAATGTCTTTCTACCGAATGATGGAATAAATAGCTGTCTACTGGATGATTGAATCAATGACTTTCTGCTGGATGATGAAATCAATGAATGTTTACAATATGATGACATTGTAATTGATGGATTAGCATCAAACCTCGTTTCACTAAGGATTGACAATTAAGAGAACAGACTAGAAGTACATTTGCTCTAAGAGTTACATGTTACTATCAGTATCCACACTCATTCCATTTTCGAAATCGATTGACACCTGTGGGTCTGCCCGCTTGCAGAGATATTAATATACCACAACATATAACATAACATGATGTATTGGTATGCACTGAAGCATGTTAAAGGGAGAAAGATCGCGTGTAAATGAAGCCTAGTGGAGAGTAAAATATGTTTATAAAAACAACACGATTACAGATTGAACACGGAATGTTGAAGAAAGTGATCGACAAGTTTACTGTGTAAAATGATGATGCAATATTATTACACAAATCATCTTAATTAATCAAGCCGTTCTAATTTTTGTGTGGGTAATGAAACCCAAGGTCACACTACGGAGGACACCAATGAATTAATCTATCTCGATAGCATGATATTATCCGGTGGGCGCAGCGACCCGATATGTCAAGGAGGAACGGACCAACTGTGTCTGCTATGCACGATCTCCGATGCGTGTGGAATAGCAGCGAAATCTCCATTGGGACAAAAATCTGCATCTACCAAACCTGTGTCGTTCCAGTCCTGTTTTACGGCTCCGAAACCTGACAGTGTTATGTTAAGACTGGAGGCCTTCGACATTCGCAACCAGCGGTGCATCCTGTGCATCCGATGGCATGACTACATCCACAACGTGGAGGTCTCTGCTAAAACAAGCCTCCACCCGATCTCAGAAACACTTGACCGACGCCGAGTTTCTTTATTCGGTCATATTGTACGTCTGGACCAGGAAATCCCTGCCCATAAAATACTAAACAAGTAGTTCTTCTACGCCAAAAGTTTTCCCCCGATCGGTTGTAGGGGCAGAGAAGCCGTTCCCTCACAGCATGGATGCAACATATATCAAACTCCTTCTTCGAGTGGGACGGCGTAGCCTAGTGGTTAAGTGGCACGGCTCACAACGCGAAGGTGCTGGGTTCGATTATCATCACAGCACCGGCCGTTACCCCGGGGAAGCAAACCTTAGAAAATGCAGGAGGAAGCAGACCCTTACATAAAAGTTATGCTGAAGTCGGATGCACTGGGCCGACAGGTGCACAATAAAAACCATAGTGCAACGCACACCGGCCTTGGGGAATAGAGAAAAAAGGCGAACGCAAAAAAAAAAGAAAAAAAAAAAAATCCTTCTTCGCCCTGCACGAGTCCTGGGACCTAGACACAGAAATGGCTCATGGATGTGTACGGCCGACGCAAAGGGTCTCAGGTACCTAGCCGAACATTGTTAATATTATATGTCTTCAACAGAAACTACGTCTGTCTTGCATCATCTGTTTCGGCTCTCTCCATATTGCCCTTATCTAATTGTATGCTTGTCTTAAATTCTCTGCTTTACATGTGCTTTGTGTTCTTATCGTTGTTTCATTGCAGTATATTCCAAAATGGATACTGCTTTTCAATGCTACATATAAGGTGATGAGATTAATGAATGTCCTATATATCGGCAGGAGGAAATGATTCTAACGTCTGGTCAAGCAAAACATAATGATCAGACGTGTTAGTCACGGTCAGCCAAAACGTACTAATAGAGACGCTCAGGGTCAGACAAAAAAAAACTGGTCAGACATGTTAGTCAGGGTCCGACAAAACATAATAGCCAGACACGGTCAGGGTCAGACAAATCATTCTGATGACATGTTAATCTGGGCCAGCCAACACGTATAGATCAGAAGTGTTAGTCAGTCAGACAAAACATACTGGTCAGACATGTCAGTCAGGGCCAGCCAGATAAATCATGCCGGTCAGACATGTTAGCCAGGGTCAGACAAAACATACTGCTCAGACACGCCAATCAGGGTCAGACAAATCATATTGATAAGACATGCTAGTCAATGTCAGACAAAACCTACTAGTCAGTCATTTTAGTCGGGTCAGGCAAAACGAATTGATCAGACATGTTAGTCAGGTCAGGAAAACATACTGGCCAGACACGCTCAGGGTCAGACAAAACATACTGATCAAACATGACAGTGAGGTCGGGAAAACATACTGGCCAGACACGCTCAGGGTCAGACAAAACATACTGATCATACCTGTTAGTCAGGTTGGGAAATTATACTGGCTAGGACCCCCACCTGACTTTCACGCAGTTTATTCCGTTATATGGCAGATGGGCTAACGAGCTCGGGAATCGATGTGATCCAAGTAGTATTGATCGACACGCAGATGAAGCCAAGCATTGCACAACCGCCATGAAGGATCAAGTTCACATTCATTAGAACGCTAGGAATGTAAGGAAAAGTATTGCAACCCACCACATAACGTGCTATATGGGGCTTACAAAAGAGTCACCACATAACGTGCTATATGGGGCTTACAAAAGAGTAGACTTACTCGTAGTCGGCATTCCTTCAACAACAATATTCGTCTACAGCATCTTCTCCATTTTTGTTCTTCTAGTGTTTGTGTGGTTCTCTTCATCAGCTCTACAATAATGTTATCAAGTCCGAAAGAGAAGGAGAGTATAGTTACACTGTAACCTCCTAGGCACATCGCAAGAAAAGACAAAGGAATGGCAAGTAGAATATATAAGCCACTAAAATATATCGCAAGAAAAGACAAAGGAATGGCAATTATAATCTATAAGCAACTAAAATATATCGCAAGAAAAGACAAAGGAATGGCAAAAAGAATCTATAAGCCACACACATATCCATTTAAAAGAACTTGGAATATTTGGACTCCTCACATTAAAATCGGCATGTTAATGTCTGTTGCCAGGTAGCCGAAGGCTTCGGCTATACGTTGTAGATATTTTAAAACTTCCTACGGCTTACTAGGCCTGGGGGAAGGTACAAATAATTTTGGGTAGATTTTTAACTGAAACTTTTGAATTTTTTCCGAGAGCGGCCGTTAAGCCTACTCTTTTCTATTTCTAACTCAGGGAATTGTTTATTTTTACCAGAAGATCCACTTTAAAAAATCCCGGTCTCCACCGAGATTCAAACCCTCGACCTTTCGCACCCAAGGATAACACCTTACCCCGAGACCACTGAGCCCCCATCAAATAACAGCTAACATTATTTGTAAGCCATTTTAAATTCATTTAGTTCTGTCACTTTGGCAATATCGAGAGACACACTGCTCTTGAGAAAACGGTATAAGAGGTATGGTTCCGGACAAGAGAGGCAGAGGCAGACTAAGACACGATGGCATCAAGATGTAAAAGAATGCTTTGGCATGTCTCTGAAGCATGTGGATATTTGAAAAGAAATCTAGTTGCTTTCAGACGGGTTGCGATGGGAGCGACGTTCTGCAAGGCGCATACTGCATGATGAAATTGAGTTTTATCAGCACTAGGACATGAATTCATACTTATGCAATTTTATATCCTAGAAGCATACTCACTTTATATGTTCTCCCTTGCTCTGGTAGCTACTGTTTTCTCTCAGTGCAGTCTTTATAAAGCTGCTAGTAGCCAACAAGTCCGTTAAATTTGATGATTGCTTGCTGTCCATAACTGCCCAAGAAAAGCAACAACGATAAAGTGGAAACAGCAAACATATTTTCATTTCATCGAAACTCAGGTAATGAAAATATCACTCAAAATTATGTATGTGTGTATGTATGTGTGTGTATGTGTATATACGTGTGTATGTATGTGTGTAAATATGTGTGTAAATATGTGTGTGTATGTATGTGTGTATGTATGTATTTATGTATGTGTGTATGTAGGTGTGTGTATGTATGTATTGATGTATAAGTGTATTTATGTATATGTATGTATGTGTGTATTTAGATGTGTGTATGCATGTATTTATGTATATGTGTGTATGTAGATGTGTGTATGTATTTGTGTATGTATGTACTTTTGTATGTGTGTATGTAGTTGTGTATGTGTATGTATGTTTTTATGTATGTGTGTGTATGTAGATGTGTGTTATAATCAAGGACGACATGTGCAAGTAATCACTGCGCCCCATTCACCTCCTAGTCTGGGAAGGAAGCAACAACACTAGAGATAAGTACCAGATCGATGACACAATCAGCTTGCGTCATTCTAGTAGTTAGGCTGACATTCCAGGTGATAAGGTTTGTACTGAGTAGTGTGAAACTAGAAGAGGAGAATGAGACATGATCACATCCGAAAAGCTGTCGTAATAAGATAGTGCATCAACAACATGGATAGCGTGAAAATCAAGTGTTTCGGTCACGTAATACTTCTTCTTCTTCTTCTTCATCGTACGAAGTCAGACAGTAACCATTATTTTTTCGAAAAAAGCAGCCGTCATCCTCAGGCTGTCGACACTGCTATAGAGCTTGTCTAGTGTTGCCACTGGTGATGGCCACATCTGCTCTCTCTGATCCTCGTATGTCAGGCAGTTTTGCATCAAATGCTCAGCGGTCATTTTGCCGGTACCACACGGGCATTCGTCGGTGCCACCTATCTTCAATTTGTTGAATAGGTGGTACCTGAGTCTATTGTGGCCAGTGTGAAGTCTGAAGACTACGACCTGCTCCTTTCTGTTCAACTGGTAATAGGCATCTTATTTGGTGTAGCCAGTATGTTCGGTTTCCCATTTGGTCACGTATCTAGCTCTAATAAGCCGTTTTGACTCTTCGTATGTCATACTAGTATCAGGTTGTGGTAGTTTTGCACCTTCTTTTGCCAGTCTGTCTGCCTCCTCGTTGCCTTGGATGTTGCAGTGAGATGGAACCCACTGCACCACTACTCTTTTTGGTGCGGCCTGCTGGCATAGTTGACAGAGTACTACTCTTAATTCATTAAGTTCAGTATTTTTCTGGCTTTTCAGTGCTGTGACTACGGCCAGTGCATCTGTAAGCAGGACTATGTGGCTTTCATTCCTTTTACCTGTCACCATTTCTTCCACTGCCGCCCTCAGTGCCTCTGCCTCCGCTCTGAAATTGCTTGTGTATTTTCCAGTAGCGAGGGTCACGTAATACGAATGCGATCTTCTATGCTACTCCTGTGTGCTTATAGCGTACAGCGATCATGCTCTCGCAAACGTGATAGACTGAGAACTAGGTGGATAGGAATTGTTACGGATATCCTAAACCACCATTTGCCATCTACAGCTAGAGCGAAGAGTCTGGCCTTAACCATACATCTACGGCCCACAACGACACCGGACAGCACAGGTGGATACGACAAGAGAGCGCGAGAGTGACAGAGAGTGTGTATATATGTTTGGAAGGAGGGGGGGGGAATTGGGTCGGTTGGATGTGTGTGTGTGTGTGTGTGTATGTGGGGGGGGGGGATCAGGTGGGAATATGATGGGTTGGATGTATGTGTGTGTGTGCGCCAGACTCCAAGTTACACCTTGGCTGTTGTCCATGGTGGTTCCTCAATCCTTGAACTTGACATTGCAGTTTGTCGGTTACAATGTACTTCATACAACGCACAGACGGAAGTGTCATCAGATAATTCCACTTATTTCCATTTGGGAGGACGTCCATATGAGTGCAAACGATATAAGGTACTGAATGCCACACAACCGACGATTCGGGTGGACTCTCCATTACCTATCGGCTGCTCCTAACCTATCTGAAAGGCAGCAGTTTAGTATTTTGTAGATCGATAACCACCTGAGGTTTACTAGTTTCACCTACCCTAAACGGTTTGGTGTTTGGGACGCCATAAACACACTTCTCGGCCCTTCTCCTGCTACTAAACAGTCTTGCCCATTGTAGGCTAGAAGGTAGAGGCACTGATAATCTATTTGAAACGCACATTATAAATGTGTTGAATACAAATATGCATTAGAAAAAAATTATAATAATTTGGGGAGAATATCCAGAGATCAACAGAATATAGTACTTGGGAGCGGACTAGTTAGGGTATTACACGCTTCAGGGGTTCCTTACATTTGTTAGCATGAGGACTCAAGAGACGTTACCTTTTGTGTTACAGCATGAACATCTTAAATGCGTGGTATAGAGACGAGGACACTGAACGTACAGCTGCAGAAGAGAATAGATGACTTTGAAATGTGGATGTTTATAGAGAAAAATGCAGCGCATTTCTTGGAAAGAAAAGAAAAGAAGTCTTCGAGCAATTTGAGTGCAAAGAGAATTGATAACGAAATCAGAAAAAGACAGGAAAAGTATTTTCATCACACCGAAAGATACCATCTTGCTGAAAGCAAAAGTGGAATGGCATGCGTGCCATGGATAAACAGCACCATATGTGGAAGGATAACATCAAATGGTGGACAGGACAACGATTGGCACAATGCACCATCAAGGAGCGGGACTGAGGACGTCGTTCGAGCGTCACTGCAACCAACCTTTGATATGGAGATTAAAACCCAACTGAACTGAGTGGCTCTACAAATGTATTAGCATGTTGAAGTACCTGTAATTTCGTGAATTCTTGTACCCCTTGTAATAACCCGTTAAGACCACTTTAAGAAACATTCCATGGTAATAAATCAGATTCCGAGATATCTATTGCCATGAAGCCTAAATGCCTACATTGAGGACTGATTTCTATTCAAAATGAAAAACTTAAATCAAAAATTGTTGATGAATTTAGTAAAACTATTAAAATGTTTTGCTTTCAGGGAGTTTTCCGAGAAATTCCAGGTAATGTATCTAGCGACGAACAAAATAAATGTGTGTTCATTTCCAAGGTTGTCAAAAATCGCTGAATGAGAATTACGTTACGGGCCGTCAGTCTCTTTTTGTACATTCCTGTTGTATTATCAAATGATAATGATTGAGGGATTTTCGGTGGTCTAGCGTTTGTGAGCTCGGTTTACAGTCCCAACATACACTGTTCGAATCTAGTCGTGCTCATTTTGTCATGGCTGTTTTCACAAACGCAGGCACAGAATAAAAACACACACAAATATACAGAAACACATATACACACACAGGAACACAAACACACTACGATCTACTGCAAGAGAAAATGTATTGAGAGTGAACAGCTCCGCACGACTAGATTCGAACAGAAGACAACTGTTTGTCTTTTTCTCGCTCTTACCGTCCTTAGAAAGCCATTTAGTGAGAGAAGATCACTAACGAATAATTCATGTATCGTGATAGAAATAAAGACAATGTAGGAGGTACTGAAATGAATGCCAAATTCAGAAGAGAGACGGCTAAAGAAGCTATAACTGCGTTAGGGAATTATGGAAATCGAATTAAATTAAGTCTTGCAGAAAAATACCGATCTTCAAATCCATTGAAATGGCTGTACTATTATATAGTTTTCAATGCGCTGTTATCAATGGCTGCCTACGTTGACTAGAAAGTGTGGTAATGTCACTAATATGGAACTGTATGGAAAGAACAAGACTGACATTAGTTGGACTTGACGTATAGAGACGGCGATGGCATGCTGACACATTACAGAAACAACTGATATTATTACTCGATAGTTTCTTTTCAGGAATCCCTAAACGCAAGAGAAGTCGATGAAGACCAACACAAACAAGATGGAGACAGCTGAAGAAAAACATAACGTAGCAAGAGAAGACGTGGGCAGAGCTCAAACTGTTTTACTTGTACTGTCACGGATAGCTGAAAAACTATGATTGATAGATTACCGCTCCAAACACAAACAAAATAAAGTATCCATTTACATATGGGTATACTTGGGCGTGCAGTATTTATAAAGTGTAACTCATCAAGTTCTCTGACAGTTCTGACTCTCGGAGTTAAGAAGACAACACAATAAAATAAACTGTGGAGTGTGATAGTAGCCACGAATGTGTTAGTACTGAATCAAAACGAAGAAGAGAAGTGACATGCCTTACCTAATTTAGCAAAATTATCAATTGGTTGCCAACTCGTCTGATCCTTCAATATCATTGTGTGTACTGCAGTATTCTTTGCATCAGTTGATGCTTGTTAAATAATATACTGAGCACTTCCCAGATGTTTTAAGTGCTGTCACATATATCAACTGTATCAAGTACTGCCAATGTGCTAAGCCGTTTTAAGTACTCCCACAGTTAGCAACTGTTTTAAGTACTGCCACAATTATCAACTGCTTCAAATAATGTCACAATAATTTACTGTTTCAAGTGACGTCACATTTTTCAGCTGTTTCAAGTACTGCCAGAGTACCAGGCTGTTTCTAGTAGCGTACAGTTCTCAACTGTTTTGAATACTGCAGCTACGTGGCAATTGAAATGTTTTTCAAGCACTGCCACTGTTATCACAGAAATAAATCAATGGAATCTGCAGCGGTATTTTTAACAATTAAATGCTTCAATTACAGTTAATGTTTTAATTTATTTCAAGTACTGCCGTGAGTCTGTTATTCCAAATATCGCAGCCGTTAATAATTGATTCAGCTATTGTAAATGTGTGAAGTTGTTTCAAGTGAGATCGCACCTCGAAATAGGTTGAGTTTATGTAAATGTTTCAAGTTGTTTCAGGTGATGTCACCTCCAAATTGGTTGAGTTTCTGTCAATGTTTCAAGTTGTTTCAGGTGATGTCACCTCCTAATTGTTGAAAATACAGCCACTGTTATCAACTGCTCCATACACTGGTAATGTTCTTAGTTGTTTCAATGCAATTCGACTTGTCAGTTGTTTAAAGTACAATTCGACTTTCCAGTAGTTTCAAGCACAATTCGAATTGGCAGTTGCATCAAGTACAATTCGACTTCTAAGTTGTTTTAAGTACTATCTGACTTAAGAGTTGCTTCAAATACAATTCGAATAGTCAATTGTTTCAAGTACTATTGGACTTCTTGCAAGTTATTTCAAGTACTACCGAAGTTCCTAGATGTTTTAAGTACTTCCGGAGTTCCTATATGTTTTAAGTACTGCCGGAGTTCCTAGATGTTTCAAGTACTGCCGGAGTTCTTAGAAGTTTCAAGTACTGCCGAAGTTCCCAGATGTTTCAAGTACTGCCGAAGTTCCTAGATGTTTCAAGTACTGCCGGAGTTCCTAAATGTTTCAAGTACTGCCAGAGTTCCTAGATATTTTAAGTACTGCCGGAGTTCCTAGATGTTTCAAGTACTGCCAGAGTTCCTAGAGGTTTCAAGTACTGCCGGAGTTCCTAGATGTTTCAAGTACAGCCGGAGTTCCTAGATGTTTCAAGTACTGCCGGAGTTCCTAGATGTGTCAAGTACTGCCGGAGTTCCCAGATTTTTCAGATACTGCCCCAGTACTCAGTTGTGTCAAGTACTGCCGAAGTTCCCAGTTGTTTCAAGTACTGCCGCAGTACTCAGTTGTTTCAAGTACTGCCGCAGTACTCAGTTGTTTCAAGTACTGCCGCAGTACTCAGTTGTTTCTAGTACTGCCGGAGTTCCAAGTTGTTTCAAGTACAATCAGACTTCCCAGCTGTTTCAAATAAAATCGGACTTGCCAGTTGTTTTATGTCCTACCGCAGTGCTCAATTGTTTCAAGTACTATCACAGGTCCCGGAACACAAAGATCACTGTGTTGCTATCATAGATCGACTGGAAAAAAAGAAATATTTGTCAAATATATAACTGTTTGATTAATCTTCCAAGATTAATTCAGTTATTGTCCATTTAGTAAGACAATATGCGAGTATATTGGGGATTCCGTGGCGAAGTAGTTAAGCCGTCGGCCTCGTGATCATGTGGTGTGGGTTCGACTCTGGACTCCCTGCATCTTGTAGTCCCCCCCCCCCCCCCCCTAGGCGTCTTGTCCTTGACTTGCCACTGGGATCGGGCGGCTCGAGACGAGAGAGTGAGGATAAAAATGTTACGCATTTAATGCTTACTAAAAATAACGCAGCAAAATTAATTGTACCATCATTGTCTACGATGAACTGCGGCCTTTGCCTTTTTTTTGCGAGAATAATGTTACGTTTGCAGATCAGGTACAGAAACTGAAACTAAAAACAGAAGAACAGTCCTATTTCTCATTCAAAGGAAGTAATTAAAAAGCTGCTAACAAGAAATGTGTAACATAAATATTGACATGCCAACAACAATACGACAAATGTAACCCTTTCAAAAGATGGTTCCTGCAGTGGAACGATGCATAGACAAAAATGTCAATGTAATGTAAGATGCATGAAGTGATACCAATTATAAAACTAAGTAGTTCAAAGTTACACTATACAAGAATACAATCACAATACAAGAGCGCACTCATAATACATGAGTACAATTACAGTATAAGAGCGCAATCACAGTACAATAGTACAATAACAGTACAAGAGTATAATCACAGTTCAAGAGTACAATAACAATACAAGAGTATAATCACAGTACAAAAGCGCACCCACAATACAAGAGTACAATCACAGTACAAGAGCGCACCCACAATGGAAGAGTGCAATCACAATTCGAGAGTACCATCACAATACAAGAGTACAATCATCACAATACAAGAGTACCATCATCACAATTCAAGAGTACCATCATCACAATTCAAGAGTACCATCATCACAATACAAGAGTACCATCATCACAATACAAGAGTACTATCACAATACAAGAGTACCATCCCAATACAAGAGTACCATCATCACAATACAAGACTACTATCACAATACAAGAGTACCATCCCAATTCAAGAGTACCATCATAAAACATTAGTGCAATCATCACAATACAAGAGTACAATCACAATTCCAGAGTACAATCACAATACAAGAGAACAATCATCACAATAAAAGAGTACCATCACAATACAAGAGTACTATCACAATACAAGAGTACAATCACAATATAAGCATAGGAGAACTCACTATTATATAATAAATTCACTTAATCACTCATATGTATAACATAGGGATAGGGTTGTGGAGGGGGAGGGGAAAGGCCTGTAGATATTTTGTATATTTGCATTCTAGTGCGTAGACAAACATGTGGTTGGCCTGTTGTGTTTTTGCATGATGCGGCGGTGCCCTCATTTTCACCTTTTTGCAGACATCTATTTGGTAGTAATTTTTGTACTTTTATCATTTGTGCCCGGACAGTAGCTTACTCTTTCCGGTGTTCCGTTGTCAAGGGTTGTTTACGTGCACTGTGTATACACAATGACATAAGATCTGAAGTCTGATGCTGTCTCCATCTTTGCATACATTAGGAGAACTCTTTCTATTCAAACGATTACTGCTACTAACTCTACTACTGTTATACTATTATTATTCATTGGCTCTTTCCGTCTTGTCAGACGATAGTAGTTGTGCTATCAGCACAAAGGCTGGGCAGAAATATAGAGACCATGTGTTGCCCATGCAGAATGGTCCCTCTCTCGGTCTGCCTTGTTTACTCCAAGGGAAAGGTGATCCCAATACATTTGGAACAAGGCAAGCTGCAGAAGCTGCCGGATCAGCAGAGCAATGCTTTATCTGTTCGCCTATCGGGGCTTCAATCCTAGACCAGCGACCAACCAAGGCTAAGGGCCTGGTCTGCCCTGCTACATCCCTCAGCTGAGGTTGTCTTTCCTCACACATCGTCGGTTGTCAGGTGTGGTAGATGCTGACCAGCTTTCAGAGTCATCATAAAACAGATTGCATAGCCACATCTGACAAAACCCGACACGATACGCCAGTATCTTATCTGAAAGGCTTCAGGGGGTTTGAAATAAGAGTTTTCCTTCTCCTAGATGAGCTGCTTTCCTAGGCTTTGGAGCCCCATCTGCTCGAAACTACTGGCTTTAAGGCGCCAGTTGCTCGCCTTCGCCCCTTCTGCTCTTAGTCCAAACAGTTCTGCCGCGCGAAGGCAGGAGTTTGACTTTGTTCTCAGAAGCTATATGAGACGCACGCCATGGGGGAATTTAGTTGGTTTTAAGAGTTCATCCTCAACCCCACCCCCGGATATAACAACATTTAGAACCAACTACTACTATTACTGCTGCTAATACTACTACTGTTACCACTACTGTTTTTATTACTGCTATTATTACTAATACCACTACTATTACCACTACTGTTTTTATTACTACTATTACTACTAATACCACTACTGTTACCACTACTGTTTTTATTACTACTATTACTACTAATACTACGACTGTTACCACTTCTGTTTTTATTACGGCTATTACTATTAATATTAATACTGTTACCACTACTGCTTTTATTACTAATACTGCTACTGTTATCACTACTGTTTTTATTACTACTATTACTACTAATACTACGACTGTTACCACTTCTGTTTTTATTACGGCTATTACTATTAATATTAATACTGTTACCACTACTGCTTTTATTACTAATACTGCTACTGTTATCACTACTACTTTTATTACTGCTACTGCTACTAATACTACTTCGGTTATCATTACAGCTACTGCTACTAATACTGCTACGGTTACCACTACTGGTTTTATTGTTGCTACTACTACTGTTATTACTATTGCTACCACGACTACTTGTATTACTGCAACTCTTGCGTCTACCATTGCTGTTTTATTATTATTATTGTTGACTATCCTTCACATATTGGCGCGAGCTGCCTTTTGGATGTAGGGATTATTTTTGGGAATTCTGTACCATCGGTGTTTTTTCAGCCACCCGACTAAATACTGGAAATAAATGTCACCCACACCCTAGACCGGGAAATCTCCAGACGAAGAGGTGCAGTCTGGTCTAGCTTCAATACCATAAAGCCTATACTCCTGCATCTGAAGGATACAACGGCAAGGGCATACATTTTCAATTATGCGGTCATACCAACCATGATCTACGGATGTGAAGTGTGGAATCTACGCAAAGCGGATACAGAGAAATTACGTATCACTCAGCGAGCCATGGAAAGACGCGTTCTAAGAATCTCGATCAGAGATTGAATCCACAATGTGGAAATCAGAGAAGGCACTATATTTTGAGACGTCGTAGAGGCTGCGTTGTCTCGCAAATACCATTGGACTGGCCACGTGGTGCGCATGCCAGATAACATAAGGACACTCAGAACGACATTTTGTTGACAATACAAGGCGCTTGTGATAAGTCTTTACCCTGACTATGAAGGGGTAAGAGAAGAAGCCTGAAATTTGGCATAGTGCTTATGCCTTCTCAATGTAGCCACCCCTTGAATTTATACATTTCTGTCATCTCTGCGTGACCTTGAAAAGACCTTCAGAATAAAGTAACCTATTTTTAGAACTAAACCAGTTATCACAAGTCAGTAAGACATCTTCGTCACTGTCAAAATGATTTCCTTTCGCTGTTTTTTTAAGTTTTAGGAAAAGAACAAATCTGGGTCATAATGGGGAACCCAAGTCTCATCCACTGTCACCATGGTCGGCAACATGTTTTTCGACTGACACATTTTGAGTAACTGGCCACAGCAATCAACCCTCGTTTGTCTCTGTTCACATGTCAGCAGAAGCGGGACCCAGCGGGCATACACTTTTCTCATGTTCAGTATGTTGTGTAAAATTCTAAAAACGACTATTATTCAGTTTTGCTGACCTAGATATCTTTGCAATTGTCATTTTCCTATTGTGGTCAATGATTTTCTTTACTCTTGTAGTATTTTCATCGCTGCACTCTGATGATGGTCTTCCTGATCTTGGAAGATCCGCAACATGGGAACGGCCACACGTAAACTGCCTACACCAGTTTTTACAGAACCATACGAAGGACATAATTCCTCAATCACTTGTTCCGTCTTCCTGTGTATTTTCACTGCAACATCAAGAATTTTATTCCAGTTCTAGCCTCTGCTTTCTCCATTGTTCTGACAAACGGTTAGAGTAGCAGATCCGGTCGATAATGTGTGTTGTGACATGCACCATACCGGGTAAATCCGTCGAGGAGGGAAGAAATCATACTTCTCAAGTCCAGTACAAATTGAATGTGCTACATATGTGCCAAATTTCAACTTTCTCCTCCTACGCCTTTATAGTCAGGGTAAAGACTTATGACAAGGCCCCTTGCATGATCATACACGACCACGCGGCCGCCCGGCCATACGATGGCGAGATGGCCTGTTGAGAAACCTAGGTCCGAAATAGTACAGAACGGCGAAAGATCGGACTGCACACAGGACATTGTTGGCTACCTCGCATACGGCACAAATGTCTAAAGAGGATATTGTATTGTACTGTATTGTATAGTCTAAATACTGTTATAACTCTCTATAAAGCTGTCTTGTGGTATGATCCCGAATCTCTGAAACTGCAGAATACACTGTAACTTTCTTAGAGGTACATCTGTCCTTCACTAAAAATGTACATAATTGTCTATCGTTTAGTCTACTGTTCTGATTGCTTGAAGAACTCCCTGCAGCTGGTCCGTTTTGCAGTTTTAAATGTTAAACTTCCTAACAGGTCACCGGCCCAGCTAACGTCTCCTAAAGATAACATTTAGCCACAACCAGTATGTGGAAGGCCCATCATTCAGCTCCTCACGTAGCAAAGGCACCAAACATGATGTTCGTCCAATACGTGTGATGAAGACCACTCTCTCTGTTTAGCCACGTGGACAACCTTTTCCTTTTGCTCTGTCTGCTGAAATGAGTGACCCGTGGTGATCTGAATTTAAGTGAAGAATTATTGCGCAATATATCGACTACACTCTCTCGTGCTGAGCTACCTTTGGCGGGTGGCAAAACATTTTAAAGACGACTGGAGATAGCACATGATGCAGATTAGTCCTCAGGGCGACTCCTTAGGCACCCAAGCATCACATGTCTCGCTCCTTCTTGTCGAATAAGGTGTACTGCTTAGAGAGAGGACGCATCCAATTTTGTCTTTTACTAGTGAACATGCTAAACATTGTTTACAATAGACAGATAGTTTGTGGTAGATAAACTCAACAAGCGGAGCTAATTACTGCTGTATTGTCCATACCATCGACCTTAATTGTTCTATCGCTGGTCTAAGGGTCCGTCGCGACTCCAGAATTTACGTCACGGAAGTTGATAAGATTTTCTTATTTCTGAATCGTTGAGATACGAGAGTTCGGTCCTCATCAATGTTTCCTTGTCCTTAACACGCACCTCTGGGCTGCTTAATATGAGAGCATTGGCTCTGATCAATAGCAGGCATGTAATGGATCCATTGTCACTCAAACATACCAGACAATGATGGGACAGAGTCGCTATGAAGAGAACAACAATACCACAGAAACATCTAGTACTTCACGATTCATTCATCATTTTGCTATTGTACTATTTATGATGGGGAACCCAGTGGTCTCGAGGTAAGGTATTCGCCTCGGGTGCTGGAGGTTGCGGGTTCCCGGTGGATAAATCAGGATTTTTTTCACGTGGAGCATCCGGTAAATATTTCACCTGATCTCTTAGTAGTGAGATCAGACACCCGTGTACTTTGGCGCGCATGTTAAAAATACCTTAGCAGCTGGAAATCGAAAACAGTAGGCCTAACGGCAGCTGCTCGGGCAAAATTCAAGTTAAAAATCTACTCAAATTATTCAAGGGATTCTCGCCCCACAGAGAATATGTCACCCAAAAAAAATGGGAGCGGCTTAGAGGGCGTCTGACAGGTTACGGGTCTACCTTGCTCTAATTTACGCTTCCACCAGTCTCCCCAAAAAGAAAATTGGCTTATCACCAGTGGATTTTCATCTGCCAAAAATATGAAAAAAGGAGGTCGCACCCCCCTCCCCCCTCCCACGACGTCTAACGACATAAATGGACTGAAGATAAATAGATAGACTTCTAATGATGAATGAAAACACAGAGAAACACGTGGCACGTTTAACAGACACATTATCTGTGGCAGCGCTTGGAATCCACACAAAGATTCATAATCAAAAGAGCTGTGAGGTACTCTCAAAAGTATGTTCACGATTTAGGAGAATGGGGATTCAGGGGATTCCTTCAATGCAACATATGTGGCAATCAGGAGGTTGATATACTTTCTAGAGAAGGAAGAACGCTGTCTCAACTAAATATATGTATAACTTATGAAGATAGCAGGAGTTTCTCCATGCGCAGATACAAGAATAAATGGTTAACGAAGCATTCAGGACGACATCAAAATGACGATTACTACTATGAATATTATAGCTCAAAAGGCCCAAACAAGTGGTGATTTTCACTCGCACAGGTCCCAACCGGTTACAATACCATCTATTCAACAATTTCCAACTAGGATATACCGATGAATGTGTTTGCGGCACTGACGATATGACTACTAGATAGCTGCTGTAGAAGTGCCCAACATTCGATTTACATGGAATGCACATTTGGCCACCTCCAGTCCCAATCCAAGATAAGCTCTATGGCGGTACCGATGACCTCATGCCGACCACTGCTTTATTTAGAAGAGATGTCCAAGTTGACGTCTAAAAGCGTTCGAAGAAGAAGAAGTAGAAGAAGAAGAAGAAGATGAAACTTTGAGGCGAAGCACTACTTGTAATTTAAACCTGGAACTAAAAGAAAAGTTATTAAATATCCATCATTATGTTTTAGATGGAATACAACTTAATTTTTGTCCATTCATTTGACATACATAGGTACATCAATATATAATGTCAAACAATAGAGTACAGTACGCCAACGATTACTGCTTGTCAACAACACTAAGAGCCAAAAACTTCCATTTTCCCCAGTTCAGCAGAGCGATGGCTGATCCAGCACGAAGTCCCTTTTTCGAGTGTTGCACGCCACCACCGGAAATATGTTTTGAAGGTGAATCATAAAAACTGGAACAATCCAAAGAAGATTAGAGAGATACGTGTGAATGATTGCAAGATAGGCGGTTTTGATGATGAAAGCAAGACGTGACGAATTCATTCTCTTTAAGTTGTTGAACATTAATCTGTGATCTGTGAAGTGAATCTAAATGTTGATTTAATTGCATTTGCAATTTTTTTACTCTTCTCTCTTAACTAGTGGGATTATTGCACGATAAAAAAAATTAAAAAACAAAAAACAACTTACATATCAAATAGTTTGATCCGTATCAATTTTGATCAACAATTTTTTAGTGAGTTAAAAAAACAACTTAAAATTGACAATACAGACTTAAGACATGAAAAATATTGACACAGATATTAAAGCAACGAAAAATAAACGTCGAATTTATCGACAGTATCGTATTATTCGCTGAGAAAATTCAACAAGGTAGTGTTACATGAGTAAATGGTCAATCGATTACCACGCTGATTTGTTCACCATGAGAGAACACGTGCAAGTTTTAGAAGATGCTGAACAATTTCGATCTGATCTACACAAATATCGCTTGACCTTGACCATATTATCACCACTGCTATCCTCCAAATAATTATCCAATGGATTTCTGGGCACTTAAATACTTATAGCAATGACAATGCAAATATTGCTAACAAAGAAGTGATCCAGACAGGAAAGTCTCCCACAAAGACAACTCTATCAGTGGCTAGACAACTTATAAGGATAGAAAACAAGGAAGCGACTGAACAGATGAATCATGGAAAACACTAAATGGTCGGTCTACAGACGAAGCCTCATCCCAAATTACAGCATTAGTCAACATACAAAGATGGATACGAGCACAATTTACCAAACACATTCCACTTAACAAGCAGCTGAAAAGAATCCCACCAAGACGCACTCATTGGGGACAGGTGTGTTCACTCCCATGCGAAACCGTCGATCATCATATCCGAGCGCTCGGCGCTAAACGATATTTTAAAAACACGTTATAAGGTACTAAAGAACAGCTAACAAACACGAATATATTCCATCACGTAGCATTGGGTCGAAGGATGAGAGCCCGAATGCTGCTGGATCTGCAACAACAACAACAACAACGAACCTAGATAAGACACAGGTTTTATTTCTTTCAGAGGCAACTTCACAAGAAAGCGACCTTTATTCTTTACCCCTATCAATCGTCTCAGGGGGAGTTAGCGATTGTACTTAACGCGGAAAGGATGCGCATGCTCAGACACGACCATCCAATCTGACTATTTTCATATATAGGTTAAATTAAACATAATACTTCATTATCGTTTATGGTAATCTCGTTTTTGTCGTTCGGAAGGCAGAATTATTTTGAGAGTAATGTTCTATATTCCACACCAAACAAACAAAAAATAACAACAAACATTGCTAGTAGTTGATAATTTGTTTTTAAAGGTCATTCTATAAATTATAAAAATCGATGGTACGCCAGTGAGGAAATCAAAAGAAAAGGTGTTGGCGGAAGTGGGAGACAAAAAAAAGCTGTCATCGTGTCATGTGGTCTAATTGAAGAACGTCTTAGAAGACAGATGCAAGGAAAGAGAGGAATAGGTAGGCCATGAAATGTCTTTGTGACACATGCATGCTGAGAGAGACACGATCGTCTCGAAATGTTGAGCTGAAGACTGTCGCAGACGACAGGCTGAAATGGAAAGACACATCTTGAGCTTGCAAACTAGTCCCAGAATTGAATGACTTGATGATGACAATGATGATGACGACGATGATGACCAACTTATTTTTCCAAATGTTCGGTTTCGGAAACAGAGTTTTGGAAACACGGTCTACATGGGCCTGGATTTGCTTTCTTGTTGATGGAGTTGCTCGCACTGAGTTTTGCATCCTAAGGAATTAGCTGTTGTTGCTAGTTTGATGTGGCTTTTTTTTTTACATTCCGGCGTGCACTAAAGAAGGTGGACTTGGCTTTCCTTTCCTGTACTGCTCAGCAGACTCATCCAGGCAGGGATCATAATGTTTATCCCACAACGTTATCCGGGCAGCTTACTAACTTACTTCCCCTGTCCTTGGCACTATGTCAAACATGTTTCCAATGTTCAGCCACCTGAATTTCCCACTTAACATGTATCCCCATTGCATGTTTCTAGAAGGTTTGGGCAGGTAACCCGATTGTCTGAATCTTGTGTTTCTCTATAGTCACGTGTCTCATCCTCATCTCTTAAAGTTCTTTCTGTATCATTATTTACAATTTTGGTTTCCGTTTAGCGACGTCCATATTGCGTAAGTCACGTGATGTCCATGCACAGGTTTCTTCCCAATTCAATCCAGGGCATCTGCGTCAATTTATTGAATTTTTCAATGCAGCCTTTTTTGGACTCGTCTGTAGGGTACTTCGTCTATATTTCCGACTTGTGTAATCCACCGGCTGTTAAAACACAGGGTGCCTTTCGATGTATATATGTTTCTATCTTCCAATTTCTGATGCGACACTTCTTTGTGTCTCAGATTGTGCTACTTCAATTAAGGGGTATATTTTTAAGTTGTAGTATGGATTAGTGATTTTGTAACTATCTCACCAGCCTCGTTTATTGTTGTTGTTGTTTGCGAATGTCTACAATGAGTAGCTTACTCTTTTGTGCGCCCTGAAAAAGACGTTAAATGGCGGGTCCCAGTAGCTTTCTTCACATCCCGGGCCTGCTGATGAAGGTGGACCGGAGTCCTCCAAGAGGTTGTGCTATGCTTGGCGGGTCATTCATTACTACGGGCATCACGTCGATCCCTCATCTCGTAGTGAGGCTGCCATGAAAACAGCCCGTTTTCAGTGAGGGCTACCAGGAAGCCGAAGTGAGGGTCTTCGCCAGTGTGTTTTGTCTGACCCTGACTAACATGTCTGATCAGTATATTTTGCCTGACCCCGACTAATGTCTGATCAGTATATTTTGCCTGAACCCGACTAATATGTCTGATCAGTATATTTTGCCTGACCCCGATTAATATGTCTGATCAGTATGCTCTCCTTGACCCTGGCTAACGTCTGATCAGTAGGTTTTGCCTAACCCTGACTAACATGTCTGATCAATATGTTCTGCTTGACCCTGACTAACAAGTCTGACCAGTATGTTTTGCCTGACCCTGACTAACATGTCTGATCAGTATATTTTGCCTGAACCTGACTAACATGTCTGACCAGTATGTTTTGCCTGACCCTGACTAACATGTCTGATCAGTATATTTTGCCTGACCCTGACTAACATGTCTGATCAGTATATTTTTCCTGACCAGACGTTAGTCTTCCTCCCCCTCGTTTATTGTAACACAGCCTATCTGCCGGTAACAAGCGGGACTTGGATTCGGTATCTTGGTCAATATGTTGCTTTTGATCGTCAAGCGTGAATTTCACCGCTTTTATTTAGCTTGCCAGTCGTTGCCAACCGTGCTTTCAAGGCAACAATAGATTAACAAAGTCGATACAAAAAACACAAATTGACATGGCCCAGTTACCACACCGGACGGAAATAAAAGGAAACTCCATTCCGGTCACAAAGATAACTAGCTCACACTATCTATCCAACATACGTGGCTGGGAGCCCGTCTCTGTTGGAATAGATTATCAACGCGCTTTGTGGAAGCGCGCAAGGGCACGTCTCAACGGAATACGATAACGGGGAAAGCTGTGAAGGTGAGGCCCTAGCTTCGGTTATATAATGAGTTTTTTCTTTCTCTGACGTGCTGTGGGATCTGGGACTCGCTATACAGGTGTCAGATTCATAAACAGTTTTGTGAAAATAAATCCAGAGTGTGCGAGATGTATGGTGATGTGGTCGGTTGTTTGTTTAAAGCAAGGCTAAAATGCATGTCTAGGCATGGTTCAGATGGCGAAAATACATGTCTTGACCTAGTTCAGATGGCTAAAAGACATGTCTAAGTGTGAATCTGGTGGCTAAAATACATGTCTAGGTATGATTTAGATGGCTAAAATACATGTCTAGGCATGGTTCAGATGGCTAAAATACATGTCTAGGTATGGTTCAGGTGGCTAAAATACATGTCTAGGCATGGTTCAGATGGTTAAAATACATGTTTAGGTATGGTTCAGATGGCTAAAATACATGTCTAGGCTTGGTTCAAATGGCTAAAATACATGTCTAGGTACGGTTCAGATATCTCGCTGGGATGAAAACAAAACCGAGACCCACGTAACGACAATAGGCATTCTTCATGGGCAAAAGACAATGTATGTATAGGCCAGTAGATAAGTGTCTATTTATATCAACTTTATGGGGAGAGCAGACTAACGTCTTGTCAGCCAAAACATACTGATCGGACATATTTGTCATGGTCAGGCAAACATACTGATCGACAATTTTTTGTCAAGGTCAGACACAACATCCTGATCGGACATGTCAGTTAGGATCAGGCAAAACATACTGATCTTAAACATTAGTCATGGTCTGGAAAAATATGCTGATCGGACATGTTAGTCAGGGTAAGGCTTAACATACTGATCGGACACGTTAGCCCTGGGCAGACAACATGTACTAATCAGATATTTTTTGTCAGGGTCAGGAAAAATATACTGATTGAACATGTTAGTCAGGGTCAAGCAAAACATACTGATCGAACATGTTAGTCAGGTTCAGGCAAAACATACTGATCGGACATGTTAGCCACGGCCAGGCAAAACATACCGATCGAACATGTTAGTCAGGTTCAGGTAAAACATACTGATCGGACATGTTAGTCAGGTTCAGGCAAAACATACTGATCGGACATGTTAGCCACGGCCAGGCAAAACATACTGATCGGACATGTTAGCCACGGCCAGGCAAAACATACTGATCGGATATGTTAGCCACGGCCAGGCAAAACATACTGATCGGATATGTTAGTCAGGGTCAAGTAAAATATTCTGGTAAGAACCCCTGTCTTACTTCTACGTAGGCTTCCCGGGGAAACAAAGTGGTTTTCATGGCAGCATAGGTAACGAGGTGAGGGATGAACGTGATGTCCGAAGTAATGAGCGACATGCAGATGAAGCCAAGCTTAGCAGAGCCGCTTAAAGGAAGCCGGTCCACTTTCATTGGCACCCTCGGGATGAAAGGAAATCTAATGCAACTCACCACTGAACGCCAATTTCAGGACGCCCAGAAGAGTAACCTTACTCATTGTGGGCATTCAACGACAACGTTTCTCTAAACCAAGCCATGAGCCAGGCAAATGTCCACATTGTATTTCATGAAATAAGTTGTGGTGAAGCCCCTACCTCATCAGATCAGGGTCAAGTGAGACATGCTTATCAAGATCCTCCCTTCCACCTCCCCCCCCCCCTTTCCCCCACCATCCACCTCTTTGCATCAGTGTCAAGTGAAACAAACCGACCAAGAATCTCCCCCCCCCTCCTCTATCACGTCAGGGTCAAGTGAAACATTCCGATCAATCTCCCTCCACTACCACTCCAACTACCCCCCCCCAAACACCATCACGTCAGGGTCAAGTGGAACATATAAAATCAAGCCGCCTCCTCCCCAACCGTTTCACATCAGGGTCAAGTGAATCATACCAATCAGGACACATCACGTCAGGGTCAAGTGAATCATACCGATCAAGACACATCACGTCAGGGTCAAATGAATCATACCGATCAAGATACATCACGTCAGGGTCAAGTGAATCATACCGATCAATACACATCACTTCAGGGTCAAGTGAAACATACCGATCAAGACACATCACGTCAGGGTCAAGTGAAACATACCGATCAAGACACATCACGTCATGGTCAAGTCAAACAAACCGATCAAGACACATCACATCAGGGTCAAGTGAAAGATACCGATCAAGACACATCCCGTCAGCGTCAAGTAAAACATGCCGATCAAGACACATCACGCCATTGTCAAGTGAAACACACCGATCAAGACACATCACGTCAGGGTCAAGTGAAACATACCGATCAAGACACATCACGTCAGGGTCAAGTGAAACATACCGATGAAGCCCCCTCCTCGGTATCTTGGAAATAAACTATGGCCCGCCAGTCTAGCCTAGGTGCTGAGTATCGACAGTATGATTCAAATTGTGGTGAGCTTACTGAGGAACCTCGTACTGCACTACAGCCAGAAGAATTCAGGTCCACCATATAAAAGTACACTTCGAGATTTAAGAAGATCCACTTCAACCCCCCACGAAAGAAGCGACAAGTGTTGAAGTGAACTGAATTCGAGGATCCTCCACAAACATCACTAGATCTGTTTTACTTCAGCTAAATAACGATTTTCTTTCTCCCTGTGTTGGAAATCTAAACCGGTACCAGAATCCATTAAGCGGTCATACATTCTCGACACAGAGTTAAACGAGTTTTTCTGCAGACAGCGCAATAATTGTGTTCTTGGACAAACGTGTCTTTTATGCTACCAACTTTACGTGACCAGACAAGACCAGATGGACTGTGGACTGCATTCTTGACTTAGAATTGTTATAAGCATCTAATTTACAGTGAGGTCGAGAGCTCACTTTTAGTAGTGTTTCTCAACCTGTGCCAGTTCGCAGACATTGCTTGCAAACTGCGGAGATCGGCTTGGTAAGGTTACAGCTCTTAAATTGCTCATTTAAAAAATGAAAAGACATCATCTACACAAGTATCAGTACTTTTTGAACACATGAGCTCATCTATATCTGCCATGTTTATTTATCAAAGTTGCTGTTCTTGTTGAACGCCAACAAGGAGAAGGATTACTTTTTTGTGCGCCTTAAAAAGGACGTTAAGTGGCGGCTTGTCGTAGTTTCCTCATATCCAGAGCGTGCTGATAAAGGTAGACATCGGTCTTCCAGGCGGTTTTACTATGCTAGACTTCATCTGCGTGTCACTCACTACTACGGGGATTACGTCGATCCCTCATCTCGTTAGCCAGGCTGTCATGAAAACAGCATTTATCAAAGTCAGGTTTTTCGAGGGACATGCTTTCAAATATCGCGATACGTAAATCAGGTCATTCTAAAATTGGCAGACAAGTTGTAGAGGTTGATGTGTCTGTTAATACTGTGTTGGGGTATTTTGAAAGTCAAGTTTGTTTTCTGTGTTATTATGTTGTAAAATTGTAATTCCTACAAGATGGAGACAAAAACAGTCAAACTGCAGCAACGTTGTCTTCAAATTTTTTATTCTTTTCACCTCACCGGTCCGCGAAAAATGTTTCTCATTTTTACCTGTCCGCAGGTGTAAAAAGGTCAGAAAACAATGGCTAAGAGCTCATGACTAATGTAGTGGTAGAGGCACACGCTTTCACGGCAAAGGTACGGGGTATAACTCACTCCAGAAATCGTCACGCTCTGCCGATTTGGATGTAAATGAGTGTCTAAAATACGACAAGAGAAGTGAAAGGAAGAGAAGTCAAAGGCACGGAGAATAATAACTGGTGAACCTTCCTCATACAAGCTGTGGCTTAGTATACTGAATTCTCTAACAACTTCATTCCCGACAGTAGTGCAACTACTTTAGGACACATCTTGACTTAGTATACTGAATTCTCTAACAACTTCATTCCCGAGAGCAGTGCAACTACTATGGGACAAATCTTGACTTACTTCCGCGCCCTGTTCCAGTTATCGATACGCTCCAAGTGACCCAGCTGTAAATAGCTGCATGGTTTACTTGTAACCAAAGTTGAGACCTAGTTTAATTAAGTCACTCAAATGTCATCTCCGACAGCAGTTTCTGCAGGAAGACTACCTATTCTATGCATTAGTTATCATAACCAAAAAAATTATCTGAAATCCAGTACCCACATCCAAAGAAACATGTGTAACAGTTCCCGCCGGAGCAGAGAATTTAGGACAGAGGTGATGTGGTTACTGATAACAAATGTACCTGAATGCGTGTCAAGGTCACTCACCGTCTCAACAAAGGAGAACAGAGTTGGGGCAAAAAATGTGGACAGGTAGGAGCTGACCACTGGCCTTCCGATTTGGGTAGGGAGAGAATGATTGACAGACGGATTGGCAGCGGGGCTTGTTGCGAGAGAATGAGTGACAGGTGTGCAAAGTGTTTCGTTCCTATAAGACTGAATATAGCCATCCCCTGATATCCATTGGTCAAGCTCTGACTTTGCTTGAGTGTATATAACTCGAGACAAAGTTTAGCTCATCAGGCTAGATGGAGAGGAGAGGAGAGGGGATGAGTGAATGTAGATAGGAGTATGGTTTAGCTCACCGACTTAGAAAGAGGAGCGATTGAAAGACTGTTGAACGAATATTAGTGATAGAACATGATCGCTCAAATAGGTGTGTGAGTTTTGTATTAATAGATAATCTGAACGTGTGTTGCAAGCAGGACAATTTGTGAACGAGGTATGTCCAGATCGCCCGCCTGAGGGGATTTGAGTGAGGAAGAGTATTTGATAAGGTGTGTTGAGGACGCAGTTAAGGCGAGGTGTGTGTGATGGGAGTAAGGCAATATAACTGGGTTTTAGATAGTTGGGAATTCCATCAAGAGCGAATGCTTAAAAGTCCCGCTTTAGTTAATATGTATATTAACATATATATAATACTAGAAAACTTAGTTAAGATGATATGTATTGTATTGTGCTTGTAATTCTACTACTCATTTTTATGATATGAGTATTATATAATAAATATGCCACCTGCTGTGTGATATGTCATTTACTGAGTATGGTCATGAATGATGTTGATGAGTGTGATAATGTTCTAAGTTAGAATAAATATCCGGGCAAACAGTGGGGTCTGTTACACATGTATATATATATACACGCTCATTGCACACAATGTGCCCTATAATAACTATCCATCGTATGCAACGAGGACCCCAAACACCATCCAGCGGCATACTGTATTCATAAATCTGTGGATGCGTGTGACTCATCAATCCAATACGAGCAATCCCTTGCATGACTAGCAAATATGGTCTACAGCTACTACAGGCAGTCCCTCTGCTCTAGACGATCTGATCGCTCGTCTACACAAGGAGTTTCTCGCTGATTGTAACGCCTTTTTTGACTGAACTTTTCCGGGCAGAAGGATTTTGGCTTGGCTTGGCTTTGTTCGCTCTCAATCGCCCACTTCTAAACCCTGAAAGGGCTTAAGTAGCAGAATGTAGTCCAGAGAACGGAATGCGTTGGGTCGTAGTTTACAGCGTAACTGCGATATTTGCACCTTTCGGTTCAATACATCCGACTTTAGCAAGCATTTTTTTAGTACCGGGTTAGCATTCCCTCTTTGATCCCTTCTCCTTAGCCAGTCTACCTTGCTGCAGCCTGTTATCAAGGATCACCGCGTGGAGGTGTAGAAGGGTCTTCTCATCTCTGGTTCGCTGGCCCTGGCGCTAGCAGTCAGCTATGGGTCGCTGACCACTTCAGCTCACGCGCTGCTCAGCATCTTGATCCTTGAAGGATTTGAGGCAGGTTTTTTTCCAGACGGCAGTGACTATATAACAGCGTTCTGAATGCAAGGCGTCTGTGTAATGGACATTATTATTTGTGACATGGTCCTGCCGGCGGATATGCAGTATGTATTTCAAACAGGGCATGTAGAAGTGATTTAACATAATGGCGTCTCCAGTGTTTACAGTTCAGCTCTCACACACGAAGAGCAAAATCGAGAGAATGGAGGCACGGAAAATCGTCAGCATGGTCATATGGAGGCAAGCATATACTCATTCACCAATATGCATATACACATACGCACTTATACATACAAAAATCGATGCATTCACGGGGTCGAACATGCAGCACAGTAAATTAGGTAACAGCAGCCAGTGACATATTTGGATTATGTATCAGGGTCAGACAACCACAGCTAAAATCTTTTTCCGCCTCCAAGCGGGGGTCCTGGAAACAGGCTGCTCTATTGTAGTCTGGCTGAGAGAATGTCCATTGCAGTGGGAAGGCAAACCAGGTACCCTAGAAAAGCCAGCTGAAATTGGATGTGCTTGGCCAAAAAGCCCAGATATCGCAGGCTCGCTGTAACTACACGCCACAAAAGTCCTTTTCAGGAAGAACACAGAAAGAGAAGAAGATGCATTCATGCCCGTTCGTCCTGAAAAGAATATGTGTGACCTCACGTCGTAGTTCACAGCAAGGCTGCAATATATATGCCTTTTGGCCCCACACACCATATTTAAGTACGTTATTATTGGAACTAGGTTTGTCTTCCCTCTTTTATCCCTTTTCTCATCGACAGACTGCAGGGTGTAGGTGCAGTCTGTTTCAAGGGCCGCCGTGTTTTGGACGGAATAGAGTCTTGGTCAGTTATGGTTCACTGACACTGATGTAAGCGGCCAGCGATGACCTGCTGTCAGCTCATTCACTGTGCTGCATATTTTGCTCCATTTGCAAATATTAGTTACATTATCTAGATAAACTTCAATGTATTTTCGGATGCAGCATTAAAGCCTTCGTTGTACTAGCTCTCTGCCGTTTTTAATAGGAAGGAGTGATACGTTTCCTTCATCACAGTCTTTCCTTCCCCCACTGTAAGTCAGATACCTAGTTGCATCGCGTAGGCTATTATTATTGCAAGTGACTCTTGATGGCGTATATTTTGTGGCAGGTTACAGCACCTCTCCCAAAATGTATTTGAGAAGATGCTCGAGTGATCTCCTTGCTTTAGTGTACTGAAAGGTTTCTCAGTGGGTTCACCACTAAAAGGGATTATAGTGTCCATCCCCAAGTCGTTGGTAAGATTGCTGTGATGCATCATGTTCACGCGAGCCATAACAGAAATGAGATCGAGGTCTCGATAAGTTTTGGTTAGCGTCACCTTGGTATTACTCTTTGCTCTTACATCCTGTAGGTAATAGCTGCCGATCACAAGTGACAATGGTGACAACATCGGAATTGTGTTGCAGGTACGAATGTATTGTGACTGAGGATCGATGACAATGCTTCTAACTGCTCTGCCACACACATCCGCAACTACACAATTAACCAAATAATTCCATCAACAAAAGCCACATCTGGTATTTGGATAGAACACTTATTAAACCTCTTCTTATTTTCCATCACCTGGCAGGATATTGCAGAGGATAGAGCTACGTGGAGAGCGACCTTGAGAACGGGCATCGAGACATCAGAGCTAGTTCTGATGACAAAGATTGAAGACAAACGACGCAACAGAGAGGAGCCTACACCACACCAAACGAACCTTTTCAGTTTGCGCTGCTGTCGTCCCTGTCAATTGAGAATCGGCAAAATCAGCCACGACAGTCGATGTCCCTCCAGGACAGATGCTGCCACCGCCATCTTTACAACAGATCAGCTTACTGACCGTCTGTCAAGACGAAAACGGCCCTAATATTTACCATCCCTCTATCAGTACACGAACTGGTTCCGCAAATCGAGCATGGAAGGTCAAATCCGAACCTCGTAGTAATTGTCATGTCGTTTAACATACGGGGGAAGATACACCGGAATAAATGACTGTTAATTTTGTCACGTATCTCATTAATTTCTTCTCACTGTTTACGTGAAGAAGGGTCTCGTTTAATGGTGTAATTCGACTGTTAATAAATCGACAGTGTGAAGTATTCACAACCGAGTGCATTTTAGTTGCCAAGCAAAAGTTGAAAGATGGATATCGACTTTTGGCTCAAGGACCGAACACCGATTTGAAATAGGTTCCTAATAAAGGTGTCTTTTTGGATTGCCTTTTTTTTTAGCTTGAATTGGTCACATCTTCTTCGTCTTCATCGATCAACTGATGCTATGATTTTAGTGTGAAGAAGTTCACGAAAGAGACTGTACGTTTCAGGTCTTCTATTAAGATGTTACCAGTAGGGAAACCATTTTTGGGATGTTGAGCTGGCTGAATCCTTTCACTCACTTTTGTAAGAAATCATATTCGTCACCTGAAAATCGGTGGCTAGAATCCAGGCTGCCTATTACCCATCGCTCTTTTCTATCGTTCCTTGTAAACGTGTGTCGAGTGTCCACAAGTATATGTGCCATTAACAAATACACTTTATTTACTTGTATTCGCCTGGAAGTCTCCTATTTGGCTACCGTACATTGCTTTTACTATAGAATATCCGCTAGTGTTGCCTAATGCATCGTTAGTATGTTGCCTAATGCCTCGTTAGTATTTTATTAGTGTAACCTTAGGCTCTCAATCAGCGGACTAATTCGACGGTTACTAGCTTGGCATTGTGAAGTGCTCGCCGACTAGTGTGTTTGAGTTTGGCTAGCGATAGACGAACGACGTAGATGGCTGTCTGCGTGTAATTATTTACTAATCAATGTTGAAACACTTGTTTTGAAGTGTGGTCATCATCGGTTGTACTTTTGTATTTCTTAAACCCATCTTATGCAGAGTGCGGTTAATAGTTCTATGCCCATCTTGAATAGGGCACAGTACGGTTTATAGTTCTCTGAGAGAGACTAAGATAGAGAAAGAGACAGAGAAAGAGAGAGAGAGAGAGAGAGAGAGAGAGCGTGAGAGATAGGACGGCTATAAAACCACACGTAGAAGAACAGACTGAGTAACTGAAGTAGTTAAAATGTCATTTGATTAGCTCAAGAAGATAGTTCAGATTGTTAATCCGTTACAAAACAAAACCGTTACATAAATTATGATTAAGCTGAATTGATGGCACGCAAATCGAAACAAGTGACTAAAGAGATACGTGCATGAGACTAGCAACTTCGTCCAACAACCCTGGGATCCCTGACCGTGTCACATAAGACATGACAATTACTGTACCCCTGTAAATACACGTAGACCTGAAAGTCTGCAGTCTTGGAAGGTACTGTAGCCTTAAAATTAACTGTAGCCATAACAAGAAATGTAGTTTCGAATAAAATGATAGACGACAATAAGATGTAGTATTGAAAACAACTAACCTTGAGAAGGACTAACACTCGGAGACAACATTTGTGCCATTTTTCTTTTTGTTGCTGTCTTGACTTTGTGTGTGTGTGTTGTTTGTTATTTGGTGATATGAAGACTTGTTTGTCGTATTTATATGTATCAATGATGATATACACTTGCTTATCACTTTAAACAGCCCGAAGTTTTGAAAGAATTGGAAAGAGATGTCTCCACTGCACATACCCAAGGGAAATCTAAAGGATTGTAATTTAGAGCCAGTAGCTTCCATCCGTCGAATATGACAATATACAACCTTCCGTTGTGTTACTAAATTCAGATTCTTTATGTTTTCTCATGGAAAATGAAATTCAAAAGAGGCATGAAAACAAGAATGATCTAAGAGTTACCCAGGACGATGATGATAGATAACTCCAGCTAAAAGTTTGATGTATGCCCGAGAGATTCAAGAGTTTTATTGAAGATGGGCATAATGATTCGGAAGGAGGCATATCAATATTATGGAGACGAAGAAGCCGTTTATTCGTGCTTTTAAAAGATGTCCTTTATAGAACTGAATAGCAGACATAATAGTAATATTAATAATACTACTAATAATAATAATAATTACTAATAAAAATATAAGTCAGAAGAAGAAAAGAGACAGGTTATCGTTTATTAATGTGGACGTGTTTTTTTTCGTGTAGATTATTTTTAAAAAATGTATTTAAAAATGCTTTTGTTTGTACATGTAGATTGAGTAGGGGTGTGTTGCCAATGCAAAGATCTCGCCAAAGCTCCAGTCTACTCTGTTGTAAATGTGATTTATTTTATGAATGTCATTGAAGAATAGAAAGGTGCAGATTACATCATCTTTAAAAAAACTGACGGTTAGTTAAAATAACAACTCTTGAATGCTTCATCACCACCGGCAGCGACTGCTGGTAAACCATATTGGCCCCTTAAACAAGACGTGACTGGACAAGCCGGTTCGATGTCGATCTTTTATGACGATGTAAAGCGATGTCAATACGATTTTATTTTCTGTTTCCGCTTTCAGATGCAAAATAAAAACCTAGTCCGGACAGTGTATAATGATTGAGTAGACAAGAATTTGTATTTCTTAGTCCTATCTGACTGATAGCTTATAGTTGACCCGGTGGATCTCAGCAATCTGATCAAACATCTCCCTGGTAGTTTGTAGTTGACCCGGTGGATCTCAGCAATCTGATCAAACATCTCCCTGGTAGTTTGTAGTTGACCCGGTGGATCTCAGCAATCTGATCAAACATCTCCCTAATAGTTTGTAGTAGATCCGGTGGATCTCAGCAATCTGATCAAACATCTCCCTGATAGCTTGTAGTTGACCCGGTGGATCTCAGCAATCTGATCAAACATCTCCCTGATAGTTTGTAGTTGACCTGGTGGGTCTCTGCAATATGATCAAACATCTCCCTAATAGTTTGTAGTAGATCCGGTGGATCTCAGCAATATGATCAAACATCTCCCTGATAGTTTGTAGTTGAACGGGTGGGTCTCAGCAATAGGTTCAAACATCTCCCTGATAGTTTGTAGTTGACCCGGTCGATCTCAGCAATAGAATCAAACATCTCCCTGATAGTTTGTAGTTGACCTGGTTAATCTCAGCAATAGAATCAAACATCCCACTGATAGTTTGTAGTTGACCTGGTGGGTCTCAGCAATAGGATCAAACATCCCACTGATAGTTTATAGTTGACCTGGTGGATCTCAGCAATAGGATCAAACATCCCACTGATAGTTTATAGTTGACGTTTTAAACGCATGTTAGGTCAACATGACGATCCTTATTCTTCCTTTTGGACTACAAGGATGTAACAGATTCTCTCTATCGGTTCCATTTTCTAGCGCCCTCCTGAGCCGCGTCCATAAAACTACATCTGCCCATGTCTCACCTTCTGCTGTTGTTCGACAAATTTATTTGTTTTCCTCTGTATTTTAACCTTCACACACTCCATTGCATCTTTTTTTAATTTTTTATTTGTAGACATGGTGAAAAATAATTTCATAATATTCCTGCCGAGAGAAACAACTATTAACAAACACAAGAAAAGATAATGATCATCCCATCTCTAAAGGAAACGATGAAAACAGGAAATGTGTGGAATGTACAGAAACGACATTTCTTGTTCTTATGTACAGTTCCTAATTAAAGAACATATTTCTGATCAAACAAAATTATATTGATTCTTTTTGTTACGAAAATGGGTAATCATCCGATGTCAACAAGCTATATTTTTAGGTTTTCCTTTCTTAACTGATAGCTGTCCACAGCTTGCTTGGAAGACAGTTGGTATGCATCTATATTGGTTTGGCCCCAAACAGTGAACCTGTTCGGCTATGGATTTCTTGTTGTAAAACATAACGAGAGAAAACGATTTTTAAATGGGTACGGTTAGATACTGAGACAAAAACACTAACGAAACCTAGGTTACGACCAATATGCCTTCATCAGGGACAACACATTACAACAATAATTGACTAACGAATCTAATAAGAAGAGATTAGTCCATAATGGCGGATTACAATACATAGGGGTGAAAGAAGGGTTTACTTAACTGAGAAAAAGTCAGGTCACTCCTTCCGGGAAGGACCAAAAGGAACCAAAATGACAGAATGAGGTGGCCAGGACTTGAAAAAACGCATTCTTACCAGATTCTAGGTGGCCCAAAAATACTCACTATCAAGAAAGGGGTAATCATTTCAAAAGACTGGTTTCATTAGGAGCGGTGGTTGTTGTATACCGTAAATAAAGATAACCAGATGGGTATTAAGTTTATTTCAGGGCAGGATTCTGTGAAAGGATCACTCTCAACAGTGGTTCGTTGTGTTTTGTACCGTTAATTCGTTTTATTTCTCTGTGTGGCTGATTAATGTGGATTGATTATAAACCTCGACACAATATGAGTGCTGATGAGTTTTGTAATTAATTGGCCTACACATGTGACGTTTCATGTGTAATTTCCAGATGAATCGGACGGCCTTCTATTAAAGTTGGCCATGACTCAGGCTAGTAACACACTCCTACCACACCGCAGGAGCAGAAGGTATCAAAGCATTATCATACCTCAGAATTCCGCAGAAAAAAAGGAACTAAAATACCGAGCCAATAGGCCAACCTCGAACACGACCCACCACTGTCCAAGTCTAGCGGGCTAGGCAGAAAAATAAATTAACCGGCTACAGACAACTCAAGGAAAGACGACCTCAACCCCCGACAAATCACCAACGAACATAACAGATCGGACAGCATATAAAAATCTCACAATGCCCCCAGGTCTCATAGAAAACCAGAGAAGAGAACAAACACGAATACCACATCTCTCAGTCGGCACATACAACTGTCGCTCCAACTACTCGGCAGCACAACAAAGTGCTCAAGTCAGTGAGACGACCAGTCTCACATACGATGTGATAGGTCTATGCGAGACGAAGACAAGAGAATAAATGACAGCGCAATGGCAAGACGGAACAGAAATATACTAAGGAGAGCGCAAAGCAAGAAGCACGTCAGGTGGTTTTGGATTCATAGTTGCACCATACATAACTAGTCAAATACAAGACGTACGCTTCATCAACAACCGCCGCTCTGTCATAGAACTATCCATCAGCCGGGGGACTCAACATGTCTATTATACAAGTATACGCCTCTAGAACTATCCCCCAGTCGGGGACTCAACATGTCTATTATACAAGTATACGCCCCTAGAACTATCCATCAGTCGGGGACTCAACATTATTGTTATACAAGTATACGCCCCTAGAACTATCCATCAATCGGGGACTCAACACCTCTATTATACAAGTATACGCCCCTAGAACTATCCACCAGTCGGGGGAAACAACATGTCTATTATACAAGTATACGCCCCTAGAACTATCCATCAGTCGGGGACTCAACATGTCTATTATACAAGTATACGCCCCTTGATGTACGACGATGAACACAAACTGCAAAACCACATGAACGCGCTTTTGACTAACTGTGCTAAATACAAAATGCGAATTAGCGAGAACAAAACAGAAACTATGATGATCAGTAGAACTCCTGGGCCACTTAAGATAAGTCTAAATAATATTGCTCTTCAACAAGTCCATGAGTTCAAGTATTTTTTCTGCAGACGGTAGGATCGACAGAGAAGTCGAGACAAGATGTCAGAAGGCATCTGCGGTGACTTATCAGCTGTCCCCATTGCTTAGACACCCGAGCATTAGTTTGGCAACAAAGCAACAGCTGATAAACAGTATATTTATGCCGATTTTGTTCTACCAGTGCCAAACATGGCCTCTGTCAAGGGCGTGCGAGAGAAGAATACAATGCTGGTAGATCTGGCTTCAAGGCATGGGGGTGGCCGCGAGGTATGTGGATAGATGACGTTAGAGTGATTGTGCAACGACAAGGGCTCACATTGACCGACGCAACGCACTTGGAGCAGGATAGACGTCTCAAGCTGCCTACGACGCTAAACGGCACAAGTGAAAAGAAAACTAACTTACTAACTAACCTCCCTAGAACTATCCACCAGCCGATGATTCAACATCTCTATTATACAAGTCTACGCCCCAATCGCAGACAAAGAAGAGGAAGAGCACGATGAATTCTAAGACTAACTCATTGACACGCTCAGAGAATGCCACACTTATTACAAACTGCTCATCGGAGTCTTCAATGCCCACGTTGGGTCCAGGAAATATGGAGAACGATACGTCAGTCCACACTCCGCGGAAATACGGAACAATACAGGAGAGAGACCAGCTACTCTGTGTGAGACCGACCACCTCTATCACGGAAACAGCCTTTTCGCAAACCTCCCACAGAAACGGTCAGTCATTCCTAATGGCGAAGACCACCACGATCTCAACAACGTCATTCCAACCACCGAAACCAATACACACGGTGAACATACATCGAGACAGACTAATTTGGATAAAGAAGACATGAAGAGAGCAGGAATGGATGTCCCTGACCACGTTGTGCATTTATGGAAAACTTGTCCTTTGCAAGGGGCTAAAACGGTTATATTGATTGTTATATTTTTATTGAAAGGTGGAATGGGGGATAGGAAGAAGAGACGGAGAACAGGGGAAAATGAATGAAAAAGAAGAGCATAAAAACAGTTACGTGAGTTAATATCTGAATGGGGGCAGCTAAGAAAAATGTATAAGTTGCGAAAGAAAAAGTGCAGGTCAATGATAAAAAGAAAAAAGAGAGAGAGAGAGAAAGAGAGAGAGAGAGAGAGAGAGAGAGAGAGAGAGAGAGAGAGAGAGAACTATAACATAAGAAAGTCAAGTCAAACTTTCAATGACAGAAGATTTAGGATGTGGGGACAATTATAGAAGGTAATATCTTAATGGAAGAAGTCTCTCAATATGGATTTGGGGCTAGTGAAAGTTGTAGAAATGATGTTTTAAGAAAGATAAATGTGAGGGAGTTATTTTGGTGTTTTCGGACAGAGTGAGAGTTCAGGGAGGTGTATTTCCAGCCTGAGTGAGAACTCGGGTAGGGGAATCGTGAGGGTGGGGTTGATTGTAGTATGTCGGTCCTGGGAGAGAGCTCGGGTGCAGACGAAGAAGGATGAGGGCTGCAGAAGTGCTTCCACCTTGGTTTGAGAGCTTCTGAACATCTAAACTACTCACTTGAATCATTTATTCTGTGATCTTTCACATTTATAAAGTGTCTATTTTTTTAGTGAGAGTTGGGTTTTACGAGGTGTGTCACAGTATAAAAATCTACCCCTCGCACAAAAAAACTGTAGATACACCTTTGGGTTAGGGCCTATGTTCTAGAGGGAACGTAATTCACAGAAAATTTACGGAAACATACTAATGCAGTGGTTCCCAAACTGTTTCGGTCCACGCAGCCTTAGTGTACCCTTATTTTTCAACGCCACACAAGTCAGACGACAAGTCTCCTCAACAGTTGCAGTGTGCAGTTGATGATAATATTGGAAAATTTGTTCTCCCCCCCCCCCCCCCCCCCATCCCCTGTAAACCAACCACAGCACCCCAGGGTGAAGCCTAATGGAAGAATAAACGATTTCAGTCATACAATCTGTGAAAGTGTATAACTGCAATGAATACGTGTTGCGTTCATCAACAAAATTAGGTCACAAAAATATTCTCGTAAAGATTGATTAAGTCAAATAAATAAGAAGCATACCTGACATTTTTACAACAACAATCAACACACAACTTGATTCATTTTATGAAAGAAGCCGGATGTCTACTACTTCGAAAATCTTGCTCATATTTATGGACTGGTTGATAAAGTGTATGGATCAATATGCTGAGCACTGCATGAGCTATAGCTGTCAGCGACCCAAAACTGACTACTAACCTCAGATCAAACGATGCAGAGCTGCCAAGACACTTCTCAACCTCCGGCGGCGCTTCTGGATAATAGGCTGCAACAGAGCAGATTGACTTAAGTGAAGAGATTAAAGACTGAAGGCTAACTCGGTAAACACAAATACCATGCTGAAGGGGGATGTGTCTGACCGAAGGTGCAAATGTCGCAGTCAAGCTGTGAACGGCAACACAACGCATCCTGTTCTCCGGACTACATCCTGCAACTAGCAAAGCCCTTTTTATGGCTTGGTAGCGGGTTTGAGAACGAACGACGAAGAAGCGAAAGAAGGCCACATATATGAGCGCTGAGGTGAAAACAAAAACTAAATCTGCGTTACTACCTTTCATTAGGGACGAGAAATAACTAATATATGAGCTTACAAATCATAAAGGGATTAATGAATATATCAAATCCAGATATGAACACGTAAATGAGTAGAGAAAGAAAAGCTGATATCTGGAGGAGATAAGGGGAAGTTCACTATAAAGTGAGACGTAAAGCAAAAAGTAAAGATCCATCAACACGCCAATGTAGCATTTAGGGAAAATGACCGAAGGCCCAAATTGTTATTGACCAACAGCACACTTGGGGTGATGTCGTCAGCATCAAGTTGGTCGCCTCTACTTTTTCAGATTATTCTGGTACTCACATTTTTAGGATTTGTCGGCCTCAGGAACTGTTTTGTGATCGGAACAATCTCGCATAAACTGGAAACCGAACTTCGATCGCTGGCTGGAGAGTCAATGCACTAAATATAGATTATGATTATAAAGATATGATTATAAATGAATTCAGAAAGTATGGGGAAGAATATTGGAAAGGAAGAACACTGACAGAAAGCCACGTGGGTGAAATTAAAGAAGACCGATGAAATGAGGAAGAGGAAGAGAGCATCCATTGCTGCTGTTTGCTCCAAACAGGTAGACTGGAAGAGTAAGAAAGCTGTGTTAAAAGAGTATGTCCTGAGAAACAACAAAAATGAGTTGCAAATGCATGTCATGAAAACTATGCATGTTGAGTTGCAAGTTATCTGGGGTAGTTGTCTTGCCGCAGCGACTCAATTTCATCCAGTGTTCGTAAAGCGATCTCAGTCCCGCCAGGCGGAGCGATAGCGCGGGCTTGCGGAAAACGCTCGCCTGCCTTTCCCCGTAGTGCGAATTGGGTGCGGTTTGTGGTAGTGGCTCCTCCACCGAGGTGCGCTAGTCTGGTCCGTATCAGGAAACGTGGTCCGTCCCTGGTGATTTATCTAAGGCTTATAGCAGAGCTCGACAGTACGTCTCGCTGGTGGTCCGACTCTCGCAAAGAGCTTGTGACCGGCAAATGGAAAGCAGGAATCGTTGCCTCGAGGCCCTGCGTTCTCTCCCTACGGAGAAGGGCAGGCCAAATTGTGTCTCTAGTCCCAGTGAAATTCGTCGCCGAGGTCGTTGGGATCCGTTCTGCACAGAGCGCTGCCATCCCTCCTCGAGCGAGCCCGGTCGGTCGGTCGTCTGGTGCGTGTGGGAGGCCCCTGTCAGGCGGTCCTAGGTCGACGGAGTGAGGGACGGGTGGAACAACCGTCCGTCCGTCCCGTCAGTCGGTCCCTGCGGCCGTCCCAGTGAGGCTTTTTACACACCCTTCCTCCGCCGACCGGTGTGCGCAGTACGTACGTCTCCGACAGATATCTGGTTGATCCTGCCAGTAGTCATATGCTTGTCTCAAAGATTAAGCCATGCATGTCTAAGTTCACACTGTCTCACGGTGAAACCGCGAATGGCTCATTAAATCAGTCGAGGTTCCTTAGATGACGCGATCCTACTTGGATAACTGTGGCAATTCTAGAGCTAATACATGCTTACCAAGCTCCGACCCTCGCGGAAAGAGCGCTTTTATTAGTTCAAAACCAATCGTCGTTTCCCCTCGCGGGGTTGCGGCGTCCCCACTGGTGACTCTGGATAACTTTGTGCTGATCGCATGGCCTCATGTGCCGGCGACGCATCTTTCAAATGTCTGCCCTATCAAATGTCGATGGTACGTGACATGCCTACCATGTTTGTAACGGGTAACGGGGAATCAGGGTTCGATTCCGGAGAGGGAGCATGAGAAACGGCTACCACATCCAAGGAAGGCAGCAGGCGCGCAACTTACCCACTCCCGGCACGGGGAGGTAGTGACGAAAAATAACAATACGGGACTCTTTCGAGGCCCCGTAATTGGAATGAGTACACTTTAAACCCTTTAACGAGGATCTATTGGAGGGCAAGTCTGGTGCCAGCAGCCGCGGAAATTCCAGCTCCAATAGCGTATATTAAAGTTGTTGCAGTTAAAAAGCTCGTAGTTGGATCTCAGGTGCAGGCGGGCGGTCCGGCTCGCGCCGGTTCACTGCCCGTTGTCTCCTGCCCTACCGTCTGCCGGCTCTCTCCCACGGGTGCTCTTCGCTGAGCGTCCTGGGTGGCCGGCGCGTTTACTTTGAAAAAATTAGAGTGTTCAAAGCAGGCCTCGGCTGCCTGAATAATGGTGCATGGAATAATGGAATAGGACCTCGGTTCTATTTTGTTGGTTTTCGGAACTGGAGGTAATGATTAACAGGGACAAACGGGGGCATTCGTATTGCGGCGTTAGAGGTGAAATTCTTGGATCGCCGCAAGACGAGCTACTGCGAAAGCATTTGTCAAGAATGTTTTCATTAATCAAGAACGAAAGTCAGAGGCGCGAAGACGATCAGATACCGTCGTAGTTCTGACCATAAACGATGCCGACTAGCGATCCGCAGGAGTTGCTTCGATGACTCTGCGGGCAGCTTCCGGGAAACCACAGTGTTTGGGTTCCGGGGGAAGTATGGTTGCAAAGCTGAAACTTAAAGGAATTGACGGAAGGGCACCACCAGGAGTGGAGCCTGCGGCTTAATTTGACTCAACACGGCCAACACCGAAATGATTGACATGCCGAGACCACTCTTCTGGAGTCTAATAAGGAACTGGTGCTGGACTTAGACCCCCAGAAATCTGGGGTTATGTCCCCTGTGGCTCGGTTTTGTCTGCATCCAGTGTTTAATAAAGGAATTGACGGAAGAGCACTATCAGGAGTGGAGCCTGAGACCTAAGTTAACTTACCACGCCAATACTGCAGAATGACTATCAAAAAGTACACCTTCGTGGGGTCTAATAGAGAACATGTGCTGGAATTAGACCCTCGAAAATTTTTGGGGCTACCCTTTAAGAAACTTGATTGTCTCGCTAAGGGAATTGACGGAAGGGCACCACCAGGTGTGGAACCTGCAGCTTAATTTGACTGAACACGCCAATACTGTAGAACAACTGACAAATTGAGAGCACTGCCGTTTGGGTCTAATAATGAACGTACGCTGGTATTAGACTCACGGACGACAAGTCAGCTCAAATGAAAGAACGCTACGGAAATCGTGTTTAACTCCGCAGATTTCAAATACCTGGTCATTGACAAACAAAAGCCCCCAATAAATTCGTCTGACCAAATAGTGAACGGGTGCTGGAAATAGATCTGAAGACAGGTCAGTTTTACCCTACAAATGACAGGGCGTTGCTACGGAAAACCAGCTCAAATCGAGAGGAGCCGCAGACACTTTGGTTCACGTACCAGGCTGATAAGCCAAGGGCGCGAGGCTACCATGTGGGGGATTACGGCCGAACCCTTGAAAGCCGCAATCCCGCCCAAAATCTCAGCACCACTGCAATGGGAGGCTCCTACATGCTCGGGACCTGGGGCTTGCGCCCCAGCCCTATCAGGTAGAGCCACAGTAAGAGGTCCTTGCCGCCCGCAAATCAAAGCGGGCGGAAAACTGCTTGATACTCACCCTATACGGCGATGGGGTGCGAAAAACACCAACCAAAGTATTAGAACCTGGTCGGGGTGTCGAAAACAGTAGAGCAGCCACCACACTGTGAACTGTCAAGACTCAACCACTGACCATGAGAGTTGTCCGCACACCAGGCGATCAACATCTCTGTGACATTACCAGGCTTGTCCTCTGGCTAAATGCACTCCGGTTACGATATCTACCTCTGTACGTTATCAGCCATAACTATCATGCTGGACGCAGAAGAGATGCAGACCAGCGGACATTGCACACCTGCCCCACTGTGTCAACACCCCAGGTGGCGGGGAATGCTAGGCGTACCATCCCTGCATAGAAGCCAAGAAAATAAAGGGAAAAAGAGATACCCCACTCACATGCAAATGCTACGTTTCTGGCAGGACGTGACGATCCTGGGATACAGACACACTGGACTGCCTCTCTTCCGGGTAAACCAGTCCATCTCATATATCACATACCATCATTGCACCCTATAGACACGAGTAGTGAAAACTCGATAGTCTGGTAAGACAACTTCCATAGGAGAGAAAACTCTGATCGTAAACAACTGCTGCCTTGCAGATAGGCTGGGGACAGCCAAAGGCTAAGGAGGGCATCCCTACAGAAACGCCTGTTGAAATCGGATGCACGGGGCCGCAAGCCTAACAAAACAGTGCAACGTAAATCACAGTATGATGGCAGCACAACCTATTCGAAAAACGTATGGCGCTCATCCTGAGGAGACCCGCCAGGCAGCGATAGCGCCGGGCCCCACGCCTCGAAGGGGCCCACCCTTGACTACTGGTGGTCACCCACCCATGTGTCGTGGAGTCAAGGCACATGGCTATGGGGAAACGACTATTGGCCAAAACCTCAAGACCCTCAAAATATTACAGTGGAATGCGGAGGGAGTCATTAACAAAAAACTTTCCCTAACACATCACCTGCATGAAGGTAAGATTGACGTGGCATGTATCCAGGAAACGCACCTCAACAATAACCATAAATTCTCAATCAGAGGATACCAGACTTTCCGTCTAGATAGAGAAGGCCACAAAGGAGGGGTCCTGATACTGACCAGAAACAGCATACCGAGTAGCGCGGTACCTGTCAATCACACCGGACAAGCAGAAATTGTAGGAGTTGACATAATGGCTCAAGAGACGAAGCTCCGCATTTTCAATCTGTACGGACCACCAAACAGAGACCTATCGCTCTCGAGTATGGAGGTCAGAGACTCCAACTGCATAGTGGTTGGAGATTTCAACAGCCACTCGGAGAGATGGGGATACTCTGACACAGACAGCAGAGGTGACGAAGTGGAAGATTGGGAGATAGATGCAAATCTCTCCCTAATCAATAGGCCGGAGGATAGCCCTAGCTTCTATTCAAGAACATGGCATACCACCTCGACTCCAGATTTGGCCTTCTCCACACAGGACATACACTATAAAATAGACCGCCAGGTGCTAAACCGACTGGGACAGATTTGCAATCCTGACAGATGGGCTGTGTGAAACCATCAACACACGAAACACCAAAATGAAGCCCATGGTAGAGAGCCTAAGCAAGGCAATAATGCAAGCCGCCACTGAAACCATCCCAAGAGGAGCTAGGAAAAACTATAAGCCCTACTGGAATGATGAGTTACAGAAAGTGGAAGATGCAATAACAAATGCTAGGAACATGGCAGAACGAGAAAAATCCGTGGAGGCAAACATCGCCCTCAAAGCCGCCGCGGCGAAGTACAAACACACTCTCAAGCAGACAGCAAGAGAAAGTTGGAAAAATAAAACGGAAAGTTTAAACCTGGACAAAGAAGGGAACAAGCTATGGAAGCTAGTCAGAGCCATGAACGACGAAACATCGTCAAATAAACAAATTACTATCAAGCAAGGCGAGAACTTGATCACAGGTAAGAAAGCCGCAAACGCCTTTGTCGATCACTATGCCAGAGCAAACCACATCGAGGTCCCTGCAGATAAGCTTACAGACATTAGCGAAGAGCTAAAGGGGCACGAAAACATAAATACGGCTCCTGAAGAGCACATGATGGCCAAACTAACAATGCGCGAAATGGAAGAGGCTATGAGAACACTAAAGAAAAGGAAATCTCCCGGAAAAGACGGGATAACAAACGAAATGCTGATGGGGCTGGGCCAAACAGCGAAGAAAAAACTACTATCAGTCCTGAACCAAAGCTGGAAAAGGGGTATTGTACCCCAGGCATGGAAAGATGCAATACTGGTACCAGTACCAAACACAGGAAAGGACAAAACAGATCCGAATGGATACAGGCCCATAAGCCTACTGAGCTGTGTCGGCAAGCTGATGGAACGGATGATAAACACCAGACTGATGTGGCATCTGGAAGAAAAACGAATACTAATTCCACAGCAAGCCGGCTTTAGACAGCACAGATCCACTGAGGACCAGGTCATCCTCATAGCCCAGGAGATAGAAGATGCCTACCAGGCACAGAAACACACAGTAGCTGTTTGGGTGGATCTGGAAAAGGCATTTGACAAAGTCTGGAAGGATGGACTTAGAGTCAAGCTAAGAAGAAGTGATGTTTGTGGGAAGATGTACAAGTGGATCAACCACTACCTCAAACAAAGAACGGCCAGAGTCCAAGTACAAGGGCAGATGAGCAAAAAGGTGACACTCGAGCAGGGAGTACCCCAAGGGGGAGTACTGTCACCCACATTCTTCCTGGTATATATAAACGATATTACAGAGAATATACCAAGAAGAGTCCATAGCTCAATGTTTGCAGACGATCTGGCTATGTGGACCTCTGAAAAGAATCTCACCATAGCAAGAAATCGGATGCAAACGGCCCTAACATCGCTGGAAGAGTGGGCGAACTCATGGCTGGTCAAAATAAACGAGGAGAAAACCACGTGCACAATATTCTCGCTCTCATTAAAACCCTAAAGTACCAAATTAAGCCTAAATGGCAAAATCCTGCAGCCAAACGACAACCCAACCTATCTGGGAGTCACATTTGATCGGCGCATGACATGGAAAAGTCAGATTGAGAGAAACCGAATGAAAGCCAGAGAAAGAATGGCGATCATGAGGAAACTTGCTGGCACAAGCTGGGGAGCAGACGAAGGCATACTAAAGAAACTGTACACTGGAAGAGTGAGACCAGTTCTCGAGTATGGCATCGCGGCATGGACAACAGCAGCGATGGCGAACTTCGATAAAGTTAACAAACTTCAAAACCAAGCCATGAGAATCATAACAGGTGGCATGAAGTCAACGCCAATTGTAGAACTTGAAAAGATTACAAAACTGCAATCCATGACCGACAGAAGAGACTGCAGAGCCCAGCTGCAGTCAGAGAAACTCCGAAGACTGACGGACCATCCAATGTACCAGAGGCTAAACAATTTGGGAACTGGGAAACTAAAGCGGAGAAACTTTGCAGAAATAGCCAAAGCAAAGATGCACGAAGATCCTATAAACGCACTAACAACACCAAAACCCATCACTACTGTACGAAAACCTACTTGGAGGCAGGATATATTTCCAGAGGTGGTAGAAAATATACCAGGTATTGCAAACAAAAACTGCCAGACCGAAAAAGAAAGGAGAGACACTACCCTAAGCTTCATAACGAAAAGCTACCCAAGCATGGACTGGACCCATGCATACACCGACGGTTCTGTAACAAACACTACACAGAACGGAGGGGCAGGAGCATTCCTGAACCTACCAAATGGCAGAAAAATAACACTGTCATTCGCTACTGGTAAGTACACAAGCAATTTCAGAGCGGAGGCAGAGGCACTGAGGGCGGCAGTGGAAGAAATGGCAACACACAGTGAAAATGAGAGCCACATAGTCTTGCTGACAGATGCTCTCGTCGTAGTCACAGCGCTAAAAAGCCAGAAAAACACTGAGCTTAATGACTTAAGAGCAGCACTCTGCAAACTGTGCCAGCTGTCCGCACCAAAAAGGGTAGTGGTACAGTGGGTTCCGTCACACTGCAACATCCAAGGCAACGAGGAGGCAGACAGACTGGCAAAAGAAGGTGCAAGGCTACCACAAACAGATACCAGTATGACGTACGAAGAGTCAAAACGGCTTATCAAAGCCAGGTACATTACCAAATGGGAAACCGAACATACTGGTTACACCAAAAACGATGCCTATTACCAGTTGAACCGAAGAGAGCAGGTCGTTGTCTTCAGACTTCGCACTGGCCACAATAGACTGAGGTACCACCTATTCAACAAATTGAAGATAGGGTGTACCGACGAATGCCCGTGCGGTACTGGTAAAATGACCACTGAACATCTGCTGCAGAACTGCCCGACATACGGGGATCAGAGAGAGCAGATGTGGCCATTGCCAGTGGAACTGCAAGACAAGCTCTATGGTAGTGGCGAGAGTCTCAGGATGACCGGCGCTTTTTTCGAGAAAATAATGGTTACTGTCTGACTGTGTACGCAGAAGAAGAAGAAGAAGAAGAGTTGCAAGTTCATGTCATGGCGGGTTGTAGTAACTATCCTCGCATCTAGAGCGTGGTGATGAAGGTAGACTGGGGCCTTCCAGGCGGCTGTGCTATGCTTGGCTTCGTCTACGAGTCTTTCACTACTACATGGAATACGTTGATCCCTAACCTCGTTAGCAAGGCTGCCATGAAAACAGCGCGTTTCCATGGAAGTACTAGGAAGCCAAGGCGAAGGTCTTGGACAGTTTGTCATCATACTGCGATTTACGTTGCATTGTTTCGTTAGGCTTGTTGCCCCGTGCATCCGATTTCAACAGGCGTTTCTGTAGGGATGCCCTCCTTAGCCTTTGGCTGTCCCCAGCCTATCTGCAAGGCAGCAGTTGTTTGTGATCAGAGTTGTCTCTCTTATGGAAGTTGTCTTACCAGACTAACGAGTCTTCACTACTCGTGTCTATAGGGTGCGGTGATGATACATGAGATGATATATGATATGGACTGGTTTACCCGGAAGAGAGGCACTCCAGTGTGTCTGTATCCCAGGATCGTCACGTCCTGCCAGAAACGTAGCATTTGCATGTGAAGGGGGTATCTCTTTGCTCCCTTTTTTTTCTTGGCTTCTATGCAGGGACGGTACGTCTAGCATTCCCCGCCACCTGGGATGTTGACACAGTGGGGCAGGTGTGCAATGTCCGCTGGTCTGCATCTCTTCTGCGTCCATTGGTATGGCTCATAGCGTACAGAGGTAGAGATCGAGGCAGGAGTGCATTTAACCAGGTGACAAGCCTGGTAATGTCACGGAGATGTTGTTCGTCTGGTTTGCGGACATATCTCGTGGTCAAGGAATGAGTCTCGACAGTTCACAGTGAGGTGGCTGCTCTACTGTTTTCGACACCCCGACCAAGAACTAAGTCTTATGTTGGTGGTTTCAAACCCCATCGCCGTATAGGGTGAATATCAAGCAGCTAATCGCCCGCTTTGATCGGCGGATGGAAGAGACCTCTTTCTGTGGCTCGACCTGGTAGGGTTGAGGCGCGATCCCCAGGTCCCGACCATATCGAAGCCTCCCATTGCAGTGGTGCTGAGATTTTGGGCGGGATTCCGGCTTACAGGCGTCCGGCCGTAATCCTTCACATGGTAGCCTCGCGCCATTGGCTTATCAGACTGGTACGTGAACCAAATGTCTGCGGCTCCTCTCGAGTTGAGCAGGATTTCCGTAGCAACGCCCTGTCATTTGTAGGGTAAAACTGACCTGTCTTCCGATGGTCTATTTCCAGCACCCGTTCACTATTTGGCCAGGACGAATTAATCGAGGGCTTTTGTTTGTCCGTGACCAGGTATCTGGAACCTGCGGTTTCTGTGGGGTTAAGACACGATTTCCGTAGCGTTCCTTCATTAGAAGGTTAGAGAGCTGACCTGTCTTCCGTGGGTCTAATACCAGCACACGTTCATTATTAGACCCAAAGAAAGTACTCTCGATTTGTCAGTCGTTCTACAGTTCTTGATTAATGAAAACATTCTTGACAAATGCTTTCGCAGTAGCTCATCTTGCGGCGATCCAAGAATTTCACCTCTAGCGCCGCAATACGAATGTCCCCATTTGTTCCTGTTAATCATTACCTCCAGTTCCGAAAACCAACAAAATAGAATCGAGGTCCTATTCCATTATTCCATGCACCGTTATTCAGGCAGCCGAGGCCTGCTTTGAACACTCTAATTTGTTCAAAGTAAACGCGCCGGCCACCCAGGACGCTCAGCGAAGAGCACCCGTGGGAGAGAGCCGGCAGACGGTAGGGCAAGAGACAACGGGCAGTGAACCGGCGTGGGCGGTCCGCCCGCCTGCGCCTGAGATCCAACTACGAGCTTTTTAACTGCAACAACTTTAATATACGCTATTGAAGCTGGAATTACCGCGGCTGCTGGCACCAGACTTGCCCTCCAATAGATCCTCGTTAAAGGGTTTTAAAGTGTACTCATTCCAATTACGGGGCCTCGAAAGAGTCCCGTATTGTTATTTTTCGTCACTACCTCCCCGTGCCGGGAGTGGGTAAGTTGACCGCTTGCTGCTTTCCTTGGATGTGGTAGCCGTTTCTCATGCTCCCTCTCCGGAATCGAACCCTGATTCCCCGTTACCCGTTAGAAACATGGTAGGCATGTCACGTACCATCGACATTTGATAGGGTAGACATTTGAAAGAAGCGTCACCGGCACATGAGGCCATGCGATCAGCTCAAAGTTATCCAGAGTCACCAGTGGGGACGCCGCAACCCCGCGAGGGGAAACGACGATTGGTTTTGAACTAATAAAACCGCTCTTTCCGCGAGGGTAGGAGCTTGGTAAGCATGTATTAGCTCTAGAATTGCCACAGTTATCCAAGTAGGATCGTGTCATCTAAGGAACCTCGACTGATTTAATGAGCCATTCGCGGTTTCACCGTGAGACAGTGTGAGCTTAGACATGCATGGCTTAATCTTTGAGACAAGCATATGACTACTGGCAGGATCAACCAGATATCTGTCGGAGACGTACGTACCGCACACACCGGTCGGCGGAGGACGGGTGTGTAAAACGCCTCACTGGGACGGCCGCAGGGACCGACTGACGAACGGACGGACGGACGGTTGTTCCCCCCGTCCCTCACTCCGTCGACCTAGGACCGCCTGACAAGGGCCCCTACACGCACCAGACGACCGACCGGGCTCGCTCGAGGAGGGATGGCAGCGCTCTGTGCAGAACGGATCCCAACGACCCCGGCGATGAATTTCACTGAGAATAGAGACAATTTGGCCTGCCGGCCTGCCCTTTTCCCGAGGGTTGGTCGTGAGAACACAGGGCCTTCAGGCACGATTCCTGCTTTCCATTTGCCGGTCACAAGCTCTTTGCTAGAGTCTGACCATCAGCTAGACGAACTGTCGAGCTCTGCTATAAGCCTTCGAAAAATCGCCACCGACTGTCAATAATTTTTGTTACGGACCAGAGCAGCGCACCTCATTGGAGGCCACGACAAAAAAATCCGCTTCCCGATACCTCTAAGGGGAAAGGCGGGCAAGCGTTTTCCGCAAGCCCGCGCTATCGCTCCGTCTGGCTGGACTGAGATCGCTTTACGAACACTGGTTGAGATTGAATCGCGGCGGCGAGACAACTACCCCAGATCTTGGACAGTTTGTTTTGCCTGACCCTAACTAACATGTCTTATCAGTATATTTTGCCCTACCAGATATTAGTCTTTCTTCCTAGTCTATGTCATAAGAAGTAGGTACGTTGCCTTTCAAGTCTATCTCATGAGAAGTAGGTACGTTGAGTTTCACGTCTATGCCATGAGACGTAGGTACGGTCAGTTTCATGTCAATGTCATGAGACGTAAGTACGGTGAGTTTAACGTCAATGCCATGAGACGTAAGTATGGTGAGTTTAAGATCAATGCCATTAGACGTAAATACCTTAAGTTTCGCGTTTTTGCAATGAGAGGTAAGTAAACTGAGTTGCAAGTATATCCTAGATCAACTTACACATGTTTTCATTAAATGATTGAATGATCCAATGAATGATTTTTGCTATTAATTCTCATGACATAGACACTCTGTCATGAGAATTAAGTGGTACGAGTTTCAAGTATATGCCCCAGAGTTAACAGATAGCAACAAGATATTGCGCACTCTAATGGACTAATCCTAAATAAGATTTACGATTTTCGTTCCGTAGACATGTCTGGCGGCAATGAATGGCTGGTACATTTATTGACAAATTTAGTTCTTATAAATATACACTAGAGCACGTGACATAAAACAGAACGGTAAAACCATACTAGACATTTTTCCAGCACGAACTTCAAACAATATGTCTTTCACTTGACTGATTGGACCAAACAAACAGGAAATCATGTGATTAAAGTTGCCCAGGCAAAACGACTTAACTTCCTGTGTGGAAACCAATGACGATGTCTTATCTGTTGATCTCTCTTCCGTGAATTGAGATCGGGCAATCACTTGGAAGTGATCTATTACTGAGAGGACAAGTCCATGATTGGCGCATCCTGCGGTTCTATAGTTATCTTCAAGATATGTACTGTTGGTGAGAAGAGAAGAGAAGTCTGAATATTTACATCCTAGCCTTTCTCGTCACTGGCATAATATGGCACAATTATTTAACAATTTCAAGATAAAAGGTAATTGGTATGACTGTATTAAACCACAAAAACAACCTTCGTTCATTTTGTCGCAGTTTTTCCCTCATTTTCTTTTCTGAAATTTCCAAACCGGCAGCGAAAACGCTGGAAACTTATTTTAAAATCAACTGTCCAGAAACAAATCAAAGCAATAGAATCAGATCAATTCTTTTTTTTCTTCTTTTTCTTCTTTTGATCTGGGGGAACACGATCTATTTACTTCCGTATTCTTATTAAAGTACCTTTATTGTTTATAGAGCTGTATTTTTAATGCAGATATACTATTGCCCATTCAGCACGACGGTAGTCTGTGGAAATCATGCGTGGTGTGCATCCCGTCTTGATTTAGTGAGTCCATGAATTACACAATAAACCACGCAATAATTAAAAGCACGTAATGGGTTATGTTCATTACGTTTCTTTTTCTTTCTTTTTTTTGTTGTTGTCTATCGATATGTTGTTTGGCTAGACACTATAATAATTCTGCATAGAAAGTATGTATGATGAAATAATGTTAATCTATGGGTAACACTCTTTGCCGTTTCCTGGAATCCGAACCAAATATAAGTACCGGTAAAATACTACTATTATATAGCCTTGGTTTGGTTTTTTAAATATATATATACTGAATTTTGAAATTAGCTTCATCAAGACAAAGGAGGTTCTAGCCTTATTTAAACATTATTTGATGTCCTCTTCCATCCCTCCTTGGAGTGATACCACACTTCCGAGATAAGGAAACTGTTCTATATTCTCCATCAATTGGTTTTCTACTGACACCCATTGTTGGTTTCACTATTGGTCATAATTTGAGTTTTCTTCTTCTCCTTTATCTTCAACTCTATTTCTTTTGCAAATTTTTTTTCTAATTTGATGCTCTTATCTTGGATATGCTCATATTTGTGAGCCAGGAGGGCTATATCAAGTGAATTCCAGGTTCTATAACACAATGAATGGTGTCCATCTTGTTTCTCTAAAATGTTCTTCACTTCAGTCCTAGTAAGTTGAAGGTTGAATAGCAAGGGTGACATGCCATGTCCATGTCTTACGCCAGACTTCACTGGGAATGTTCTGTCGGAGATCTTCATGATGCAGAACAATATTTATAGAAGTGCGCTATGCTGTTAACGATTTTCTGCGATATGCCTCCATGTCAAAGCATTCTCAACAAACTGTCTCTGTGCACACAGTCAAACGCCTTTTCAGAATGCACAAAGTTGATGTAGATGTCTATCTCTTCCATTAACTACAAGGCTTTAAGATGTTGCGAGGGGTCAGTGTGTGCTCACTAGTTCCTCTTCCTTTTCTAAACCCTGCCTGTCCTATGCAAATGCGCTGGTCTATTTCATCTTGAATTCCTATTATGATAATTTCATTGAATATTTTTCCTGAAATTGAAAGTAGTGTAATTCTTCTTCAATTGTTACATTCAGACAGATCTCCCTTCTGGTGAAATCTAAATATTCCTACCTGCGTCCAGTCCATGGGTAATTCTTCTCAGACTCATATATCTGCAAATAGTGATTATACTTTGTTGGCTAGCAGCCATGTTTGGATCTACTTTGAAAATTTCAGCTGGCCATTCATCCGGCTCTGGTGGTTTATTGCTTTTCAGTAGACTGGTAGCTTTTACAATTTCTTGCTTAGTTGGAGGTGCTAGATTTATTGCATTGTCTTCAGTAACTAGTTGTATGGGGTCTGGTCTCCTTAAAACACACGAAGAATGTGTGGCCCATCTCTCATCTTGTTCATGCTCGGTAGTTAGGAGATTACCTATGTTGTTATTTATAAGTACACTTTTGAATAGTCGTCCATTGCCGCCTATCTGTTAGCAGATGTATAATGTTGCAGGTCACGTGTTGTGGCAGTCATTTCAGCCTTTTATGCTATGAACTTCCTTTTATGTCTTCTACTGCTATTTTTAACCAATCTGGTTAACTCTGCATACTCTTTCCTTATTTTGTCTTTTGGCGTCTCTTATTTGTTGTAATTTATTATGCTTTTCCTCCCTTTTCGTTACTTTATGTGATCTATTGTTTAGTTGCATATCCATTCTTTATTTTGTCGTTGGCTGATTCCCAATACCCTGTAGCTTATTATTTTATACTTATCCTTAATCCTGTTAAAATTCTCTTGGAAATTGAATCCTACTTCTGATCTAATGTGTCTGTTAAGCTTTGAAATCTTTTCTTGAGTTTAACTGAGAATTGTGCAGGAGTTCTCTCTGTTTCATTAGGTCAACATTGAACCGTGTTGTTGTGGATCTGTTTTGCATATGCACTTTTATTTATTTCAGCCGGCGCAGCTGCGCTTCAAGAGGTGGTGGTCACTGTCCACGTCTGAGCTATTATGGTGGTCACTGTCCACGTCAAAGCTATTATGGTGGTCACTGTCCACGTCTGAGCCATTATGGTTGTCCATGTCCTGGTCTGAGCCATTATGGTTGTCACTGTCCTGGTCTGAGCTATTATGGTGGTCACTGTCCACGTCTGATCTATTATGGTGGTCACTGTCCTGGTCTGAGCTATTATGGGGGTCACTGTCCTGGTCTGAGCTATTATGGTTGTCACTGTCCTGGTCTGAGCTATTATGGTGGTCACTGTCCTGGTCTGAGCTATTATGGTGGTCACTGTCCTGGTCTGAGCTATTATGGTGGTCACTGTCCACGTCTGATCTATTATGGTGGTCACTGTCCTGGTCTGAGCTATTATGGTGGTCACTGTCCTGGTCTGAGCTATTATGGTGGTCACTGTCCTGGTCTGATCTATTATGGTGGTCACTGTCCTGGTCTGAGCTATTATGGTGGTCACTGTCCACGTCTGAGCTTATATGAGATCGCGATTACGGCTCCTCTTTAACTCCATCATCATCATCATCAGTTCCACAAATTAGAAGGTAGTTGATGCACCGTTATTGCAGATGGAATTACCAGTTCCCGCCATACACCAACGGTGTGTCTTTTAGAGCAACGTAATGTAAATGAAACTGGTTGTATACAAACTCTCAGAGTCTTCTAAAACAGTATAAAGAGGTTAAGTTAAGCACCAGGATGTAGTCCTGAGAACGGAATGCGTTGTGTTGCAGCTAAACTACGTTTAAAATGTAGGTAGGTGGTATTAACATTTAATCGTACTTGTTTGACCAAGGTCATGTGGAGTGGGGCTCCACAAAGGAGAGGGATCAATCAAAAGCTAACACGGTTGAACACGACAGAAGCGATATTTTTAACAATCATAATTTTGTGGACGTCATTGAAGGATTACTTCTTAGACCTTGTACGTGCAGCTTCATGAAGGACGCGGGCCGAATAAAGAATGTCAAATATGTATTAGCGGGCGAATGATGTTATTTTAAAAATGTAAAGATATTTCCATTTGTTTGAGAAAACTTGTTTTGTTTTTGAAATGTTCAATTTATTTATATACCATTATGATTAGTTATATTTTTTGTATGAAAATGTGCAAGTAGATTAACAATAAAACATACAATTCATGAGAACTTTGTCCAGCTATTTAATATTTAATGTTTATTTTAATAAAAATAATTTGTTAACGTTTGCTTTACGAATAAAATTAAGTTCGTTCAAGACAGTCAGATGCATCTAATGAGACCTTTGGACTTCATGTCTCTTAGAGGACGGTCAATGTTTAAGGAAATTACTGAAGCTGCAATACTTAATGTTTTATAGATGTGAATCCAATATTGTTGTCTACGTTGTAAATTTAACGAGTTTCATTCTAGAATAAAAAATTGCTCGCAGATTTAAGTGCCTCAAAATGCCGGTATTCTCTTCTGGGTAAAAGTTGTAAGTTTCGGATACATACATATTTATTGTAAAAGTCAGCTGTGTGCAACACAAAGCGGTGGGGAACCTAATGAGAAACATGGAGTTCCAAACACATTTCATTCAATTGATCGAATCACTATGCCAGGAACAACAATCAGCGGTCAGAATAGCCGGCGTAACGTCACACTGATTCGTGATTCGAAGTTCAAAAGAGCGTGAGACAGGGGTGCATGCTTCCCTCTTATGTATTCAAGATATATGCAGAATCTGTTCAGAGGAGCGACAAGAACGATGGGAAATATGACAAGTTTGAGCCAATAACAATAGGTGGGAACGAAATACCAGAGCTCAGATATACAGAGGACACAGTGGTTCTCTCAAAGAGCGCTGCGGGCATGGAACGGGTGATCATGTCGGTATATCAACACAGCAAAGACAAAATCTATATCTGAAAATAAATAAAGCCAAAATAATGAGCACAGACAAGGCAAAAGCCAAACCTAAAGTTATTCTAGAACAACAGGAGATTAAGAACGTCACACGTTTTGAGTACCTCGTCTCAATTATAAGTAACTCTAGAGATTGTGTGAAGGAAGTCATTAGGAGAATGGTTGTGGCAATGCAGAGGTTGAATCAAATGTGAAACTTATGACAGAAAACTAATAAAATGACGAAAATGAAAATACTGCGAACTTCTATTTTCCCGGTGGCAACTTACGGATGTGAAACGTGGATCATTCCACAAATACTTTAGAAAAAGATTGAATCTTTTGAACCAAAATACTACAAGAAAGTGCTCAAAATACAAGGGATAGCAAAAAGGAAAGATGCCGATATCCTAAAAGAACTGGATATCAAGGGAAATTGGTTAATAAACAATATCTTGTCCAGAAAACTAAAATATTTTGGCTGCATGAAACAATATAATGGCACGGAAGGAACGATACTGAACGGTATGGTGCATGGAAAGCGTTGCAGAGGCAGACCGAAGAGAAGATGGACACAAACAATCATAAACGTTCTGAATATGACAGCGACAGAGGTGGAGGTTCTGGCTAGAGATCGAGAGTCTTATAAATCGGATGTTTTGAGAGTGACGTTCTGCAAAGAGCATGCTACATGATGATGATGATGAAAAGTCAGTCAGACATCTTTGATTATTTCTTCACGTCGGAGTTTTCTTGCAGTTGAAATAGTAACATTTTTAGTGAAGGTTCGCTTTTCTACATGATTATCAAATGAAGAAGATAAGAATTCAAAATGTGCTTCTTGTGCTGGAAAATTAGGAAACTTAGCGCTGAATTCTTCAGTCAACGACTTCAGTTCGTCCCCAAATGAACCGCAGTCATTTTTGCTGTTCGCATCGGTGGAAAAACGATAAATATTGCCTATACTTAGTTAAATTTCCCAGAGTCACAGTTTATTCTAAAATAACTGAATGTATTCATATAACTCATGAACCAACTATCCAGGAGTGTTTCAATTAGCGTTGAGTAAATTTAGATGAGTTGTAACGTCTAGAAAAGATGCCAGATCACACAGCCAGCAATTATTTTCTCCCACTGAGGTTTTCCTTTCAATTCTGTGAAAAGAGATAATTTATCTTCCAAATCATAAAAAACGCTTCAGCATCTTCCGCTAACTTAGCCACTAAGCCAGCGCACTGCACAGTTAAAGGCAATGTCTTCATGCTCGGATGCAACGTTTTCTTTAAATTCTTAATACTGATTGTAAGCCACGTGTACTTTATACAACTGGGTCAATTGAGACATGTCGTCAGGGTTGTGTGTAAAAGAGCGGTATAGCATTCTGCTATTTCTATTTATGTGCATGTAGATAGGGTCCAATAGCAGACAGTGTTGTCGGGGAATGAAGTGCTAGAGACGTCATCATTTTAAATCAGCGTCTCCCAAACATTTCAGTAGAACTGGCCGGCAAAGATGTATCCATTACAGCATTGAACGCTTTCCAATTTACTGATTATTATTCCCATCAAGTTTATCTTTAGTTAGTTAATTATCCAATTAGTTAATTCGCTAGTTAGTTTGTTTGTTAGCTAGTTAGTTAGTTAGTTATCTGCTAATTTCTACCCAGGTGGGCGACCTGGGCAGAAAAAGTCGTCTAGATGCGACGTGTCTGAAGTCGTTAACTCGTGTCGTTGGAAAACCGTCTTCACGGAAGCCAGTCCGTCTGGAATTGTAAGGGTGCAGCGGTAGCTGATCAGGGGGAATTCTTGTGAGATGGTCGAACTAGATCCTTCTGTCTGAACATGTATTCGGCCCATGGGATAGAGCCGATCATTTTACGAATGTCCTCGTTCTTCATTCTATCTCTCCTGACAAACCATGGCGGCCACTCGCAGACATCTTCTTTCGCAGGTGGAGATTTTACTGTCTTGTACCTTGGACATTGCCTATGTTTTGGTTCTGCTGGTAGCACAGGGTTGGTAAATGATATGAATCAGCTGTGGAATAGTTGTGAGACTAATGTGGAGGTGATGTTTGAGGAGTCGCGCCAACTGATGAGTCACCCCTGCTGCTTTGGTACATCTAGTCTCAATCTCTCTGTCGGGGACGGCGTGGCCTAGTGGTTAAGTGGCACGGCTCACAACCAGAAGGTGCTGGGTTCGATCCCCATCACAGCACCGGCAGTTACCCCGGGGAAGCAAACCCTTAGAAAAATGCAGGAGGAAGCAGACCCTTACATAAAATGCATGCTGAAGTCGGATGCACTGGGCCGACAGGCGCAAAATAAAAACCACAGTGTAACGCACACACGCCTTGGGGAATAGATAAATAAGGCGAACGCAAAGGGAAAAAAAATGCCTAGGTAGAGCATTCTAATTTTCGGTCATAAGATCGTAAATATCCTAATCATAATTTAGCGCTGGCAATTCCTAGCGAATGCAAAAAATAATCCCGTATCAGGATTAACTATTTGAACTTTCATAATGTATATTCATTTGTAAATGGGTACCTAACCTACGAACAGGGAAAGGGAAAGGGAAAGAAAGACAGCGAGGAAGGGAATTGGCCACTCCGCCTGACACAGGCTGTGGGTTAGTACAATGAGGTTTCTAACGCTTCATCCCGGACGGCAGTTTAATCGCTGGAACTTATTTTTAAAGTATAATTTATATCGAAATAGTTCCATCCGTATTTGCATGATAAATATGTCGGATATCCTGTTTTGATCGAGAGGCAATCGTATATTTTTAAGATCGTCCGAGGGGAGGAAGACAAACGTCTGGTTAGGCACAACATACAGCTCATGGGGTTGGATTTGTTAGGCTCAGGTGAAATATACTGCTCAAAACCTCCACCTCGACGTGCATATAGTCTCTGGAAAATAGCTATTTTCATTGCAGCCTGGCTAACGATGTAGGGATCAATGTGATCCCCACGGTAGTGAGAGACACGCAGACGAAGTCAAGCATAGCACAATCGCCTTTAGATCCCCGGTCCACGTTCATATGCCCACTCGGGATATCATGAAAGCTACAGCAACCCGTCAATAAACGCCCATTTTCAGTATACACATAAAGAGATATCATACACATTGTCGGCATTCAAAAACTACAAGATTGTTCGAAATAGCGACCAGAGCGAGAACATGCAAACTTTGTGTGCCCAATTTCATGTAGGCCTTTACAGACTGACTACTGACGACTCGCGGACCGGCAACGATAGGCAGACGACAACTTTGGGAAGTGTTCATTAGATTATAGCGCACAGCGTGTTTACCATGTGGTGTGGAGAGTTCCCTTTACAGATGCCTTTCATTCGATAATCGGACTAGTATATATTTACAGCTACGTTGACAGATCTGCCGGTAATTGTGCCATGAATAGAAAGCATCCTACGAGCTTCAAGATTATAGCCGTTCTTCAGAAAGTACAGAAGGGATAGCTTAGGTACGAGTGGATAGCAGCTGTTGAGTCCTCAGACCTCCAGGGATTGACATGGATCTACTGTCCTGCTCATGCCATGGTTCAGGGCAATGAAAGAGCTGACATCATGGCTTCACAAGCTCCCATCATGGGCACATTAGTGATGGGCAGAAGTGACATTTTGAAATCAATCAATGACCACCTGCTGGATGATGACACTGCAATCTATGAAGCAGCAATCCACAGGCTGCAGAGTTTCGACATTAAACGAGGTTCGAGCGGAGTGGGGCGCATGAGAGGACGTAGCAGGAGAGTGTACAACCAGCGAGCTACATTGACCATCAGCATCCATATCTTACGCCATTGGATGAGAGAGACTGAGCACATATGAGTATGCCCGGAGTGCAGTGACGTCGATTCTTAGAAACAGAACAGATTATAATTGTTTTATTATTTGTGGGTTTGTCAAACGCAAAATCCCACAACGGATGCTAAATCATTTGAATATCCTCCTGGCTGTACGTCACATGATTTGGCAAGACTGATATACGCCTTAATCTCTTTATTGTATATAATTCTCAGGAACTTTGTTCATCGGCGTTGTGATATTTATTTCTTTCGTAGAAATTCGCAGGAAATTTGCTTATTTTCTCACGGCCCTGGGCTTTGTTCTTGTTGTTCTTCTGTCTGAAAACCGAAAGTTTTAGCTGATCTAAAATTAGTTACAAAATAAGGAGTCCCGGATATACTCACATAAATACTTGCTTTCAAAATGTCATCATTTTCCCGTAGCTCCATTTATCTAGGTATAAGTCCAAGGTCACATAGCAGCCAAGATGGCGGTGCCTTTTTGTGTACTCCGCAAAATACAATTGAAAATTAGCTTTTTTAGGCTACCTATGGACTCACACATCGGTTTCAGCTGATGACAATAGCGAAAAGAAAGATCATTAAAAGAATTATAATGGCCAAAATCGAATTTAACAGAATGAGAGGTACACTTCTGTCAAATTAGATATCTCATATCAGTAAATTGAGAATCAGCAAATTCTATGTGCATTCAACTTTATTGCATGGAGCAGAAACCTAGGCCCTCACAAAGAAAATAAAGAAGTGTATTGAAGCCTTTGAAATGTGGGTATTCATAAGACTTGGACGAGTTTCTTAGAAAGAGAGGAAAACCATTAATGAAGTTCTAGAACAACTCCAGATGGAACAGATACTTCTGAACGAAAATAAAACAAACAAATTAAATATTTTGGTCATGTCACGCGCCATGGTAATCTGCTAAAGATCATTTTGGAGGGCAGGGTGGAGGGCAGGGTAGAGGGCAAGAATGCAAGAAAGTTACAGATAGACAGACAAAATCATGATGTAGTCGAACACAGTATTACTGAGTGTACCAGCTTGGCGCGAGATACAGACAGATGAAGATCCATTATCGTCAACCTCTGTTGCAGAGACGGCACTTGATGATGATGAGGTCAACACTTCATTTAGCTTAACCTAATCTGCTTTTAGGAAGACTTGATGATGATGAGGTCAACACTTCATTTAGCTTAACCTAATCTGCTTTTAGGAAGACTTGATGATGATGAGGTCAACACTTCATTTAGCCCAATCTGCTTTTAGGAAGACTTGATGATGATGAGGTCAACACATCGCTTAACCTAATCTGCTTTTAGGAAGACTTGATGATGATGAGGTCAACACATCGCTTAACCTAATCTGCTTTTAGACCTGATTCCAGTCATTTACTGCGAAGTTTCATAGCAATGATTGTAGCATGATGAGGTTGTAATTCCCATGTACAACCGTCTGTGGTCGTCTCTTACGACAGGTCAAGAAGGAAAACGTAGTCCTTTTTGATCTTTCCATGGAACCACTCAAATGTTAAGAGCTACAAGAAATCCCTCTCACTAAAGAAGGCAATTTTGGGACCTTTCATTTGTTGTTATTTTCATTTAAACTGTCGATCTGAATTCAATTGCACTTCTTGTTTTGATTCGTTTTCTTTTCATTCGATATTTCAGTCTGATTTTTATGTTTGGAACAATCTGAATTATATTTGTGTTCTTAGTTTCCTTTGTACTGCCGTTGAGCCCTGTCACGCCAGATCAGGTCATCCCGTAACTGGGGAGGTCGTTGGGGCTCACAACACCACGCTAACCTTCTATGTCAGCGGCCGCTGCATGTGGCTGTTCTGATCGGAGATTGGTCCATTCTTTTATGTTGTCCTCCCACCTCTTTTTGGGACACCCTCTTCGTCGTCTGCCTTGCACCTTTCCGTGGAGGATCGTATTTGCAAGGCCATTTGATCTCGATATGTGCCCGTACCAAGCGAGTTTCCTTCTTTTTACAGTTGCGAAAAGGTCTTCAAAAGGCCCTATTTCTGTTGTAATTCTATCTCGAATTTCCTCATTTGTAATCTTCGAGCACCGTAGGGAGTTTAAATGGTCAATCCTGCGTCAAGTGAGTTGCTCCGATCCTTGTGAGCCAGTGCAGTTGTAAAAAACAATATCATGATATCTATCCACCTCCGCCGCGGTCATCTTCTCACCTTGCAGCCAGTTCTACCTACGTTTGCAAGCCATCAGCGTAAATTGATGTAAAGACTGAGCCTAGCGTATTTTTTGCTTGTAAATGTACTCTGCATGATACGTAATGCCGAACATACTTCAAGTGTCTTCATTTAGCATTCTGTCTTTCCTGTTAACACATTTGACCTTCCTCAAACACTTCATTTCACGCGTCGAAATTCTGCTCTCGCGCGCCTTGGGCAGTGACTATATTTTGCACTGATATGGTAGCAGAATCGGCACACATATATTGTTTATCAGCTGTTGTTTTGTTGCCAAACTAGTGATTGGATGTCTAAGCAGTGAAGAAACCTTATAAGTCACTGCAGATTACTTCTGACACATAGTCTTGATTTTCATGTCCAGCCTAAAGTATGTCAATAAAAACAACTGCCCAAATACATGAACTATTGGAGTTGCTGAAAAGCAATATTATTTACATTTATCTTGAGTGGTCCATGCATTATAATTGATGTCTTTGTGCCGCTAATTCGCATTTTATATTTGGCACACTTTGTCGCAAGCGCATTCAAATGATTTCTTGTTTGAATTAAAGTTGAACATTCTTCAAATATTGCAGATTTTAGGCGAATTGTATTGTGTTATTGGGGTAAATTTCACCCGAGAGGTAACAGGTGCAAAAAGAAAAAGACCACTGAAATCTTCTGAACATGCCGCGAAAAAATCTAGAAGAAGGTTGCACATGAGGCTAGCAAATTCATCTTAATACCACTGATATTAAAACCAACACAGAACATGCTAGTATTCATTCTGTGAGCTAGGGCCCAATTGTAATGCTAGCCCTAAGCTTCAGTTGTAGCGATAATGCTAATAAAAGCATTTTCATATATATACCTAAGTGTGGACATAATCAATAAATCAATCAATCAATCAATCGAAGCCCGTCGTTCCCCTTGGTGCATCGGCCATTTATCACTTCTGGCCAGAATTTACGGTCCTGTGCTACTCTTTCTGTCTCTCTCCATATCTAACCATTTAATCATAATTCCCTCTCACATTCTCTTCTCCATTTCTCCCTCTATTTGTCTTCCCATGCAGATTCCACTTGGGAGCCTGCATGGTTATGTCAGACGGTGATTTCGTCATCGTATGTCCTATCCAACCCAATTTTTTTTTCCCCTCAATATGTTTCAGTGGCTGTCGTTGACGTCAATTTCACGGGACTTAACTCCTCACCATATCCTGCCACGTTATGCTAATTATCCTTCTTAGGCGTCTGTTTACAAAGGACTGAAGTTCTTTGTAAAGTGTTGTGTCGGCTTGATTATTCCTCATTTTACCCCACCAAAAAACAGCACCGACTTGACACTGTCGTTGAACATTCTCTTTGGAATGAATCATTATCTCATCATTCGCTGGATCTCCATATTTTATATAGTCAGGAATGTCACTCTTGTCTTTATAATTCTTGTCGTTAAATTAACATCTGTACATCCTGACCAGTGGTGCTGCCAAAATAAGTAAAAACATCCACCTCTGCCAATTAATCTCCCTCCAGCATGATTAGTTCTAACAAATAGTGTTAGACAAACTAGGACAAGAGATTCATAATTATGAATAATTTGCATTTACATTTCAAATTGAAACAAATAGCAGAAGCGTGTAAAACCAATACAGATTCACAAACGGACGGGGAGAAATATGCGTAATGCGGTTAGTGAGGAAAAGTGCATACAGTTAGCACAAACATGTAAATAACGATACTTCGCAAAGACAATTGATGGTGCCAATTTGACAAAGTTTCTTCATAGTAGAGAAAGAAAAGTCCTCGAAAGCTGAGGCAGAAGACCTTATGACAGGTGATAGCATGTCAAGACCGGTGGTGCGCAACCATCTATCTATCTGTCTGTCTGTCTGACTGACTGTCTGTCTACCTGCCTGCCTGCCTACCTACCTCTTTCTCTCTCTCAATCAATCAATCAATCAATCAATCAATCAATCAAGCAAGCAAGCAAGCAATCAATCAATCAATCAATCAATCAATCTATCTATCTATCTATCTATCTATCTATCTATCTATCTATCTATCTATCTATCTATCTATCTATCTATCTATCTATCTAACTATCTATCTATCTATATATCTATCTTTCTATCTAGCTATCTATTTATATTATAAATATATATATATATATATATATATATATATATATATATATATATATATATATATATATATATTACTCTCTGTCGCTCTCTATCGCTCTTCTCGCAGAAAATATTGAAAGCTTTTGATAATGATGATTCATCTACATGTTGATGGATCGCACTTCTGCTTTGTCCTTCCTTCCAACGCTCCTTCCTGCTTGACCCAAGCTGTATCCCCATCATTTGCATCCAGGGAGAGAAACTCCTGACGGCGCGAAATCTGGGTCTGACAGACGCAAATAATGGCAACATTGCAACCTACCAGACATGTCATAGAAGGCTACCCTATCATAATGAATCTATAAGCTACACACACATATACCATCCTTCACGAACATTTTTATGCCTTTACATATCTTTATAAGTCTTTACATATCTTTATAAGTCTTTACATATCTTTATACGTCTTTACATATCTTTATAAGTCTTTACATATCTTTATAAGTCTTTACATATCTTTATAAGTCTTTACATATTTGTATATATCTGTATATTAAAAAGAAACTCCAGTCTTTCGTCATTAAATGTCGACAGGGGATAATGTTTATAGGCTGGCAAGAAATGGTGAGGAAAGACAACATATGAAACAGGAGCCAATAACAACCAGTGGAGCAACAAAGGAAATGGGGTTGGATGGGACACACGCTTCGGAAAGCACCATCAAACGTAGCCAGGCATGCCCTGACATGGAATTTGCAAGGGATCAAGAATGTTAGAAACACTGAAAAGTAAAAGATTTGTATGAACCGGTCCTTGCAGCTCAAATGGAGAAAGGCAGAAAAGGTAGCTCAAGACCGAATATGCTGGAGGAGGGTTGTCAATGGCCTATGTTACGAAAGGAGCAATGGTAATTGATTGATTGACTGATACCATCACATATATGTACACACCTTTATATATCTTGAAAGATGTTTATATATCTTTAATATATTTTAATACCTTTGTATGTCTTTATATCAAAATATTCCTTTATGCGGAACGACGACATACGAAGTATGGTCGGTACTATAGCTTGTGCCGAATACATTGTCAGACTGAAAATAATTTGGTTTGATCATCTCATGTTAATGCACCTCATCAATTTCCAATGATGGCTTACAGCGCATTCTGCGATGAATGTTAATTGGTCGATATCCTTCAGCTGCTAGAAACTGAATCACCGATCACTGATAAACTCTGGACGGATTCCGTATCACACAGGCCATGTTGTCAACGGTATGCTGAGGAAACCATGATTCGGAGGATAGTAAAATTTTGCAAACTTGACGGTTGGTATGTTGCTGTTTACACCAGAATTGACATCATCATGCACATCGCACGTATGTTCACTTGTTGCAGTTAGGTCCTGTGTCACTTGAACACGCCTAGTACCATATGAATGAAACAGTCAAAAGAACACTTAACGGCACTTAAACGTCTATAACAAACACTATAGTCTAACAGGGATGTGTTCTTTCTCCAATACTGTGCAATATTTGCTTGGACAAAACAACCTCATAGGCCAGCCAAATTGCAACTGCAATATAGGAACGTAACTAGATTCACAAACTAGCTCTATGCCGACAAGCGAAGCCTAATGTACTAAAATAAATAAACACTGCAAAATTATATGAACGCGCTTTATGCAATCTATCAAACATATACTATGAAAATTAGCACATCGAAAAACAGAAGATTTAAGGATTAACACAACATCAGGTCTACTTAACATGTTTGTAAACAATATCCAACTCAAATATATGGGAATAGTTTTTACAGCTGATCGGGGGCTTGTTAGAGAAATCCAAACAAGGTGTCAAAAATCCTTTGCTGTCAATTGCTAATTTGTCAGTTGTCAGCACTGCTTAAACACACGAGCATCAGCTGTTCTTCTAAACAACAACGCAAAAACTCCATATTTTCACCAACTCTGTGCTACAAGTGCAAACTCTGTCCTTATTCTAAAAACAGAAGGGGACAATATCAACGTTGACATGAAATGTCCTCGAATCGTCGTCGGTATCACCAAGAGAGATAATATGAGAAAGGAGAACAATAAATCTTTTTCTGGAAACGTGTTTTTCTGTTGAGTAAATTAGCAAATGGTTCGGTCATCTCAAGAGAAACGCAGCATGATCCTATTTCTGCTCGCTTACAACATAAGATAACCTGGCTACAGAGCACGAAGAAGGCCATATGACAGGTGGATATCTGACATGCACGTAATCCTACAACGATACAAGCCTGCAATAACAGACGCAACCCACATTGCCAAGAAAGACAACGTCAGCTCTTCACGGCGCTCAACGGCACAAGTAGATGGAAAACTAAATTGAACTGAACTGATACAGCATGCTAAATTAGGAACGACCAAATCAGGATACAAAATACTGTTCATCAAACAAGCCAAAATTGAGTTTCATTCGGCAGGGATGTGGCCACTCTAAGACACACTACACACTACAATTTTCATCCAATTATCTGAAAATGACCGTCTGGTACAGAACCCTGTGATTTGTACCAATTGGGATCTTAAACTTCCTCACAGGCAGTACTTTGACTTGTCACCTTTTATATTCTCGCACCAAGTCAACTTTATACCGCAGCCGGGTAGAACGTCGGTTAGAATCCGTGATCCTGTTGTAACATATATATCATAATCTCTAGTGCCCTTCTCACCGTAGGCGGCGTAAGTATCGTTGTAACTGTTACTACCTAAGCCGATCACAATCATCATCGCATTTATACAGGGTGTCCCACAAGCTATCCGCCTCTGGTTTTAAGTTTTAAATTTAAACAATTTGGATTTAAATTAGTTTACAATTTTAAACCAACGAATTGAATACAATGTGACAGGGACATACCTTCGTATGTGAGAAACATAATCAGCTGAAATTCAATGTTCCAAGTGGTCAATATTAGCATCAAAGCATGCCTGCACACGCCTCTCCATGCTAAGAAAGAAATTCACTATCGCACAGGTAGTTACAGAACTAGTTTACCGCCGAATGTTTTCACACAGTTCCGTGGGATTTCTTGACTTGTGAAACACATTACCTTTCAGTATGCCCCATTGGAATAAATCAGATAGGGAAAGTCAGGCGACCTTGATGGTCAAAGTCCCTTAGAAATGACATAATCTTCAAAGAAGAAAACAATATCAGCCATGCTGACATTTGAGGTGTGGTATTGGGGCTTCCTCGTGCTGAAAATAGCCAGTATGTAACGTACTTCGTTGTCGTCCAACTAGTACACGGTATGACCATGTCAAAATATATTGAATTACGTTCATCGGTTTAAAAGTTGTAAGGGAAAATCATGGGCTGGCAGTGAGTGGGATAGCGAGAGTATATATACACACACACACCCACCCACACACACACCCACACATACTCTTGCAACATTTAATATGAGGTCATTATATTTCTCACACACCTGAGTATGCCACTGCCAAATTGTATTGAATACCGTTAATTTTGTTTTAGTTATCAGGGAAGGCGAGTGGGGTAATTAGTACCATCATCACCGTCGTGATCATCATTGCCACCATGGTATCATCCTCCCCCTAATTATTGTTATCGCCTCCTCATTATCATCTCAATTAAAACTATTCCGTTCATCATGTCTCCAACCTCCCTCATTATTATCTCCATTAATACTATCCCGTACATTATGTCCACTCCCTCCCCCATTATCATCTCCATTAATACTATCCCCCCACTCCCTCTCCCATTATCATCTCCATTAATACTATCCCCCCACTCCCTCCCCCATTATTATCTCCATTAATACTATCCCGTACATTATGTCCACTATCTCCCCCATTATCATCTCCATAATACTATCCCCCCACTCCCTCCCCCATTATCATCTCCATTAATACTATCCCCCCACTCCCTCCCCCATTATTATCTCCATTAATACTATCCCGTACATTATGTCCACTATCTCCCCCATTATCATCTCCATTAATACTATCACGCCCATCTTGTCTCACTTCATCCGTCATTGTCCACTCCTGTCTTAACCAGCCCTTTCCAAGTTAGTATTTGAAACATGACACGATGACTGCCCCTGTTATAGAGGTCTCAGATTGTCTTCTCAGAGTTGCAGTCACTGCTTCCATCTTTATTATCGTATAATAGACTGCTATACTGTATGCCCCGCTTTGCTCTGCTACCATCTGCCCTCTCACTCAAACAGAGAAGCCCCATCCAGATAACACCTATCCATTGGTTTATGCCACGATACTTTGAGCAGTGGTTTCAAATAACAGTGTGTGGGGACGGCGTGGGATAGTGGTTAAGTGACACGGCCCACAAACCGAAGGTGCTGGGTTCCATCCCCCTCACAGCACAGGCTGTTACCCCGGGAAGCAAACTTTTAGAAAATGTAGGAGGAAGTAGACTCTTACAAAAATGAATGCTGAAGTCGGTTTCACTGGGCCGACAGGCGCAAAATAAAAAACCACATTGCGACGCACACCGCCTAGGGGAATAGAGAAATAAGGCGAATGAAAAACATAAAAAAAAAATAACAAGGTTTTTTTCTCGATAGGGTTCCTAGCCTGACATACACAACTCTCTTTACTTGCCATCTACACAATATTCAGATGCCATTCATTTGGATCGCAATCAAGCTGTAAACTACGACACAACGCATTCCGTTCTCTGGACTACATTCTGCTACTTGCAAAGCCCTTATCAGGGCTTGGTAGTGGGAGATTGAGAACGAATGAAGAAGAAGAAGAGGAAGAAGATAACCAGCTATCTGTGTTATCGTTAATGTTAGACATTGTTGGACGTTTTTGATCTTGTTCTTCATTGTCCCCCATGAAGTTCTTTTGATTGTAACGTTGGTTTCTTTCGTGTTTTTGTTCCAAAAGGGTATCTGAGTCCTACTTGTTCGTGCTATTATACATTTGATCTTTTACAGCTTGATTGGAAGATTATATTTGTCTTATATTTCCCACCAGGATACCATTCGGGTGTTGCACAGTTATTCGTGTCTTAATAAGCGTCACAAAAAAGTCAGTAAGATATAAACTTTTTACATGTACTTCTGGCGAATACTACAACCAGTGACGATAAATACTCCAACCGAAATTATTTAAAATTATGATTAGCTTTACTGTAGTTCAAAACATGTGAATAACAGAGCATTAGAGATCTAGCTTCGCTTTGCAAAGGCACTGCATTCGATTCCCGCTCTCGACTCTGCTCCAGCTATAAAAGAGGAATATGGCTTACTGTTACGGAGCGATAGAAAGACTGGAAGGGAACTGACCTCCTCACCTTCTTAAAAGCTGAGTCTTAGTACAATTAAGTCTCTAACAAGTCATCCCCGACATCAATGTCGGCCTATCTTTTATAGTACAAAACAATCGTTTCCATCCGACGTGAAAACTTAGAAATTTGTTTTATCCTTTGAAGAATAGTCATAGTCACGTGTGCAGGTCACGTGATAGGCTCAAAATCTTTACTTCTTTGCGGGATATGGATTCTGCTGCTGAAGTTGGTCCAGACGACACGAACATAAACAAAAGACGGCCAATTTTATGTAGCCACGCAAACAGAATTGTCTGGTGATAAATCGTTGTTTTAGTTACGGAGTCTCAAATTCACGGGCCATTGTCAGCGGCAGGCAGGGGGCCGAATTTTCGTTTCATGCGGTGTTCAACTTGATTGATTTTTCAGTTTTTGAAAAGGGAAAACTAAGGTTTCGCCAAGAATATCGGTTAATACATATTTTAAAAGAGGAAACTTAAAATTTTACAAAACGGAAACATTACTAGATCAGGGGTTCCCAAACGTTTGAGCACCCCTGGCCTAGATGAAGGTTCAAACACCAATGTGCTTATCGTATGCTGTTATTGCTGTTGAGTGCTGTCAGTGTGTAAGTTTACACGCCTGTGTGCCTTAAGACTTGAACATGGGAAGGTAAGTGGTCAGTGTGTACGTTTACACGCCTGTGTGCCTTAAGACTTGAACATGGGAGTTAAGTGGTCAGTGTGTAAGTTTACACGCCTGTGTGCCTTAAGACTTGAACATGGGAGTTAAGTGGTCAGTGTGTAAGTTTACACACCTGTGTGCCTTAAGACTTGAACATGGGAGTTAAGTGATGGGATGCATTAACTGTCCTCACATTCTGAGCGTGCTGATGAAAGTGAACTGGGGTCCTCCAGCCGGTTGTGCTATTCTTGGCTTCATCTGCGTTTCGCGCACTACCACTGGTATGACACCGGTCCCCCGCCTCTTTAACAAGACCGCCCTAAAACAGTCTGTTTTCAGGTAAAAATACATAGAAGTGGGGAGGAGGACTTGGTCAGTATATTTCACATGACCCTGACTAAAGTAATAGTTTGGTTTGCCTGGTCAGACGTTAATCTCTTATCCTCCGGAAAATCCCATCTATAAGGAGAAACAAGATGTGTAACACAAAAAAAGAATTGCACGCCAGTCAAACAAGAAATATATGAGGCTAGAAAACAGGTATCTATTAGTTAACGTCAGATCTCAAAAAAACTCTACATACTTAACGTAACTTAACATCTTTATACCGGTTTAGAAGACTACAGAGTCTGTATACAACCAGTTCCTTGGAGGGTGGTTTTTACCGATGTGCGAGTACAGCTTAATAGACTTAAACACAAGAGCTAAGTAGACCTGCAGCCAATTAGGCGCCATCTATAGCTGATCTTAACAAACCTCCTCGGGAAAGGTACAAATAACTTGGGTGCATTTTTCTTGCATTTTGTCCGAACAGTGACCTACTAAGAGCCTACTCTTATCGATTTACAACTGCCAATGAATTTAAAACGTGCTTGACACCGAACACGGGAGTCAGATCTCACTACCCAGAAATCACGGAAAATTTTACCAGAAGATCCACGGGAAAACAATCCCGATCGCCACCGCGATTTGAACACGCGATCTCCGACACCCTAGGCGGACACCCTACTTCGAGACAACTGAATCCCTCTCACAAGACCACCTATATGTCTACCATGTGGTCCCGTCATTATTGGAAACTTTTCAGGAAGGCTACATAGTGAATGGAATACAGCTGGGTCGTCGTATTCCGCATAACGCCTACTCGTGTCTCAAACCGGGTTACTTTCAGATGCATTTTCAACTTTTGGAGCAGCCAAAGATCGCAAGAAACCATGTCGGGAAAATAGGAAGCCTGGCGAACCACAGGATTATTGTGTTTTGCCACGAAAGTCTGAATTAGATGGGAAAAAATGACGTGTGCGTTGTCCTAATGGAGCTACCAATTTCCCTTTGTCCACAGGTCCCGTAGTTTGTGTAGTACACTTTGGTCATGTTTTGGCATTGTGGTACGTGCTCTAAGTGCATAGCCCTACTAGAGCTAAAGAAAACAGTCAACATGACTTCGACCTTGCTGCACACCTGGTGAATGAAAATCCAACGGGTTCTCACTACACTCAACACTGAAAGGCTAACTGCCAGCGACTGACGGGCGCTCACTACAATCAACACTGAAAGGCTAACTGCAAGCGACTGACGGGCGCTCACTATACTCAACACTGAAAGGCTAACTACCAGCGACTGACGGGCGCTCACTACAATCAACACTGAAATGCTAACTGCCAGCGACTGACGGGGGCTCACTACAATCAACACTGAAACGCTAACTGCAAGCGACTGGCGGGCGCTCACTACACTCAACACTGAAACGCTAACTGCCAGCGACTGACGGGCGCTCACTACACTCAACACTTAAACGCTAACTACCAGTGACTGACGGGCGCTCACTACACTCAACACTGAAACGCTAACTGCCAGCGACTGACGAGCGCTCACTACACTCAACACTGAAACGCTAACTGCCAGCGACTGACGCAATCTGGTGGCTGGAATAAATTCACGCATGCGCATGACTGTTCTTATACCTCCCTGCCGAAAGACAGCACCCATGATTCATTTGTTTTCGATTGACACAAATAAGGTTGGATAGTTGTTGAACACATCTCGTATGTACAAAGACAACTGCACCGAGCACGAATACGTGTCGTTTACTAATCACGATGTACATACAGAATTGACAACAATTCTGAATGTTCAAAGGAAATCAGAAAGAGATAGGCAAAGGCAATGTGCAGGCTATACAACCTGCACAAACTTTGGCTGAATATCATAAATCCAACAAATGTGGCAATTTTGTGAACCTGTTTTTTTTTCGTTGGCAGCATACGGATGCGAAACATGGAAAGTTACCAAATATCATGATATCTTCTTCTTCTTTTGCGTTCGTTCTCAATCTCCCGCTACCAAACCCTGAAAGGGCTTTAGTAGCAGAATGTAGTCCAGATAGCGGAATTCGTTGTGTTGTAGTTTACAACTTGACTGCAATATTTGCACCTTTCGGTCCAACACATCCGACTTCAGCAAACATTTTTTGAGTGCCGGGTTAGCATTCTCTCTTGGATCCCTTCTCCTTAGCTCTCCTTAGCCAGTCTGCCCTGCTGCAGCCTGTTATCCAGGATCACCGCTTGGAGGTGCAGAAGGGTCTTGGCAGCTCTGGTTCGCTGGCCCTGACCCTAGAAGTCAGCTATGGGTCGCTGACCACTGCAGCTCATGCGCTGCTCAGCGTCTTGATCCCATATCATGATATAAAATCGAATCTTTCGAGTAAAATTGATACTGAAAGATCATCAAAATACCATGGACCGAAAAAAGTAGAATGGAGACATTCGACAAGAGTTGGACATAGAAGAGAACTGGTTCATAAATTCCATCGTGAACATAAAATTAAAATACTTTGACCACATCTAAAGACACGACTCTCTTGAGAGAACGGTAATGGAAGGTATGGTATCGAACAAGAGAGGCAGAGGCAGGCCAGGAAGGCGATAGCACCAGGATGTCAAGGAATGCTTCGGCATGACTCTGGAGCAGGCTGGATAATTGGCAACAGATACAGTTACTTTGAAGCCGGCTGTAATGGAAGCGACATTCTGCAAAAGACATGATGCTGATGTACATCATGAGACTTGTTGGAACAATACCAGTATTGGACTACATCAAAAGAGAGAATCTAAAATTGTTTTGCCATGTGACAAGACTGTCACCCCACTACACCCCCTCCCATTTTTTACAGCCTCTCTTCCATTTCCCCCACCCCACCCCTTCCCAAACAAAGAATACTATTTAGATACAACGGATTCAAGGCCAAAGGCAGACAACGAAAACGGTGGTTTGAGGAAATATCTGAGGCGGTGAATGCCACTGTACTTGAGGCATACAGTAGGAAACGTTCTAGAGATCTCTTCATAACCTGACGCTGAAAGCCAAAACAGGATCAGCGTTTGGAACTGAAATTCTTGCTCGCAGGTTTAAGAAAAAACTCTTGTCAATTCTTTCATCTTTTGCACGGAACTAACCCAAGCACAATTTCACCTAAGAGATCAAGGTTTTCCAAAGTACTTGCAATTAACACTTTCTTTTGTTCAAGTGACACATTCGCAAAATATATATAGTGTTCGGGTTTTGCATCATCACTAGCGGTTGTTCTAGTATTCTGAGGAGTGTTCAAATGAAGACGGACCAAACTGCAACAAGTGAACATACGTACGATGCGCATGATGACGTCACTTCTGGTGTATACAGCACATACCAACCGTCAAGTTCGCAAAATGTCATTATCTTCCGACTCATAGTTTCCTCAGCAGACCGTTGAAAACATGGCGGGTGTGATAAGGAATCCGTCCAGAGTTGATCAGCGAGCGGTGATTCGGTTTATAACAGCTGAAGAATGTCGACCAGTAGACATTCATCGCAGAATGCAGGCAGTGTATGGTGACAAAAGTGTGTAGAAGACAACAGTGATAGCTGGACAAGGATGTTTAAGGAAGAACGGGACTTAACGCCACAATTCTTTCAGAAGATCTTTCGTTAACTCACGTCCTTCTTTAAACATCGTTGACCAGTTCTTCACTGTTGTCCTCGACACACTTTTGTCACCCTACACTGTCTGTATTCTGCGACGAATGTCTACTGGTCGACATTCTTCAGCTGTTATAAACCGAATCACCGCTCGCTGCTCAACTCTGGACGGATTCCTTATCACACCCGCCATGTTTTCGACGGTCTGCTGTCGTCGGAGGATAATGCAATTTTGTAAACTTGACGGTTGGTATGTGCTGTTCACTCCAGAACCGACGTTATCATGCGTATCGTAGCTATGTTCACTTGTTACAGTTTGGTCTGGTTTCATTTGAATACGCCTCGTACTTTGTTATGTTCAAGTGACACATTCGCAAAATATATATCGTTCTGGTTTTGCCTCATCACTGGCGGTCGTTCTAGTATTATTATATTTGACTATTTCTATGAACTGATGAAGCCATACATTCTGTACGGGACATAATTCTTGTTTACTAACTGAGATTATATTTATTTTCAGAGGTACTGATCAGCGTAGCATTACTTAGTGCAATGATATTTAACTGGTAGAGATTATTTTGTTTAATCTCGAATCTATTCCTATTACTGAGGAAGTCGAAGGTATTAAAAGGCTACTGCTTACAATTTAAAAACAGCTCGTGCAATGTATTTAATTTGTATTTGTTAAACTTTGTTAACATAAATTACTTTAATTTTGAGCACTTAAAAAAAAACTATTTTTGGTCAGGGCACACCAAATCAAGAGGGGGGGGGGGGGGGGGGGGAGGTCAGGTAGCCATTGCACATACTCGTAGAAACCTTACTATGGCGCCTAACTAGTGTCGTATTTACTCGCATAATTGTCCTTATCACATTATGTCTAGAGCATATACGTTTTACCCGGCGTCTAAGTTACACACACAAAAATGTGTCATCATCTGTTATATGGGACAATGATCAGTGCAATAATAATAAAGCTGTTTCAATAATAAAAATGCTATTATTTCTTATATGGTTTACAGTTCTGGTACCGGAAGATATTCTGGAACCTACGCTAGAATTTATATATTTTTGTATTTAACGTTAAATCAAATCGATCTGTCACTCTGAAACTGCTCTTCTGATTCGTTAAGTCAAGCCCGTTACGCCTGCCTTAGATGAAACTATTCCTGCACGGTCGAATGTGTTTGGGAAATGTAAAACGGGCATTTGATTCTGTTGTACTTCCTTCTTGTTTTGTTAGTTCATCCGTTCATCTGTACATGTTGTGAAGTAACGTGCAGCAAGGTTAAACATGCAAGTATTTCCTTCTTCTTTTGTTAGTTCATCCGTTCATCTGTACATGTTGTGAAGTAACGTGCAGCAAGGTTAAACATGCAAGTATTTCCTTCTTCTTTTGTTAGTTCATCCGTTCATCTGTACATGTTGTGAAGTAACGTGCAGCAAGGTTAAACATGCAAGTATTTCCTTCTTCTTTTGTTAGTTCATCCGTTCATCTGTACATGTTGTGAAGTAACGTGCAGTAATGTTGAACATGCAAGTACATCTTTAAATAATGTTGTTCCTGAGAACAACGTTTTAGAGACATCATTTTACGAGGCACCAGCATTTTGAGATGGAGTTACTAGTTAGCTTTTTTGCTACTATGTCATTCCTTACTATAACGGAGGCAGGTAACCATTTATAGTTCAATAAATCGAAGCATAACGCGACTGCGTTACACTTCCGTCAGTTTAACACATAGAAGCATTTGCAATATTCCTGTACGGAGAGTATAACGATTGTAAAGCCTAAGATAATCAGGCAAAGAACAGTGAAGAATTTGAATTTTAAACAGAAGTCTCAAATATATGTCACAAAGGGGGCCGCATGAAAATAGTTTTAATGGCTCGCGCGCCGCCCCACAATGAAGTATGTATGTTCATATTTCTTCTTCGCTGTGAACTATTTGACACAATACCTCATTATAATATAGAAATATATGTTGTTTATGATTCAAAATAAATATATGTATGTTTTAAATTGGCTTTCACCGCTATCAGAAACGTTTCTTTGCGTATCAACCATAGAACTAAGTGAAATGACATTGATTTTAAAAGCTGCTGGTCAATTTATATTTACTTCTTCTTTTTCTTCTTTTTCTGTGTTCGTTCTCAATCTCCTGAAACCAAACCTTGAACAGGGCTTTGCAAGTAGCAGGATGTAATCCGATGAACTGAATGCGTTGTGTCGCTAGTTTACAGCTTGACTGCGATATTTGCACATTTCGGTCCAACGCATCCGTCTTCGATAGATGATATTTACTATGTGCAATGAGAATCAATTTGAAGGACTGCTAGTCTGTATTTAAATACCAAGTGGAAGATAATTCAATTTAAAAAGCTACTGATCAGTTTGTATTTACTACATACAGGATAATTCAATTTGAAGAACTACTGATCAGTTTGTATTTACTACATGCAGGATAATTCAATTTGAAGAACTACTGATCAGTTTGTATTTACTACATACAGGATAATTCAATTTGAAGAACTACTGATCAGTTTATATTTACTAGATACAGGCTAATTCAATTTGAAGAACTACTGATCAGTTTGTATTTACTACATACAGGATAATTCAATTTGAAGAACTACTGATCAGTTTGTATTTACTACATACAGGATAATTCAATTTGAAGAACTACTGATCAGTTTATATTTACTAGATACAGGCTAATTCAATTTGAAGAACTACTGATCAGTTTATATTTACTAGATACAGGATAATTCAATTTGAAGAACTACTGATCAGTTTGTATTTAAAAAGTGCAGGATAATTCAATTTGAAGAACTACTGATCAGTTTATATTTACTAGATACAGGATAATTCAATTTGAAGAACTACTGATCAGTTTATATTTACTAGATACAGGATAATTCAATTTGAAGAACTACTGATCAGTTTGTATTTACTACATACAGGATAATTCAATTTGAAGAACTACTGATCAGTTTATATTTACTAGATACAGGATAATTCAATTTGAAGAACTACTGATCAGTTTATATTTACTAGAAACAGGCTAATTCAATTTGAAGAACTACTGATCAGTTTATATTTACTAGATACAGGCTAATTCAATTTGAAGAACTACTGATCAGTTTATATTTACTAGATACAGGATAATTCAATTTGAAGAACTACTGATCAGTTTGTATTTAAAAAGTGCAGGATAATTCAATTTGAAGAACTACTGATCAGTTTATATTTACTAGATACAGGATAATTCAATTTGAAGAACTACTGATCAGTTTATATTTACTAGATACAGGATAATTCAATTTGAAGAACTACTGATCAGTTTGTATTTACTACATACAGGATAATTCAATTTGAAGAACTACTGATCAGTTTATATTTACTAGATACAGGATAATTCAATTTGAAGAACTACTGATCAGTTTATATTTACTACATACAGGATAATTCAATTTGAAGAACTACTGATCAGTTTATATTTACTAGATACAGGATAATTCAATTTGAAGAACTACTGATCAGTTTATATTTACTAGATACAGGATAATTTAATTTGAAGAACTACTGATCAGTTTATATTTACTACATACAGGATAATTCAATTTGAAGAACTAATGATCAGTTTATATTTACTAGATACAGGATAATTCAATTTGAAGAACTACTAATCAGTTCGTATTTACTAAGAGCAACGACCTTTCATTTTAAGAACTAATATCCAGATTTTATTACAAATTACTAGGATATTTTTTTTAAGAACTACTTGTCAGTATTTCGTGATGAGACTCCCTAAAGAATCTCATTATGTCCTAAGATGGGAAACATTTTTAGGAGGAGAAATGCTTTCCATGATCAATGGGATAATTAGTGGTTTTAGTCAGAGAGTATAAGGATAATGTTCAATACTTAATTTGTCTTTCAACAATATGTTCTAATAGATGATAGTCGTGGTCATGACTCTGATTGAATTTTGATATTATTGCTTTGAAGATACGAGAAGAAAAGACTCTGATCTCGATTCAAGCAAATGTTAAACATATAAATATTTATTTTCAAACATTTGTAACATATATTTAATGATTAAATGAAATGTTGTGTCAAAATAGCCTCATCGTTTACGACAAAGAAGACAGATGGTCATTGTGGGGCTGCCCGCGAGCCATTATTCCTGTCATCGTGTGATTTAAGTTTGAGATTCCTGTTTCAGATTGGCATTCTTACAGTGTTTCTTTCTTTATTGAGTTAGGAGTTTAAACCGTTCTTCTCTTCTTATAGGTATTCGTTAACTGGATATATTTCTAATTGTAAAACTGATTAAAGAGTTACCAATTCGTGCTACGTTTAGATATATCCGGCTGTAAATGATTACCTCCATCTAATGTAGCTAGGAGTGACATGGTAGCTAACACAAGCTCATAAAAAAGTGATACTTTGTAGAATGATGTATCTCTACCACATGACTATTATCGCTCTGGGGAGATAATGCAAAGACTGGAGCAGTGGGAGCGCGGACATTGAGGTTAAACAATTAATAAGGAAAATTGTCCAGGATTCCTATGCTGTAATATATATCAATTGCTAGGTTTCCTATGCTGTAATATTTATCAATTGCCAGGATTCCTATGCTGTAATATATTTCAAATGGTCTGTGTTACTCGGTAAGGAAATCGGTTGGGTAATATTTGCTCGAATCAGAGGCACTGTCGTTGCCGAAAGGAGCTGTGCATATTTGACAACAGCGTCCAGTACCAGAATGGAGATCGAGGTAGTGACTAAGACTATAACGTGGCTATTTGGGAACTTTTTAATAAGGGTCTTAGTCGTCTCTGACTCTGTGCAGAAGAGATGGATGTGGCATAAGTGGATAGGGGAGACCTAGGACCCCCAAGAACTTGTGCAGATCTACAGGCCTGACCATGCTGAGGTTTGCGGTTGAGGTTGATGTCTTGCCTCAGGGGCACAGGATGTGGAGACAATGGCAATGGATAGACGTAAGATGGATAGAGGTAAGCAGAGGTGGCCACCTGAGAGGTCGAGACAGAAGTGTGTTCAACCAGCGAACTACATGAAATATCCGTATCTGCACTTTCTGCCATTAGACTATAACAAGTTTTTATCCAAAATACAGCCGTCTACAAAAACAATAGGTCACATGGATAGTTAATTAAAGACATGTCAGATGAGATACCTGGAAATATTTTTATAGTCAGAGACTGGTGAATGCTTCGAATGCATTGCAACATGAAATAGTGGGGGCAAGATCAAATAATGCATTCAAAAATAGATTGAATGCGCTTAGGTATTTTTAGGTCATATGAATATAAAAGAAACATATATATATATATATATATATATATATATAGACTGTAGAGTCCTCTAACCAGTATGCAGACCTTCAGTTAAGTTATTTTCTCCGGGAGACTGAGAACCTATGGGTCAACTAAAGTACAATAACGTCGATTTTTATCAGAACAGAACGGACCAGACCAAAGTCTTTAAAACGTCGTTCTCAATGACAGCAAGTGTTAATTTAAATAGGCGCATGTTTAATCTTGCTGCACGCCACTTCACGACATGTACAGAAGAACAGATGAACTATCAAATCAAGCAGGAAGTACTTGCATGTTTAATCTTGCTGCACGCCACTTCACGACATGTACAGAAGAACAGATGAACTATCAAATCAAGCAGGAAGTACTTGCATGTTTAATCTTGCTGCACGCCACTTCACGACATGTACAGAAGAACAGATGAACTATCAAATCAAGCAGGAAGTACTTGCATGTTTAATCTTGCTGCACGCCACTTCACCACATGTACAGAAGAACAGATGAACTATCAAATCAAGCAGGAAGTACTTGCATGTTTAATTTTGCTGCACGCCACTTCACCACATGTACAGAAGAACTGATGATCCAACCAAATAAGAAGGAAGTAACATCGAAGAAAATGCCTGTCTTACATTTTCCAAACGCATTAAGACAGTGCAAGAACAGATTAATCCTTCGGAGACGTTAAATGCGTGACTTTACGAAACAGAAAGCTGCTTCAAAGAGTGACAGATCGATTTTTGATTTAAGATTGAAATAGTAATATATAAATTCTGAATGACAGTCTAGAACATCTTCACTTACCAAAACTGTTGAAGTGAAAAATATGAGGGCATGTTTATCATTGAAGCAGGGGATGAAGACTACGTCTGTTCAGGACCAACATAATGATCAGACATGTTAGTTAGAGTCAGGTAAAATATTATGGTCAAGACCCTGACCATGGCTTCCTTTTGCCACTTCCTGGAAACGGGCTATTTTCATGAAAGCTTGGCTAACGAGGGCAGATATCGGCGTGAACCCCGTTGTAGTGAGCGACACGTAGATGAAGCCAGCAAAGAACAACGTCTGGATGACCCCTCTCCACCTTTATCAGCACTCTCGAAATGTGAAAACGCTACGACAAACCGCAACTTACCGTCCTTTTTAGGACCCGCAAAAGAGTAGTTATTATCACTGTGAGCATTCACCAACAACAACAACAACAATGATGGAATCAGCTTTATTATTACTGTCATTGATCATTGCCATGTAAAACAGGGGAGGACAAATCCGTTTAGCATCTAGAGCCATATTAAACAATGTAGAAGCCAGATACAGTGATTGATTAACAATATATACCACAATAAGGGAAATTGTGTTAGCGACTGCGATACTGGTACCAACATGTTACACGCCAAGAAACATATCTATGGGTCATGATGACCTGACGTTCGGGATTTTTCGTGGCCTAACGCAGAAGATCATCGAGTGGTTTGCCGGGGTCTATGACAAGGACAAGATTGGCATCACTGCCCCACAGAGGCGGCTAACTGTCTGACATGACATAACACCGACCATGGTTAGGTGCCTTGTTAAGAGCAGCATAGATGGCGCCTAAAAGGCTGCGAGTCTACTTTACTCTAGTGTTTGAGGCTTTTAAGATGGACTCGCACATCAATTTACCACACTTCATAGTGGAATAATAAGCTGCTCGAGCCTACCCTAAGTAGGAAATCCTCCTCCTAGCTACATCCAGCTTACATCAAAGATGGGACCTGTACATGGGCTTATGGTCATGTAGAAGTACAGGTCGACTAAGACTAACTAAGAAGATCATATTTTTAAAAACCGAGTTCTTTTTTTAAATTGGGGAAAGAATTTTAGTAATTTATGTAAACAATTAGAAATAAATAACAACGCACACAGTTCTCAAATTGTGAATTGCAGCTGTTGCAGAGCTCACGTATCTGACATGAAGCGAAAAAGTTACAAGATAAAATGCGAATTAACAGACCATTCTTCAAACCGACATATTTTAAAGGAAACAAACCTCCGGGGATTTTAAGAAAGTAGCAAGTAATCCAGAAGTGACCTGAATTTCTATTTGGACTATCCTATTTGTCTCAAAGGAGATTACATTCATTTTGCATTTATCACACTTAGAAAAAGTTATCGCAAATCCTGACATTAAATGTCAATTCCAACTCCTATTGATAAGGCGGGAAGTTTAGTTATCATGTTAGTTTATTCATTATTTCCATTTTCATTATTATTCAATTTTTATATTCATTTCTTCGGTGTTCTTTCCTTCATTTAATTATTTGCTTGTTCATTATTTCCAAGTTTTCATTCGCCCCTTCCTTGCACATGTTTACTAATCCCATTAAAGCACTCATCCATTCGATCACTCATTTCTCTACGCCTTTGTACATTCATTTATATATTCGTTCATTCACTTATTTGACAATTTAATCCATTCCTTCATTCCTGGTGCATTCATTTCATGCAAACATTTATTCATTCCTTCTATCATGTATCTATAAATTCAATTAAATAGTTCGGGATTAAGATGCTGAGCAGCGCCATGATCTGCAGGGATCATCGACTCATAGCTGACTGCTAGCGTCAGGGCCAGCGAACCAGAGCTGCCAAGACCGTTCTATACCTCCACGCAGTGATCCTGGATAACAGGCTGCAGCAGGGATGACTGGCTAAGGAGACGGGATCGAAGAAGGAATGCTAACCCGGTACTCAAAAAATGCTTGCTGAAGTCGGATGTGTTGGAATGAAAGGTGCAAATATTGCAGTCAAGCTGTAAATTACGACACAACGCATTCCGTTCTCTGGACTACATTCTGCTACTTAAGCCCTTTCAGTGTTTGGTAGTGGGAGATTGAGAATGAACGAAGCCAAGCCAAGCCAATTAAATAGTTCGTTTTTGCATTTATCCAAGTGTTTAATCATTCATTAATTCATATATTTGCGCACTTATTCTTTACGTGAACACCAAACATCAGACACCAAACACCAGATAGTATCCCTCAGATAGCAATAATGTGCATATACAATCGATACACAGTCAAGGACCTACCACGTAAAAGAAGGAAAGCAGAAATAACAGAAGCAATAAAGCTGTCCGTGTGCGGAGCACATACTAGGGCCCAGTCAAGACACCTCTTCCTAACCTAAAGCTGGAAGGCACAAGCGGGACAAAAAGCGAAAAGAAAGACGAAAAATAAGATTCTTCAGTTCGCTCAATCAATTCTGTATATAAGTTGTCATATTCCACGTTCACCTTCATCTCTTTTAGTGTTCGCACTTAATGATGTTTAGAAAATGATTCCTCCCCGGGCCAGAAAAAACGAAACTTTATGCATGGTACTTAACTACAACTTACAACCAGGTGCATATATCATTTAGTAGCATTGGGTGGACAACGGAGAGCCTGGATACTGCTGGATATATATAAATTAGGACAACTTGATAAGCTCACATATCTAATGGCTCATTTATTCATTGATATCAGCTGCTCACTTATCCATTTGTTTGTTCATTCATTTATTCAATTCATTCATTCAATCCATTCATTCAATATATTCATATATCTGTGTGCTTGTTCATTCATTACTTTAATAAATTCACTTATCTAATTGCTCATTCATTAATGTATTACCTCATCCAATAATTAAATAATGCATTGTGTCATACATCCAATCATTCATTCCCCAAATGCACTTTTCTATATTTGCGTCCATCTATTCGTTCATTCATTCATTCAATCAATTCACTTAACTTTGTCTTTGTTTATTCATTCTTTAAATTAATTCACTTTAATATTTGCCGATTCCTTCATCATGTAGCAGCTCCAGCTGGCTGACCTACCATAGCAGATGATGGAAGAGGTCTGTACTAACTATATTCTCGCTTCAATCAAATTGACTATGACACTAATTGAAAATAAAACACAACAATTAAACTTTATTTCTACAGCTTTACAAATGAGTCCCCTATCTTCACTCAAAACAAAACATGGCCGGTTGTAAGAAAGTATGAACTAAACTAAACTAAAAGAAACTTGATTGCGAACTACAACTTAATAGACGAACCATTTCTTGATAGACGAACCGTTACTTGATAGACGAACCGTTACATCTTAGACGAACCATAACTTGATAGACGAACCGTTACTTGATAGACGAACCGTCACTTCTTAGACGAACCTTAACTTGATAGACGAACCGTTGTGTGGATTGCCACAGAGTGGAAGATTCCTGTCTGTTCTGCAACTCAGGTGATTTCGTCTGTGGTCCTGTTGTCCTTGTCGAAGGTGGCTTGTAGTCATCTTTGAATAGCTGGATCGATGTGATAGTCATATATCTCTCTAGTTAGACGCTGGGTCGATGTGATAGTCATATATCTCTCTAGTTAGACGTTGGGTCGATGTGATAGTCATATATCTCTCTAGTTAGACGCTGGATCGATGTGATAGTCATATATCTCTCTAGTTAGACGCTGGATCGATGTGATAGTCATATGTCTCTCTAGTTAGACTCTGGATCGATGTGATAGTCATATATCTCTCTAGTTAGACGCTGGGTCGATGTGATAGTCAAATATCTCTCTAGTTAGACGCTGGATCGATGTGATAGTCATATGTCTCTCTAGTTAGACTCTGGATCGATGTGATAGTCATATATCTCTCTAGTTAGACGCTGGGTCGATGTGATAGTCAAATATCTCTCTAGTTAGACGCTGGATCGATGTGATAGTCATATATCTCTCTAGTTAGACGCTGGGTCGATGTGATAGTCATATATCTCTCTAGTTAGACGCTGGATCGATGTGATAGTCATATATCTCTCTAGTTAGACGCTGGATCGATGTGATAGTCATATATCTCTCTAGTTAGACGCTGGATCGATGTGATAGTCATATATCTCTCTAATTAGACGCTGGATCGATGTGATAGTCATATATCTCTCTAGTTAGACGCTGGGTCGATGTGATAGTCATATATCTCTCTAGTTAGACGCTGGATCGATGTGATATATATCTCTCTAGTTAGACGCTGGATCGCTGTGGTAGTCATATATCTCTCTAGTTAGACGCTGGATTTCTTAGATAATTCTGCTAAGACGCTCGATTCTCAGCAGCGATGTGAATAATGTAATCTAAGATGTCTAACTCGTGCGTGTTCCTCGTGACGCACTACTATATCTGGTTCTAACACTTGCTGTATTTACCTCTCATTGATATGTTGCTTAACATATGGACACTCGTTGTGAAAGAGTGCCTGTCAAAACCTCTCTCTCTCTCTCTCTCTCTCTCTCTCTCTCTCTGGACTCCAAAATCTATCTGCTTTCATCTTTCCTCTTCATCGTTATCAAGACGGTTCTGTTCTTCTCGTTGCTCGCTGCCGACTGATGTCGACTTGTTCTCTCCTCGCACCCGAATGAATTGTCCTCTTGTCTTCCCAAGCTATCTATATCCGCGGCGTTTTCCAGATCTTGTACCTTGGTTTTTTTTCTCCCCGAGATTTCAGAAAAAAACCCAGTTAATAGCATGTCCGGTCTCAGTCGTCCCTACTGATCATGCTGTAACAGGCTTTAAGGTGTTATGCAAGGTTACGAAGTGTAACATCTGCGTGGCTAGGAAACCAACGCTATGCATTCCAAGCATTCCTATGTCCAGATTTGAGTGCATATGTACTGGCTAGCTTTGTTAGTTTAATTCTATAAGATACAATGAATGGCTACTGACTAGCAATGCTCTACTCCCACCCTTTCTAACTTTAATAATAAAAAATGTCTAAAATCAAATCCAATTAAAGCTACACACCTAAAATCTGTTTCAATCCATTCATGCAATAAATTCACTTATTCATGCAATAAATTCACTTACTTATTTGCTTATTCGTCCATTCATTCATTTAATCAATTCGCTCTTATATTTGCTCATTCATTCAATCAATCAATCTACTAATCTATTTGAATTTATTCATTCATTAATTGTATCAATCAATTCAATTTTCATCTGGGGCAGTTGTCTCGCCGCCGCGATTCAATTTCAACCAGTGTTCGTAAAGCGATCTAAGTCCCGCCGGGCGGAGCGATAGCGCGGGCTTGCGGAAAACGCTCGCCTGCCTTTCCCCGTAGAGCTATTGGGGTGCGGTTTGTTGTGGCGTCTCCTCCACCGAGGTGCGCTTGTCTGGTCCGTATCAGGAAACGTGGTCTGTCCGTGGTGATTTATCTAAGGCTTATAGCAGAGCTCGACAGTACGTCTCGCTGGTGGTCAGACTCTCGCAAAGATCTTGTGACCGGCAAATGGAAAGCAGGAATCGTGCCTCAAGGCCCTGCGTTCTCCTACGGAGAAGGGCAGGCCGGCAGGCCAAATTGTCTCTAGTCCCAGTGAAATTCATCGCCGAGGTCGTTGGGATCCGTTCTGCACAGAGCGCTGCCATCCCTCCTTGAGCGAGCCCGGTCGGTCGGTCGTCTGGTGCGTGTAGGAGGCCCCTGTCAGGCCGTCCTAGGTCGACGGAGTGAGGGACGGGTGGAACAACCGTCCGTCCGTCCCGTCAGTTGGTCCCTGCGGCCGTCCCAGTGAGGCTTTTTACACACCCTTCCTCCGCCGACCGGTGTGTGCTGTACGTACGTCTCCGACAGATATCTGGTTGATCCTGTCAGTAGTCATATGCTTGTCTCAAAGATTAAGCCATGCATGTCTAAGTTCACACTGTCTCACGGTGAAACCGTGAAGGGCTCATTATATCAGCCGAGGTTCCTTAGATGACACGATCCTACTTGGATAACTGTGACAATTCTAGAGCTAATACATGCTTACCAATCTCCGACTCTCGCGGAAAGAGCGCTTTTATTAGTTCAAAACCAATCGTCGTTTCCCCTCACGAGGTTGCGGTGTCCCCACTGGTGACTCTGGATAACTTTGTGCTGATCGCATGGCCTCATGTGCCGGCGACGCATCTTTCAAATGTCTGCCCTATCAAATGTCGATGGTACGTGACATGTCTACCATGTTTTTAACGGGTTACGGGGAATCAGGGTTCGATTCCGGAGAGGGGGCATGAGAAACGGCTACCACATCGAAGGAACGCAGCAGGCGCGCAACTTACCCACTCCCGGCACGGGGAGGTAGTGACGAAAAATAACAATACGGGACTCTTTCGAGGCCCCCTAATTGGAATGAGTTCACTTTAAACCCTTTAACGAGGATCTATTGGAGGGCAAGTCTGGTGCCAGCAGCCGCGGTAATTCCAGCTCCAATAGCGTATATTAAAGTTGTTGCAGTTAAAAAGCTCGTAGTTGGATCTCAGGCGCAGGCGGGCGGTCCGGCTCGCGCTGGTTCACTGCCCGTTGTCTCCTGCCCTACCGTCTGCCGGCTCTCTCCCACGGGTGCTCTTCGCTGAGCGTCCTGGGTGGCCGGCGCGTTTACTTTGAAAAATTAGAGTGTTCAAAGCAGGCCTCAGCTGCCTGAATAATGGTGCATGGAATAATGGAATAGGACCTCGGTTCTATTTTGTTGGTTTTCGGAACTGGAGGTAATGATTAACAGGGACAAACGGGGGCATTCGTATTGCGGCGTTAGAGGTGAAATTCTTGGATCGCCGCAAGACGAGCTACTGCGAAAGCATTTGTCAAGAATGTTTTCATTAATCAAGAACGAAAGTCAGAGGCGCGAAGACGATCAGATACCGTCTGATACTGAAACTTAAAGGAATTGAAGGAAGGGCACCACCAGTAGTGGAGCCTGCGGCTTAATTTGACTAAACACGGCCAAACACTGACATAATTGACATGCCGAGAGCACTTTCGTTGGGTCTAATATGGAACGGGTGCTGGAATTAGACCCTCGAAAATCTGGGGCTACCCTCTAAGTAACCTGATTGTCTCGCTAAAGGAATTGACGGAAGGGCACCACCAGGAGTGGAACCTGCGGCTTAATTTGACTGAACACGCCAATACTGTAGAACGACTAACAAATCGAGACAAATCGTTGGGTCTAATAATGAACGTACGCTGGTATTAGACTCACGGAAGACAAGTCAGCTCTCTAACACTCTAATGAAAGAACGCTACGGAAATCGTGTTTAACCCCGCAGAAACCGCAGATTTCAAATACCTGGCCACTGACAAACAAAAGCCCTCAATAAATTCGTCTGGCAAAATAGTGAACGGGTGCTGGAAATAGCCCATCTGAAGACAGATCAGTTTTACCGTACTAATGACAGGACTTTGCTACGGAAAACCAGCTCATATCGAGAGGAGCCGCAGACACTTTGGTACACGTACCAGGCTGATAAGCCAATGGCGCGAGGCTACCATGTGGGGGATTACGGCCGAACCCTTGTAAGCCGCAATCCCGCCTAAAATCTCAGCACCACTGCAATTGGAGGCTCCTACATGTTCGGGACCTGGGGCTCGCGCCCCATCCCTATCCGGTAGAGCTGCAGAAAGAGGTCTCTGCCGTCCGCCGATCAAAGCGGGCGGACAGCTGCTATACTCACCCTATACGGCGATGGGATGCGAAACCACCAACAAAAGACTTAGTTCCTGGTCGGGGTGTCGAAAACAGTAGAGCAGCCACTTCACTGTGAACTGTCGAGACTCAACCAATGACCATGAGATCTGTCCGCACACTAGGCGAACAACATCTCTGTGACATTACCAAGCTTGTCCTCTGGTTAAATGCACTTCTGCTTCGATATCGACCTCTGTACGTTATCAGCCATATAGCTATCATGCTGGACACAGAAGAGATGCAGACCAGAGGACATTGCACACCTGCCCCACTGTGTCAACACCCCAGGTGGCGAGGAATGCTAGGCGTACCATCTCTGCATAGAAGCCAAGAAAATAAAGGGAGAAAGAGATACCCCACTCACATGCAAATGCTACGTTTCTGGCAGGACGTGACGATCCTGGGGTACAGACACACTGGACTGCCTCCCTTCCGGGTAAATCAGTCCATATCATATATCATATATCATCTCACATATCACCATCGCACCCTATAGACATGAGTAGTGAAGACTCGATAGTTTGGTAAAACAACTTCCATAAGAGAGACAACTCTGATCATAAACAACTGCTGCCTTGCAGATAGGCTGGGGATAGCCAAAGGCTAAGGAGGGCATCCCTACAGAAACGCCTGTTGAAATCGGATGCACGGGGCCGCAAGCCTAACAAAACAGTGCAACGTAAATCGCAGCATGATGACAGTACATCCGATTAGAAAAACGCATGGCGCTCATCCTGCGCAGTCCCGCCAGGCAGCGATAGTGCCGGGCCCCACGCCTCGAAGGGGCCCACCCTTGACTACTGGTGGTCACCCACCCATGTGTCGTGGAGTCAAGGCACATGGCTATGGGGCAACTTTGATTGACCAAAAACTCAAAACCCTCAAAATACTACAGTGGAATGCGGAGGGAGTCATTAACAAAAAACTTTCCCTAACACATCACCTGCATGAAGGTAAGATTGACGTGGCATGTATCCAGGAAACGCACCTCAACAATAATCACAAATTCTCAATCAGAGGATACCAGACCTTCCGTCTCGATAGAGAAGGCCACAAAGGAGGGGTCCTGATACTGACCAGAAACTGCATACCGAGTAGCGCGGTATTTGTCAATCACACCGGACAAGCAGAAATTGTAGGAGTTGACATAATGGCTCAAGAGACGAAGCTCCGCATTTTCAATCTGTACGGACCACCAAATAGAGACCTATCGCTCTAGAGTATGGAGGTCAGAGACTCCAACTGCACAGAAGTTGGAGATTTCAACAGCCACTCGGAGAGATGGGGATACTCTGACACAGACAGCAGAGGTGACAAAGTGGAAGATTGGGAGATAGATGCAAATCTCTCCCTAATCAATAGGCCGGAGGATAGCCCTAGCTTCTATTCAAGAACATCGCATACCACCTCGACTCCAGATTTGGCCTTCTCCAGACAGGACATACACCATAAAATAGACCGCCAGGTGCTAAACCAACTGGCAGGTAGCGACCACAGGCCGATCAGGCTAACCATTGACATGGAAGTAGGCCCACAGGAAACAAAACCGCTCCCACGTTGGAATTACAAACGAGCCGACTGGGACAGATTTGCAATCCTGACAGATGGGCTGTGTGAAACCATCAACACACGAAACACCAAAATGAAGCCCATGATGGAAAGCCTAAGCAAGGCAATAATGCAAGCCGCCACTGAAACCATCCCAAGAGAGGCTAGGAAAAACTATAAGCCCTACTGGAATAATGAGTTGCAGAAAGTGAAAGATGCAGTAACAAATGCTAGGAACATGGCAGAGCTAGAACAATCCATGGAGGCAAACATCGCCCTAAAAGCCGCCACGGCGCAATACAAACTTACTCTCAAGCAAACAGCAAAAGAAAGCTGGAAAAATAAAACGGAAAGCCTAAACCTGGACAAAGACGGGAACCAGCTATGGAAGCTAGTCAGAGCCCTGAACGACGAATACCCATCAAATAAACATATTACCATCAAGCAGGGCGAGAACTTGATCACAGGTAAGAAAGCCGCAAACGCTTTTGTCGATCACTATGCCAGAGCAAACCACATCGAGGTCCCTGCAGATAAGCATACAGACATTAGCGAAGAGCTGAAGGGGCACGAGAACATGAATACGGCACCTGAAGAGCACATGATGGCCAAATTAACAATGCGCGAAATGGAAGAGGCTATGAGAACATTAAAGAAAAGGAAATCTCCCGGAAAAGACGGGATAACAAAAGAAATGCTGATGGGGCTGGGCCAAACAGCGAAGAGGAAACTGCTATCGGTTCTGAACCAAAGCTGGAAAAGCGGAATTGTACCCCAGGCATGGAAAGACGCAATACTGGTACCAGTACCAAAAACAGGAAAGGACAAAACAGATCCAAATGGATACAGGCCCATCAGCCTACTGAGCTGTGTCGGCAAGCTGATGGAACGTGTGATAAACACCAGACTGATGTGGCATATGGAAGAAAAACAAATACTAATTCCACAGCAAGCCGGCTTTAGACAGCACAGATCCACTGAGGACCAGGTCATCCTCATAGCCCAGGAGATAGAAGATGCCTACCAGGCACAGAAACAGACAGTAGCTGTTTGGATGGATCTGGAAAAGGCATTTGACAAAGTCTGGAAAGACGGACTTAGAGTCAAGCTAAGAAGAAGTGATGTTTGTGGAAAATGTACAAGTGGATCAACCACTACCTCAAACAAAGAACGGCCAGAGTCCAAGTACAAGGGCAGATGAGCAAAAAGGTGACACTCGAGCAGGGAGTACCCCAAGAGGGAGTACTGTCACCCACATTTTTACTGGTATATATAAACGATATTACAAAGAATATACCAAGAAGAGTCCATAGCTCAATGTTTGCAGACGATCTGGCTATGTGGACCTCTGAAAAGAATCTCACCATAGCAAGAAATCGGATGCAGCAGGCCCTAACATCGCTGGAAGAGTGGGCTATCTCATGGCTGGTCAAAATAAACGAGGAGAAAACCACATGCACAATATTCTCGCTTTCATTAAAACCCTAAAATACCAGATTAAGTCTAAATGGCAAATTCCTGCAGCCAAACGACAACCCAACCTATCTGGGAGTTACATTTGATCGGCGCATGACATAGAAAAGTCAGATTGAGAGAAACCGAACGAGACCCAGAGAAAGAATGGCAATCATGAGGAAACTTGCTGGCACAAGCTGGGGAGCAGACGAAGGCATACTAAAGAAACTGTACACTGGAAGAGTGAGACCAGTTCTCGAGTATGACATTGCGGCATGGACAACAGCAGCGAAGGCGAACTTCGATAAAGTTAGCAAACTTCAAAACCAAACCATGAGAATTATAACAGGAGGCATGAAGTCAACGCCAATTGTAGAACTTGAAAAGATTACAAAACTGCAAACCATGACCGATAGAAGAGACTGCAGAGCCCAGCTGCAGTCAGAGAAACTCCGAAGACTGACCGACCATCCAATGCACCAGAGACTAAACAATTTGGGAAATGGGAAACTAAAGCGGAGAAACTTTGCAGAAATAGCCAAAGCAAAGATGCACGAAGATCCCATAAACGCACTAACACCAAAACCCATCACTACTGTACGAAAACCTACCTGGAGGCAGGATATATTTCCAGAGTTGGTAGAAAATATACCGGGTATTGCAAAAAAAAAACTGCCAGACTGAAAAAGAAAGGAGAGATACTACCCTAAGCTTCATATCGAAAAGCTACCCAAGCATGGACTGGACCCATTCATACACCGACGGTTCTGTAACAAACACTACACAGAACGGAGGGGCAGGAGCATTCCTGAACCTACCAAATGGCAGAAAAATAACACTGTCATTCGCTACTGGTAAGTACACAAGCAATTTCAGAGCGGAGGCAGAGGCACTGAGGGCGGCAGGGGAAGAAATGGTGACACACAAAGAAAATGAAAGCCATATAGTCCTGCTTACAGATGCTCTTGCCGTAGTCACAGCGCTAAAACCCAGAAAAACACTGAGCTTAATGACTTAAGAGCAGCACTCTGCAAACTGTGCCAGCAGTCTGCACCAAAAAGGGTAGTGGTACAGTGGGTCCCATCACACTGCAACATCCAAGGCAACGAGGAGGCAGACAGACTGGCAAAAGAAGGTGCAAGACTACCACAGACAGATACTAGAATGACGTACGAAGAGTCAAAACGGCTTATCAAAGACAGATACATGATCAAATGGGAAACCGAACATACTGGTTACACCAAAAACGATGCCTATTACCAGTTGAACCGAAGAGAGCAGGTCGTTGTCTTCAGACTTCGCACTGGCCACAATAGACTGAGGTACCACCTATTCAACAAATTGAAGATAGGTGGTACCGACGAATGCCCGTGCGGTACTGGTAAAATGACCGCTGAACATCTGCTGCAGAACTGCCCGACATACGAGGATCAGAGAGAGCAGACGTGGCCATCACCAGTGGAACTGCAAGACAAGCTCTATGGCAGTGGCGACAGCCTCAGGATGACCGCCGCTTTTTTCGAAAAAATAATGGTTACTGTCTGACTGCGTACGAAGAAGAAGAAGATTCAATTTTCTATTTGCTCATTCATTCAATCATTTATAAGATAAGTCAATTCACTTATCTGTTATGCTATATGATTGATTCATCAATCGACATATTTTTGTTGATTCATTTATCCACTCATTCAATGCACCTATATATTTAATATTCATTTATACATTCACTGAATTCCTTAATCTACTGGTTTATCATTTATAAATTAAATTGTAAGTTCGTTTGTTCATTCATTCATATTTTATTTCTAATTTCTGTCTTTATTCACTAACAAATTGTACTGCTGCTGAAATGTCTTTAATTCAGTTTCGTTTCCTCCTCTGTTTAATTTCCTTCTAAATCTGTTTGTTTCCTACCCTTCCGACATCCATTGTGCTGTACTGGACACCATTTCTGTTTTTAACCCTATTCTCTTCATTTGTTTTTATGTCTCCATTTTACACAGAAGCAAGTGCGTGTACTAATAACATATGCATTATTGCTACTCACGAATACATATCTGGACCAAGTTCCTCTATAGAAACAATGATATATATATATATATATATATATATATATATATATATATATATATAAGCACACACACACACACACGCGCACGCACGCACGCACGCACGCACGCACACACACACACACACGTGCACACCCACATACACACAAACTTACACACGCGTACACGCATACCCTCACACACGTAAACACACAACACACACTGAACGTAAAAACAAATAAATATGTGTACAAAATAAACGGAATGTGATTTAAAATTGACAACAAACAGATAAATATTTAAGCTTACATAGAGCAGAGATGGCTTCTACACGGCATACAAGATCAGTAACAGAGATGCACCCTGAATCATTGTAATTTTTTTTTTTTTTTTTTTTTTTTTTTTTTTGTGTTCGCCTTATTTTCTCTTATTCCCAATGCGGTGTGCGTTGCACTGTGGTTTTTATTTTTGCGCCTGTCGGCCCAGTGCATCCGACTTCAGCATGCATGTTTATGTAAGGGTCTGCTTCCTCCTGCATTTTCTAAGGGTTAGCTTCCCCGGGGTAACGGCCGGTAACGGCCGATGGGGATCGAACCCAGCACCTTACGGTTGTGAGCCGTGGCACTTAACCACTTAACCCCCCGAATCATTGTAATTGAAAGAGCACAACCGTGGATTATTAAATACATATGTTTTTAATACTTTAATTACTCCTTTATTCCTAATTGCTATTGAAACTGTCTCGAATTGTACTTGTCTTTTGTCTGAGAATGCTTGTCTGCGCTCGTTAACAGCGTGGGAGGATTTTGTTTGACGAAAAACACATCACTCGTTGAGAGTTCATGTCATTGATCGCGTCTTGCTGTCTATGGCAACAAAATGGGTGAAAGACATTTTTGTTCTGTATTGTATTTCTTTCAGCATAATTGTTTTTCGTCTTACGGAATTTTTGGCTGCAGAATTAGCGAAAATAGACGTAGAGACATCAGACTCCAAAGACCCTGGTGAGTGTTTTTCTTTTGTTTAAAGGACTGGTTTCCGGTTGCCAATATGGTGGAATGTCTGTCGATGATTAGGCAAAAATTGTGTGTTCTTTGTAAAAAGTATGGATACATAACGGCAGAAATGTGACTTTCACACACATTTTTCACAGTGCGGTCTGGTCAACGACAGGCTAATGCACGGCAGCTTTTTAAACTATATTCTAGAGTGTAACTAATCTCAAATCGAGCCACTGCGACTGGTCTTGCGAACCGGCAGTGCGTAACGTCACTGAATAATTTTTTAATCAAAACAAAGGAGCTGCCCGTACACAGCCATAGAAAATGGCGGGGGGGGGGGGACCTCGGCAGTGTAGGCGTCAATGAAAGAGGATCTATACCGGAACGGCGACGCTAGATGTTAGTGGTTTAGGCGACAAGACAGTAGAAATTGTCACATTCAAGAAAAAGGCAAGGATAGACATAATGGGATTGTTAGATGTAACGGAAAATGGTAAAAATAACAGGGAAATACATGACAGCTATGTCCTTAAATGGAGCGGAGTAGGACTGCGTGAAGGAGCAAAGCATGGTGTGGGTTTTTGTAGGTTTGCCGGAGAAGGCAAAACCCATCACAAAAATAGAGCATGTATAAAGCAGAATTATACTGCTACAATATACAGAAACAGACGAAAACAACAACTGTCATCCAAGTGTAACGACAACTACAGTGAGGAAGATAATAAAAGGGCAACTGTCCGATGTCTTAATTAAGGTAAATGAGAAGAATGATAGTGATGGGCGATTTCAACGGTAAAGTTTGGAAAAAAAATCGACACAGAAAACATGTCTTAGTGCGTTTAGTGCTTGCACACAAAATCAGACTAGCAATGGGGAAGAGCTGATAAATCTATATCTTGAACAGGGGCTGATTAAAACAAACACTTTTTTCCAACACCAGAAAAGCCATATACAAACATCGTATCGATGGAATGGTGCTGGCATATCATCCCAAATAGAGAACATACTAGTCAGAGGGAGACAAAGACCAGACATTACAGACTCTAGAGTGTTTCCCAACATCATTATGGACACTGATCATCGTTCTGTTGTACTAACTCAAATACCTACACTCAAAAGCGAAAAGAAGTTGCAAAGACATATACTTTTATTTGTAACAAATATTGCAAAATTTGAGGGGGAAGACATAAAAATAAAGATATACAACGTGAAATGAAAGACATATACGAGGCACTGCCAGTAACAACTGGCAATGTAACGAATGAGTGGCAGTGGTTCAAATCAGCACTGATGATAACAGTGAACGCAAAATGTGATAGAACAGCGTGGTGGAATCAACTAGTGCATGAATTAATACAAGCTAAGAAATTATTATACAAGAAGTGGTTGTAATCGAAGTCACAAGATTACACAATCTACAGACTCGCGAGAACGCATTCGAAAATCGTAGTCAAGAACTCCAAATCAGACGCATGGAATAAAAACGGCGAACAATTAGCGCTCATATGTCGCAAGAATCCAAGAGATTTCCATAAAAGTGTCAGGGCAACGAGAGTTAGGGACGGCAGCTTTAACCCTACCACAATTATAAACGACAAACACGGGACGCCAATTTTCGTTCCAGAAAAAAGGAAAGCACGGTGGAGAGAGTATTTCCTAGAAGTCTAAACCCAAATGATGCGCGTATGAACTCAACTCATTCGAGTTTTTAAACACAGGAAAGCAAGAGCCGAAAATATTAATCCAGGAGATCGAGGAAGTCCTTAAAAAAAAACAATTTGTAAAGCTGCAGGTGCGGATGGAATAACCTGCGAGACATTTAAAGCTTGTGGGTACCTAGAAGTAAAATGGTTACATAGAATATTTTCAGCAGCTTGACAACAAAGAAGAGTCCCCGAAGTCTGGCAAAAAGCTATCATTGTTCCAATCTGGAAAAACAAAGGCAACAAAAAGGAGTGTGATACCTACCGGGGCATATCGCTTTTAAGCCATAAGAAAAATGAACGCCAAAATCCTGGAGCAGAGAATTCGGTCTATCTTAAAAACACAGCTTAGTGGGACTCAATTTGTTTTTACGACGAGGTAGGGACTGCACAGACGCTCTATTCACCCTGAGAAAACTACGCGAAACAAACATCGAATACGATCGGAAACTCAACGTGGCTTTCATAGATCAAGAAGAGGTTTTCGAAAGACTAGACAGAAATAAACTATGGGCCATCCTAGACGACTACGGAGTACAGGGGCAGCTATTAGAAAATATTAGAGCACTGTACCAAGGGTGTCAAGGTATAGTTAGAACAACAGATGGTCTGACCGAAACAAGGGAGATAACAACCGAGGTGAGACTAGGCTGTGTGTTGTCGCCACTACTTTACAACACATATATGGACAAAATAACGCAATGAGGATGTGAAAAGTATAGTTGAAGCAAGACCATGCTCTGAATATATTGATGAAACGAGAAGCAATTGGTTCGGCCACCTAATGAGAATGCATCCAGACCAACTTCCCCTATGCGCCTATAACGCACGACGTTCGGATTTCCGCAACCGTGGCAGACCAAGAACAATAAGGATAAGAAATGTTTCGGATATTCTAAATCGTCATGGGATGACGAATACTTGAGTGACACGACACGTCTGGCTCTGGAAAGAAAACTACAGCTCCTCCCGACGCCTCACGGCACAAGTGGATAAGACAAGACAAAGGTTAACAGTTAAAGGCGACTGCTCAACTTCATTGCCGCGGGTTTCCCCATATGGCTAAGTCTCTCTCAGCAAGAATGCAGGTAGCATCACACATAGCACCAACTCCGTAGCTCCATCGATGAACACAGAGATCTCCGGAAAAAACTGATTTCATGAATCGACCGTCGCAGCTCGAATTCGAACCCCGACCGTCTGAAATTGAAACAAACGGCTTGACCACTTCTCAACACAGACCCTCAGAGAACTGATAGTACTGAAGTGTATCTGGTTGAAAGATCTAGAATGTAGTTTAGCTGTTGGAGTGACACTTATCAAGGCTCGAAGTAACAAATAGTGTAGTCAGGAGTAGTACTGAATGAACAATTCATCGTTGTGTTGTGCAACATGCTGGATGCTATAAGCGATATGTTCTTGAAAATATTTATTCTAGTTGAGCAATATTAAGTTTACTTCCAGAGTATTATGTAACTATTTCTGATATTCCTTATTTGTGTTATGTCTTAGCTGTTTCGTAATACAGTGCCGACAGTCTGACCTAGAAAGTTGGCGACATGAGAGGCAGTTATGCTGATAAATATTATAGTTTGTGTCCCTTGCAACAGTGAGGTGAGAAGAGTGATAAGGCAAGGTTGTACAAGTAAATACGAAACTGGTTTGGGGAACCGAGACGCTAGTCCATTCATGCACAGCATACTGACTTGGGCGTCGTGTAAGGGTCAATAAACTGACCAAGACCACAATCTCTCTTCCACCTAGCGTTCCCTAGAAACAGGCTGTTTTCAAGGCAGCATGACTGACGAGATGTGGATCGATGTGATCCCCTAGTAGTGAGCGCCATGTAGATGTAGCCAAGCATAGCACAACCGCCGTCATCTTCATCAGCATGCTCAGAATGGGAGGAACGCTTCTACAACACACCACTTAACGTCCTTTTCATGGCACAAAAAGAGTTAACTTAATCTTTGTGGGAATTAAACAATAACGAAACCGGTTCTGAAATGTTAGGCGACAATGTTGCATTTCTGGCGCCATGGCGATCTGGCGTTTTGGGATTATTGGTGCCCTCCTGTAGATAGAAAGATACACGTAAGCCAATAAATGATAGCTTGTCAGAGCACATTGTAACTGATGAACTATCAATCGACAAATTGCAAGACGCTGCAGAGTCTTCTAAACCAGTATAAAGACGTTAAGTTAAGTTAAGTTAAGTTAAGAGTTTTAAATTAGAAGTGAGGAAAATAGCGAGAAGCGCATGGGAGGGCCTAGCGAGATAGTAAAGCCATCGGAATAACATACCTTTCCTCATGTTCTGGAGGAGATTGAGGTCTGCCCCTCGAATAATAATTATGTTGACTCCATCAAAGATACGACAATAAAACAAATCTTCGGGGGATGGGAAGATTACAATCTTAAAAATGCATCCATCTGTATATATCTATATCTATCCCTATCTTTCTGTATCTATACCTAAATCTAAATCTATACCTAAAACTATGGCGAAATCGAAATATATACCTTAATCTAAAGATATACTTAAATCTAAATCCATCCATCCATCTATCTATCTATCTATCTATCTATCTATCTATCTATCTATCTATCTATCTATCTATCTATCTATCTATCTATCTATCTATCTATCTATCTATCTATCTATCTATCTATCTATCTATCTATCTATCTATCTATATATCTATCTATCTATCTATCTATCTATCTATCTATCTATCTATCTATCTATCTATCTATCTATCTATCTATCTATCTATCTATCTATCTATCTATCTATCTATCTATTTATCTATCTATCTACCTACATACCTGTCTGTCTGTCCATCTATCTATCTATTTATCTGTTTACCTATCTGTTTATCTCCCTCTCTCTCTCTCTCTATATATATATATATATATATATATATATCTGTATCTACATTTCGATCCATTCATTCATTCATTTTTTCATCCATTTTTTCATCCATCAATCCATTCGTCCATCATCTTTCTTCAGCAAAAACCCCACCACCCCTAACCCCCACAACCTCACCCCCACCAGCCCCAGATAATAATAACATATTTCTAAAATTCCTGTGTGAACATTCACAAAAGAAACACGTTTCTGGACCCAACTAATCTTTTGAAGAGGCCAGCACTTATGTCTGATATATACGAGTATATAAATGATATAATCCGGTTCTGTTTCCATGTTCCTCTTGACACTCGGCGTGTGGTCTGATTGCTAGAATCATACTCCTCCCCATCATCATCACTATCAGTAGCAGACTTGCTCAAGGGCACACAGCAGAAATCTAATATATCTGTTCAAGCATTTCAACCTCATATATGTATGTCCATCTATCACCTTGCTTTTCTATCCAGCAAATTGCATGCCACTGGCGTTTGTCTTCACGGATGCCCACTAATATTCCATCTGTCTGATTCTAATATCGCACAAGCAAACATTTCAACATAAAAGTTATTCACTGCTTTTTTTATTTATTTATTCGGAAATGGGATTATGAAACTGGAAATCTGATAGTTAAATGTGCTAGACATTTTTTTGAAGAGAATCAAGAAGTGACAATAAACTGTGAAACTGATTTTTGAAGAGTCAAGAAGTGACAATTACATGTGTGGAATTTATTTTTGAAGAGACTCGAAAAGTGCCATTTTTATTTTATTTTTATTATTATCTTTTGGGTACTGAAGAAGTGATTATAAAATGTCTTTAGATTGTTTCATTATTCTTGTAGAAGTGACAATACATAAAGTGTGATAGATTGACTGGTTCATGCAGAGACTCGAGGTGACAATAACATGTACACAATTGAATTATTTGTGTAGGAATTCGAGAAGTGGCAATACAATATTCTAGAGTAACTGGTACTTATGGGTACTCGAGAAGTGACAATAAAATGTGGCAGATTGACTGGTTCTTGTAGGGACTCAAGAATCAACAACAAAATCATTTAAGATTGTTTGACTCTTGGGAGGACTCAAGAAGTGACAAAGAAATGTGCTATATTTATTTAATAATTTTAGAGGAATTGACAGTGAAATATGGTAGACTGTTTGATTAACTAGAATAGTGACAATCGATTATACTAGTACGAAGAAGAAGATTATACTAGCCTGATTTGTTCTTGTACTTGAAGAGTCACAATCGATTATGTTAAATCCTGGCTAAAAATAATTTGAAATTAAAATGTGCTAGCTTGCTGGGTTCTACTTTGTAACAGATGCATTTATTTCTGTTAGTACATTTTATTCTTGGCTGGGAAAGAGAACATCTAATGGTAATAAAATGGTTGATGTCTTCTTCGGAAATTAAGAGCTATGTGTTTTTAGCAAGACACACGTAACCATGTTTGCGAAGTATTCGTCTGGCAGCGTTTTAAGCTATGAATGTGGGAAACAGCGGTTTCATTGAGTGAATGATTATGTTATTGTAACACAACAGTGCGCACATGTGTCTGATTATGTGCAAAATACGCATGCGATCGTGTCCGATTGTATGTAATTGGCAGAAGTGTTTTTGTGTGTGTAATATCCGTGTAATTATGTGTCGTATTATGTGCGCCTGTAATATTAATGTGTTTGTGTGCACATTTATTTTGTTGTTGTACTGTCCATGGGTTGGTATGTCCATATATATACATATATTACATGTATTATTTATTTATGTATATATACTCCGTACCTCAGTCCGTGAAATATCAGAACTTTGTGAAATATCAGATTGGTTCGAAGTACGAAAGGGAATAAGGCATGGGTGTATATCCCCATACCTGTTTAACATATACGCAGAGTGCATAATGAGAAATGTTAGGGAGGATGAGAATAAAGAAAGTTACGATCCCTTTACTATCGGCGGATACTTCTTCTTCTTCGTACGCAGTCAGACAGTAACCATTATTTTTTCGAAAAAAGCGGCGGTCATCCTGAGGCTGTCGACACTGCCATAGAGCTTGTCTTGCAGTTCCACTGGTGACCTATCTTTAATTTGTTGAATAGGTGGTACCTTAGTCTATTGTGGCCAGTGCGAAGTCTGAAGACAACGACCTGCTCTCTTCTGTTCAACTGGTAATAGGCATCGTTTTTGGTGTAACCAGTATGTTCGGTTTCCCATTTGGTCATGTATCTGGCTTTGATAAGCCGTTTTGACTCTTCGTACGTCATACTAGAATCTGTTTGTGGTAGTCTTGCACCTTCTTTTGCCAGTCTGTCTGCCTCCTCGTTGCCTTGGATGTTGCAGTGTGATGGGACCCACTGTACCACTACCCTTTTTGGTGCGGACTGCTGGCATAGTTGGCAGAGTGCTGCTCTTAAGTCATTAAGCTCAGTGTTTTTCTGGCTTTTTAGCGCTGTGACTACGGCAAGAGCATCTGTAAGCAGGACTATATGGCTTTCATTTTCTTTGTGTGTCACCATTTCTTCCACTGCCGCCCTCAGTGCCTCTGCCTCCGCTCTGAAATTGCTTGTGTACTTACCAGTAGCGAATGACAGTGTTATTTGTCTGCCATTTGGTAGGTTCAGGAATGCTCCTGCCCCTCCGTTCTGTGTAGTGTTTGTTACAGAACCGTCGGTGTATGCATTGGTCCAGTCCATGCTTGGGTAGCTTTTCGATATAAAGCTTAGGGTAGTATCTCTCCTTTGTTTTTCAGTCTGGCAGTTTTTGTTTGCAATACCTGGTATATTGTCTACCACCTCTGGAAATATATCCTGCCTCCAGGTAGGTTTTCGTACAGTAGTGATGGGTTTTGGTGTTGTTAGTGCGTTTGTGGGATCTTCGTGCATCTTTGCTTTGGCTATTCCTGCAAAGTTTCTCCGCTTTAGTTTCCCATTTCCCAAATTGTTTAGTCTCTGGTGGATTGGATGGTCAGTCAGTCTTCGGAGTTTCTCTGACTGCAGCTGGGCTCTGCAGTCTCTTCTATCGGTTATGGATTGCAGTTTTGTAATCTTTTCAAGTTCTACAATTCTCGTTGACTTCATGCCTTCTGTTATAACTCTCATGGCTTAGTTTTGAAGTTTGCTAACTTTATCGAAGTTCGCCTTTGCTGCTGTTGTCCATGCCGCAATGCCATACTCGAGAACTGGTCTCACTCTTTCATTATACAGTTTCTTTAGTATGCCTTCGGATACAAGATCCCAGAGCTGAGATACGCAGACGATACTGCGATACTATCAAACAGTGCAGAGGAGTTAGAGCAGCTAATTGCAGCTGTAAGCAGAAGCAGCGAGATTTTTTTTTAAAACAGCTCTTCGTAAGCATAAACAAAAGAAAGATAATGACCACCGACAAAATATGAAGTCAGCATAAATTTAAATTCAGGGTTGTGGAAAAGGTCACGGACTTTGAATTTCTGGGCTTCAGAATTTACAAAAATGGAGACACCTCAAAAGAAATTAAAACGAGATTGGCAATAGCAATGCAGAGAGTATACAACCTGAGAAAATTCCAACAGAAAACCGGCAAACCAACAAAAGGGACAAATTTGCGGCCTTGAAACATGGATAGTTACACAAACCTCAAAAAAGGAAATCGAGTCTATCGAGTCAAAATGTTATAAATGGTTCCTCAGAATACCACGAACCGAAGAAAATAAGAATGCAAAGATTCGGCAAAAATTGAGCATAGAGGAGAACTGGTTGGCACATTCCATAATGAACAGAAAATTTAAAGTACTTTGGCTACATCAAAAGACACAACAATCTTGAAAGAACGGAAGAGGAAGGTATGGTGCTGGGCAATAGAGACAGAGGAAGACCAAGAAGGCGATGGCATCAGGATGTCAATGAATGCTTGGGTATGACCCAGGAGTAGGATGGAGATAAAGTTTCTTTCAAACAGGCTGTCATGGTGGCGACGTTCTAGAATATTCATGCTACATGTGTGTGCGTGTGAGTGTGAGTGTGCGTGTGCGTGTGTGTGTGTGTGTGTGTGTGCCAGATTGTGTGCAAGTTTAAAATCATGTATGTGTCCAATTATCTGTGTGTATAATATTACTCGATAATATTGTGCCTGTTTTATCCGTGTGTGTGTGTGTGTATGTTTGTTCGATTAAGTGTGCGCATAATGTCAGTGTGTTTGCGTGTTCGATTATACGTGTGTGTAATATCGACTTGTTTGTGTGTAAAAATATGTTTCCGTATTTTCTGTGTTTGTGCTTTCAATTATCTTCGAGTTCAATATCCGTGTGTTCGCGTCTATAATTATCTTAGTGAATAATATAAGTGTGTTTGTGTTTCTTATTCTTCATGTGTGTGTGTGTTTGTGTTTATTATTCTTCGCGTGTGTGTGTGTGTGTGTGTTTGTGTTTCTTATTCTTCGCGCGCGTGTGTGTGTGTGTGTGTGTGTGTGCGTGCGTGCGTGCGTGCCTGCCTGCCTGCCTGCGTGCGTGCGTGCGTGCGTGCGTACGCGCGCGCCTGCCTGCCTGCCTGCCTGCCTGCGTGCGTGCGTGCGTGCGTGCGTGCGTGCGTGCGTGTGTGTGTGTGTGTGTGTGTGTCTCCGGTTATCTTCGTGCATAAATTAAGTGTGTTTATGTATCAAATTTTCTTCGCTTGTAATATCCATGCTTGTGTGTGTGTTTTGCGTGTAATATCCGTATTTTTGTGTCTCCAATAACCTTCTTATGTATTATTTGTTAGTATGTTTGTGTATGTGTCCGATTTTGTGTGTGTATGTAATATCAGAGTGGTTCTATGGAGCGTGTGACCAAGAGCTTGTGAGCTCGGTTTACAACGCCAACGTATGAGTTTCAAATCACGTCGGCAATGACGCTTGTTCTATGACCCATTTCCCGAGCCAAACCCGAGGCAAGCAAATTAACATCCGGTGTTATTTCCAATCGTCTGAGCTTACACGTCTTGTCGCTGGACCAAGGTAGATCAGGACGAGAGAGTTGTGACTGACGATAACGCAAACTACCACCCCGTGACCCAATTAAATCGCACGCCACGGTGCCAGACCTTACGCGATAACATAAAATTAAGATTGTATATCATACGGATAAATACTGATCACTTCTTAGTTACATCGGATATATCAGATTATTTATATCTATATATTTGTATCTGTCTGGGGACGAAGACGAACTGACAGCAGCCAGCGACTTATAGCTGGCTGCTTGAATCAAGGTCAGCGAACGAGAACTGATGGAGACGCTATTCCGTCTTCAAGGTGCGGCTCTGGAATCAGGAGGCACTAGTGCAGTCTGGCTAAAAGAATAGGGATAGCAATTGGAAGACAAAACCAATACCCAACAAAAGTCAGCTAAAATCGGTTGTGTTGGCCGGAAAGCGCTGATATCGCAGCTTTGCTGTAACATGACACAACGTCACATAGTCTTTTTCAGAAGGAACGCTGAAGATAAAAGAAGTGCTTTTCTGTCACTTCTTGCTCTCAAGCATGAATTATTTCCCTTGTTTTCAGTCTAGCCGAGGTTTCCAAAACTTTTCATTCTTCTTTTTTGGTATCAAGACGCTGAGCAGCTCATGAGCTGCAGCGGTCAGCGACCCATAGCTGACTGCTAGCGTCAGGGCCAGCGAACCCGAGCTGCCAAGACCCTTCTCTACACCTCCTAGCGGTGATCCTGGAAAATAGGCTGCAATAGAGCAGACCGGCTAAGGAGAAGGTGTAACAGTTCCCGCCGGAGCAAGAGAGTTTAGGACAGGGGTGATGTGGTTGCTGATAACAAAGGTACCTGAACATGTTAAAGCTGAAAAGGTACCTGAATGCGTGTCAAGGTCACTCCCCGTCTCAACAACAAAAAACAGAGTTGGGGCAAAGAATGTGGACAGGTAGGAGCTGACCACTGGCCTTCCGATTTGGGTAGAGGGAGAATGAGTGAGAGACGGATTGGCAACGGAGCTTGCTGCGATAGATGAGTGACACGTGTGCAAAGTATTTCGTTCCAATAAGACTGAATAGAGCCATCTCCTGAGATCCATTGGTCAAGCTCTGACTTTGCTTGAGTGTATATAACTCGAGACAAAGTTTAGCTCAGGAGGCTGGATGGAGAGGAGGCTGGATAGAGAGATGAGAGCGAGAGAGAGAGAGAGAGAGAGAGACTTAATTTAGGTAGTATGTTTAGCTCACCGACTTAGATAGAGGAGCGATTGATAGACTGGTGCACGAATGTTAGTGATAGAACAGGATCGCTCAAGTAGATGTGTGAGTTTTGTATTAATTGATAATCTGAACGTATGTTGTAAGCAGGACACATTGTGAACGAGGTATGTCCAGATCGCCCGCCTGAGGGGATTTGAGTGAGGAAGTTTTTGATAACATAATCTGAACGTTTGTTGTAAGCAGGACACATTGTGAACGAAGTATGTCTAGATCGCCCGCCTGAGGGGATTTGAGTGAGGAAGAGTTTTTGATAAGGTGTGTTGAGGATGCAGTTAAATAGTTGTATGTGTGATGTGAGTAGGCAATAGAACTGGGTTTTAGATAGTTGGGAATTCGATCAAGAGCTAATGCTTAAAATGTCCGCTTTAGATAATATGTATATTAACATATATATAATAATAGAATACTTAGTTAAGATGATATGTATTGTATTGTGTTTGTAATTTCACTACTCATTTTTCTGGTATGAGTATTATATAATAAATATGCCACATGCTGTGTGATATGTCATTTACTGAGTATGGTCATGAATGATGTTGATGAATGTGAGAATGTTCTAAGTTAGAATAACGGCCAGAGCAAGCAGTGGGGTCTGCTACAAAGTGATCGAAGAGGGAATGCTAACCCGGCACTCAAAAAATGCTAGCTGAAGTCGGATGTGTTGGACCGAAAGGTGCAAATATCGCAGTCAGGCTGTAAACTACGACACAACGCATTCCGTTCTCTGGACTACATTCGGCTACTTAGGCCCATTGCAACGGTTTAGTAGCGGGAGATTGAGAACGAACGAAGCCAAGCCAAGCCAAGCCATTCTTCTTTTGTGTTCACTCTGGCGCCAAACGTTCAGCTTGGTTTCAACTGATAGTTTAGTGTTGTTCTTGTTTGGTGTATCACGAATGTTATAATCCATGACTTAACCTTACTCCCCATAAACTTTATTTTATAAGTTAATTTAAATTGATAATGAGCATTAATCAGTTGATGATACAATTACCACGGGACTACTATACTCGTGGAGCCCCCGAGCAAACGAAAAGTGTGCGAATATGAAGACAGTACTGGTTTCGTCCAACTTCCGGTTAGGAATAAAAACCCATACCTTCTGCTGGGTCATTGGAAAGAGCAGGGTCCCCCACTTGTAGTTCTTTTAGGCTTGTGCACGAGCACCTAAGAGTTGTTCTGAGTTATATGCATCTCCTCTTGCCCTATTAGGAAATGTGAACTAATCCAACAAAATGTTGAATATGTGGTTCAGGACTGTTCCATATACCGGGATTAAGATGCTTCGGAGTACATGCGCTGTAGCGGTCAGCGATCCAAAGACGACTGCTAGCGGCAGGACCAGCAACCCACAGCTGTCAAGACACTTTTTCACCCCCACGTGGTGATCCTGGATAACAAACTGCAGCAGGGAAGACTGGCTAGGGAGAAGGGATCGAAGGTTAACCCTTTACCCAAAAATGTCATACTAAAGCAGATATTTTGGATCTAAAGGTGCAAATATCGCATTCAAGCTGTAAACTACGATACAGTGCATTCTGTTCTACGAAGTACACTCTGGTACTTGTAAAACCATTTTAAGTGCTTAGTGGCAGAGTTTGAGAAGGAGCGACGAAGAAGACGTCCCATCTACGGCCACTTTAGAAAGGCGTTCTGGTTAAAAATTCTACACTAAACTCAAAACTGTACGCAGATGGAGAGCTGATTCAAACAACGATCGAGCTCATTATTTGAAAACGTCAGACGGTGTAAACATAATATATGGGATCTCAAAACTCTCCAGTGAGAAATCAAGATGGGACTTTTCTGCTATGGTAAGAAGTAAAGTCGTTGCCCAGCGGAGAGGGTCTACCAGTAAAACAATAGGCATTATGAGAGTGTAGATAAAGAGCCCTTACTTCTAGGCAGCCTGTGGCCGAACAGACAGAATACCGATCTCTTGACCTTGAAGACACGTGTTGAAAATCCCAGTCAGGTCTAGGTTTTCATAAATGTCGAGGGCAAAATAACAACCTCGGCTACACACTGTGTTGTCTTGTAGTGTAAACTACCCTTTAATCCTCAACTGTAACAATTATTATGGTAGACTCTAGCAGTGGGACTTAACAATATTACTACTTTTTTTTTTTTTACTTCAGCTCTAATGTGACTGATGTCGTCTATCACGTGTGATAAAGACCACTCTCTGCGGTCATCCGTGTGGACAATCTGATCATTTGCCTCTGTCCGCTGAAATGGGTGACATGTGCGGTGATTTAGTTTAAAGTGAGAAAGCTTTGCGCAATATGTCCAGCTCACTCTCTCGTCCTGAGCTACCTTTGACTAGTAGCAAGAAATTATTGAGACGACTAGAGAAAGCACAAGATGCAGATTTTTCCGCAGGGCTTACTCTGGAAGCCTTTCCCCTAAACAGGTACCCAGTAAGGCAGCGGGGAACTGATATGGCTATATGAGACGATGTCGATCAGAGTAATCAGTGTGACAAACTCTCAACCATTGCTTTGGAAAGTAAGGAAACGGTGCCTACTGTATGAATGGATAGCAAAATATAGGTGAGATATCTGCGTGTTGCGTCCCTGATAGTTTGAGATATCTGCGTGTTGCCTCCCTGCTAGTGTGAGATATCTGCATGTTGCCTACCTGCTAGTTTGAGATATCTGCTTGTTGACTACCTGCTAGTTTGAGATATCTGCTTGTTGACTACCTGCTAGTTTGAGATATCTGCTTGTTGACTACCTGCTAGTTTGAGATATCTGCTTGTTGACTACCTGCTAGTTTGAGATATCTGCTTGTTGACTACCTGCTAGTGTGAGATATATGCTTGTTGCTGAGCAGAGTGTACACAAGAAAAACCTCCAATACGAGAACGGAGATGACATCAATGACTGCATCTCTGAGAAGGCAAAGTGGAACTATTTAACTGGTGCAATTTCTACACAAGACTTTCAATCATTACCAATGTAAGTACAGAAAGGATGGCTAAATCATGATTGGAGGGCAGCTGAGGAAGTCTCAACCTGAAGTGGCCCATGTATATCTACTGTCCTGGATTTACTGACAAGAGTTGACATCCTGGCTTCACAAGCACTAGTGTTGTTGAACACACTAGATATGGACATGTGTGACATTTTGAAGTCTTTACATGACCGTCTGTTGGATGAGAATTCAGCAATAGCTGAATAATTCACAGACTGCAGAGTTTTGAATACGAACGAGGTTAGAACGGATTGATAAGCAAGACAGGGTAGAAAATAAGTATATATAGCGAACGAGCTGCAGGGACTATCGATATCCACAACATTTGCCATTAACTGACAGAGACTGAGCACCTCTGGGTATGCCCAAAATGCAGTGAAGTCGATTCTTAGAAACAGACCAGAACAAGATAGGAGAATTTAAGGCCTCAGCGCGTTAAGAGCTGAAATGGTTCACCTTTCTTTGGTCTAGCTACAACAATGACATAACTGGTGATTTAGCTTTGAACTCACAGATACTAGATAAATTAGTTACTGATATAAGGTTTGTGAGGTTGTAAGGTGGAGAGCATATAACGAAAAAAACAACAATAGCCGATAATTGAATAGGTGAATTGATACAGGTTGCAATAGTTTCACTCCAAAAGTAGGCCGAGTAGATAGAGGTGACCGAAAAAAAAAGTGGAAGTTTGCACAAACAAAGTGCTACATGAACAATAACTATTCATACCTTCCGCCATTTGCCGAGAGAGATTGATCATGTATTTGTGTCTGTTAGAAATGCAGTGCTATCGATTCGAAATATTACACCGAAAGATAAAAACCTTTTGTGCCTGAGTGTCATCAAAACTCTCTATAACCGCTCTTAAGAAACATGTGAGTGAGTGCAACTATTTGCAAGCCAGTTGCTTGAACGTGTTCACCTGAATGTAAGACAGTGCGTGACTACCAACAAATGATTTACGAAATCAGTCTTTTGCCACTCTTTTCCCAAACCAATATAATTCAGTAACCTGACATTTTCTTACAAAGAGGGTCTTCTGACAAAACAAGTCGGAAACTAGGTAAATCCCATTGTAAAATCCAGTCTGATTTGGGCTATGGTTGCTATATTTATCCAATAAAAACTGAATAAATACCAGCCAGTTACTCTTAAACATAAATATCACGAAATACATTACTTCTAGTCTCCCCTAGTTTATTTGAATCAGTAGTACGGTCAATGAACGTGTGAGTTGCTGAGGTTAGTTATCGTGTTTGTTTTTCTACGGCACAATTACCAGAATCAACTTCTGGTCTCCACACGACTCCCTCAGACCGGCTATATAAGAGTACACGATTTACCATATTAAAATGGTTAAGAACAGTTTCAGTCTAACGGAGTTGCAAACTAAGAACTATCTAGGCATGAAATATATTAAATGATTAGAGAATGGTTGACTAGATAGGAAACCGTTAATGAAACAATATGGATATCCCAACATTACGGTTAGTCATTGAGGCATTATAATACACAATGCCCTGAAGTGGAAGACCAACGCTTGTGACAGTTGGTCTTGTATTAATTATAAAAACTATGATATTAATGTGTGTAAATATGGTCTGTGTATATGTGTGAATGGATCTCAGATTTTTCACAACAAATGTATCAGTTTAAGTCCTCGATCAAGAAACGTTTAAATCTACCCAGCTGTAACATAATAACTCACTTATTGTTAAGGAAGGCTAAGTAATGATGAAGGGAACTTGTTACCCGACCTAAGTAAAACTGAGACCTGTTTCTGTTTCTAAGAATTGACGTTACTGCACTCCGGGCATACTCGTAGGTGCTTATTCTCTCTCAGCAAATGGTTCAGGATCTGAATGCTGATGGTCCCTGTAGCTCACTGGCTGTACTCTCATGCTCCGTCCTCACATGCAGCCCACTTGGCTCCAACCTTGTTTGATGTTGAAACTCTGCAGTCTGTCTGTGGGTGATTCATTTATTTCGGTGTCGTCATCCAAGAGACAGTCGTTGATTGATTTTTAAATGTCACTATCCATCACTAACGTACCCATGATGGGAGCTTGTGAAGCCAAGATGTCAGCTTTCTCGTTGCCCTGAACCCAAACATGACTAGGACAATGGATCGATGTCAACCCATGGAGGTTTGAGGTCTCAATAGCTACTATACACTCGGGGACGGCGTGACCTAATGGTTAAGGGGCATGGCTCACAACCCAAAGGTGCTGGGTTAGCAAACACCGCGGGGAAGCAAACCCCTAGAAAATGCAGGGGGAAGCAGACCCTTACATACAATGAATGCCGAAGTCGGATGCACTGGACCGACAGGCGCAAAATAAAAACCGCAATGCAACGCACACATCCTTGGGGAATAGAGAAAAATAAGGCGAACGCAGAAAAAAACAAAAAAACAAACAAACAAACTATACACTCGTACCTCAGCCATCCCTTCTGTTCCTTCTGAAGTACGGCTTGCGCGTCAGTCACGATGATTGCCCTTGTTAAAGGCGTTTGAGATAGCCAGGTCACTGCTTATATCTCCATTCTCAAACTGGAGGTTATTGACGTGAATGCCCCACCCCGCTCAGCAACGACATGCTTTCTCTCTTTAGCTGAGAAGGGCCAGCCCTGATGTCACGCTGCACACGACTGATCCGTCGGTGTATGACGCATCACTATCCTTCGTGTTCTCAGTTATCAGCTGGTTCACCTCCAGCTCTGTTCTTCCAATGCCCCATCCTCTGCATTCATTGCCTACGGTTATGATGAAACTCTGGTACTCTGTAATTCTATCACTAGTATGGGCCCACGGACTTTGCCTCAATCTGAGACCTTTCGCATAAAAGTAACTAAGACGTCATCTTCGGTAGCAGGGTCCCACGTATACCTTTACTTTAGAAGATAGCATGTTCAAAATTTAACAAGTAAACTACTGAGGAATTCATTTACCTTGGCAGCAAAAAAAATCTCCGATGCCCGTGGCCAACCAGCCATCATTTGAAGAGTCGGTCTAGCTGACGTCCAAATGAACGCCCTACGTTGAGTCTAAAACCAGTATAGGCTTTCATTTGAAACCAAGCTACGTATTTACATAACCTGTGTTGGCTAAATTCTTTTGTAGGGTTTTGAACCGTGAATCAGAAGCGCATTGAACCTTTCGCCTCCTCAGACAGAGGATCCGCGATCCGCTGGTATGACATAGTTACACACGAAGAAGTGACCAAATGAATAAGCCTCAAAAGTACATTAATGGCCTACCTTCCTACTTACCTACCTACCTACATTTTTACCTACCTACCTACCTACTACAGTTAAGATGGGCTGACCTGTTCGCTTCATTTGCTAGAAGAAGTACTATCATAATCAGGTTCCATTTTAAAAATTTGTCAAGGGAGTGATTAGAGAATTTGAAACGTACCTTTACCTATGTTTTGCGAGTTCAGAAGCCATTACCCCATTGACAAACGTATACAAAAACTCATCTACGTAACGTTTTCAAATGAAACCGGACCAAATTTCACAAAGTGAACATACATGCGATATGCATGATGTCGTCACTTCTGATGTAAACATCACATATAAACCGTAAAGTTTGCAAAATGTCATTGTCCTCCGACTCATAGTTTTCTCAGCAGACCGTTGAAAACATGGCGGGTGTGATACAGAATCCGTTCAGAGTTGATCAACGAGCTGTGATTGCGTTTCTAACAGTTGAAGGATGTTGACCAGTTGACATTCATCGCAGAATGCAGGCAGTGTATGGTGACAAAACTGTGTCGAACGTAATGCCATTTTGGCGATGGCATCTTCTGACGCAGCAATTATGCGCCTGGCCTGATCTTAGACGATCTTTCGTTAACTCACGTCCTTCATTAAACAACGTTGTCCAGTTCTTCACAACAGTAAAGTCTTTGACACACTTTTGTCACTTTTGGTGTATGAGCTGGAGTACCTCTGGTGTAAGAGCTGGAGTACCTCTGGTGTAATAGCTGGAGTACGTCTGGTGTAAGAGCTGGAGTACCTCTGGTGTATGAAATGGAGAACCTCTGGTGTTGTTATTCCACTCTCTGTGAGAGCATGGCAAGTGCGGATGAGGCCATTCCTAATCGTTTTTGCAGCTCTGCATCCGGTGAAATGTTGTCGGTGATGATTGATCCAGCTCTGCATCCGGTGAAATGTTGTCGGTGATGATTGATCCAGCTCTGCATCCGGTGAAATGTTGTCGGTGATGATTGATCCAGCTCTGCATCCGGTGAAATGTTGTCGGTGATGATTGATCCAGCTCTGCATCCGGTGAAATGTTGTCGGTGATGATTGATCCAGCTCTGCATCCGGTGAAATGTTGTCGGTGATGATTGATCCAGCTCTGCATCCGGTGAAATGTTGTCGGTGATGATTGATCCGAGGTAGTTGAAGTGATTTTTTACTTCCAGATTGTTATCGCTTAATAAAATGTCTAGAGGATCTGCACCCTGAGACGACACTTTCGTGTTTTGTACGCCGATGGTTAGAAAAGACCAAGACACTACTCCGCCTCTAAATGGCAGTCCTGGAAATAGACTGCAACAATGGAGGCTGACTATGAGGTTAGGGCTCGAAGAAGGAAGGCAAAACCAAATCCCGAAATTCCGTGCTGAAATCAGAGGGTTTGGATCAAAAGGCGCAGATTTCGCTTCCTCGCTATTAGCAGGTATTTTTCAAAACAAACGATGAGGAGAGTCGCATGTACACCTTGAAAAGTGCAAGGAGGTTCATGAGGTTGGTAACACCAGTTTTATGACAAGGTTAATATGTTGGAGCGTGTGGCCTAACGGTTAGAATGTCGGTCTTCTCGTCTTGAGACAGATTTGAACCCTGGTAAACCCTAAGCTTTCTATTGTTACCGCCTTTTGTCTCCATGAAAAGCATAACACGACCAATGCAGCTAACGCTGTTTACAGGAAACCCGTGTCACAGCTTGCACGTGCGCTTTTGGAGTGTGTAGTTTGTGTTACAGGAGTTTGTGTTGCAGGAGTTTGTATTGCAGGAGTTTGTGTTGCAGGAGTTTGTATTGCAGGAGTTTGGGTTGCAGGAGTTTGTGTTGCAGGAGTTTGTATTTAAGGAATTTGTGTTGCAGGAGTTTGTGTTGCAGAAGTTTGTGTTGCAGGAGCTTGTATTGCAGGAGTTTGTGTTGCAGGAGTTTGGGTTGCAGGAATTTATTTTGCAGGAGTTTGTGTTGCAGGAGTTTGTATTGCAGGAGTTTGTGTTGCAGGAGTTTGTATTGCAGGAGTTTGTATTGCAGGAGTTTGTGTTGCAGGAGTTTGTATTCCAGGAGTTTGTATTGCATGAGTTTGAGTGGCAGGAATTTCTGTTGCAGGAGTTTGTATTGCAGGAGTTTGTGTTGCAGGAGTTTGGGTTGCTGGAATTTGTATTGCGGGAATTTTTCTAACAGGACGAGGCTGCTTACCCCATTCAAAAACCATCTTTAGTCGTTTGTTCGTCTGTCACAACAATCAAGGTGAATTGTAAATCTAGCCTGCACACTGCACGGTACTGTCGAGACAAGCGGTCGCTATTTATCCGGTTTATAAGTCTGCACGGATGATCATGTCATTCGGGTAAACACGCTAATAATAGCTATTTAAAATTGATAACGTTGCTAGACCGTCTTCTGTCGTGTTGTAGAGGCTGCTTGGTAGACATAAGAGATTGAGGGGGGTGGGGGTGGGGGGGGGGGGGGGGGGGGGGAGGCGTGTTCTCAATATCGGACCATGAGATTTATAGGTGTTTTCCTATTTTTTGTGACTAGTAATTTTCTTTCGGCCATGGACAAACGATCGCGTCAGAAATTGTATGTTTTATAATAATCGCTAAAGAGACATTCTTTCTTCTCCTTTTGTCTCACTTTCTACCGGGTTGTAGTCTAGTGTCATGGTATGCATTTGTCCAAGAAATATTTTCCCCATGTAACGGTAGGTCTCGTCCACGCTGTCTATCCACCTTTTCCTCGGTCTACCTCTCCTCCTTCTTCGTTGTTCTCCTGTAGAAGGTTGCATGAACAATTTAGTCTAGTTGCATTGTCATAATGTGGTCAAACCAATTCAGTTTGACAGTTTAAGTAGAGTGAGTCGATATGACGTTGTAGGTTTAGTTTATTCGAGTGGTTCTAACATTGTTCGTCTGCAGAGAACAATTCGTTGGTGCTTTCCTGTTCTGTATTTGCCTTCTGGATGATTGTATTCATATAAGTGGCAAAGAGGAGTAGGGACAAAACACAGTCCTGTCTGACGCCTACTGAGGGAACCACTTCGACATACCTTCTGTTGATCTTACTTCACTCTGGCTGTCCTGATATAGGACCTTGATGTTACCAAGCAGAGGACCTTGCAGTAAATAATCTGCCAGGATCTCCCATAAGTTACTTCTGTTGACTCTATCGAACGGCTTTTCTTGATCTATGAATATAAGGCTATTGTGCCCATAATATACTATAGACTTCGCATATTTCTCTCAATGTAAATATTACGTCTGTGTAGCTCATTTCTATCCTGAATTCGAACTAAAGAGAGTAGTAGGAATTTAACGAAACAAGATCAGAGTAATCAACTGAGCATAACGTCGAAAGACATTTAGTGGTAAATTGAACAAATAAGTGTGGTATGGACATCTCATTTAGATATGCCGAAAACATTAAACATTTGACGAATCTTTTGTTCTGTTCTGAAAAAAATGATATTTGTAGTGAGGAAAGAAAGATTCAATTATTGACTTGTGTTGTTCATATTAAATTAAACGTTATTATTAGTATGGTCTGCAATGAGTGAACCAATCTGGCCCTGCCATATGCAGTTCGGGAACAGATAACTCTTCTTTATAAGTGGGGAATGTGAAAATTAGTTACCATCCGATGTCCTAGGTTCACACAAGTCATTCCAATTCATCAAATGAAGACTGGAAACTGGTACCGCAAAGTTCACGGTTTAAAAACATGGTGAGTGTTGTGCCCAGGCATATTAAAAGCTGCCTGACACTTCCTTTTCGTCCAACTGTTGCTACGCTTCTAGCCCAGTGAGGCTCATGAAGCAGACTATGCGTTTCAGGTTTTCGCCTGTCAACATATCTTCTCGAACATGGTCGCCTCCCTGGGCCGGACTTCCTAACTTTGGTCTGCATAAGGGAGAAAGTCCTGCAGGGTATGTTCTGATGTTTGCTTGGGTGCTCCGCGATCGCATGTGGCGGTGTCTCTGAGACCCATTTTGTGGAGGTGGGCCTATAGTTTGCAATGTCTCGTTCTTAGTCTGAAGATCTTTCTCTGCCCATCTCTGCCACATTTGTCTATGCTGTCCTTTTCTAGTATATCATCTTCGTGCTGGTCTCTCTATTCTGTTATAATCGTTTTATGAGTTATTTTGCTTCTTTATAGTTACGTGAATTGCGAGTCTGGGTGCCACAACTTTCAGTTTATGTCTTCTTATTAGCCTTAGCGTTTACAATGATTTCACAGCAGGCCGGAATCCACTGTCGAATACAATTTGTTTTTTTCGACGGCAACATGATGTTATATTTTATTTAGTTAAATACTCTAGCTTGTTTGAAGCTGGAGATGGCTTAGAGTTCGCTCCTGGAGTCTATAAGAATGACTGTTTCTCTGGTAGTCTTTTTGCTGATAATTATCTGACTGTCCCAGACGCATGACACACATAACAGCACAACCTGACATGTACCATTTACCTGCTTGGTCATCACCAGATTCAACATGGGTGGCACTGCCCGCTGGACATCAGAGTTGAATTAATAAATCAGATACTGGTGACATTGAACAGTATTTTATCCATTGTAAAGCATACGTCACTTGTACCACAGTGGAACGTGCGAACACTGTGCCTAACTTTAACATTGGAGAGGCGTGTACACGAAATGAAAAACTAGAAATGGTATTTATTGGCGAACTGTAAAACAAGATTACCGCAATCTGAGAATTGACGTTTAGAGGAAGGACACGTACTATATTACAGCGGAGAAGAAAATGGTCACGTTCTTGGAGTAGGAATCCTTGTCCACACACGTATAAGAAACTCGATTTTAAAGCGACAGCAAATATGTGCTGGAATATTTAAGATGAGCTTTGGAGCTGCATCATTGAACATATCGAACCACCTATTCGAATTTTCTTCTGTGGCCAAAACAAATCGGGGATCAAGATGCTGAGCAGCACATGAGCAGTGGTCAGCGACCCATAGCTGACTGCTAGCGTCAGGGCCAGCGAACCATAGCTGCCAAGACGCTTCTACAATTCCACGCGGTGATCCTGGATAACAGCCTGCAGCAGGGCAGACTGGCTAAGGAGAAGGGATCGAAGAGAGAATGCTAACCCGGTACTCAAAAAATGCTTTCTGAAGTCGGATGTGTTGGACCGAAAGGTGCAAATATCGCAGCCAAGCTGTAAACTACGACACAACGCACTCCGTTCTCTGGCCTCATTCTGCTACTTACACCCTTTCAGGATTTGGTAGTGGGAGATTGAGAACGAACGAAAAAGAAGAAGAAGAAGAAGAACCACCTATTCCATATAAATCTATGCATCTACTTCATACCACAGATTATGAATGTTTTTGTAATCAAATGCAGAAAACATGCAAAATATGTTCAAATAGGATATACATATATTAATTATACAGGGAGATCGGAACTCTAAATGTGACAAGGATGACCGTGCAGTGGTTATGGGTGGTCCGCCGGAGTTTTTGTGTACGACAAGCACAAGAATAGCAGCACTACCCCAAAGAGTGCATGTCGTAAGAAGCATCCAACTATGTCACATGGCATAAAACTTGCCAATGTTATGTGGTTTGTTAAGAGCAGCAAAGATAGCGCCTAACATGCTGCGGGTATACTTTTCTGTAGTGTTTAAAGTGATTAAAATGGACTCGCACGTCGGTTTACCACGCTCCGTCGTACTTGTCGCAACGCAGCGAAGTAATAATTTCCTTCTGCCTAGCACGCTATGCAGGAAATCGTTCTCACGGACACACCCAGTTCACGTCAGAACTGGTCCTGCAAAGGGGCATCTACCCCTGTAGAAGTACCGGGTACAGGTGAACTAATTTAAGACCAGGCAGTTCAGAAAAATATCCGCCTTTCTAGTCTCGGACAAACAAATGTCATTGTCTATTGGCTTTCTCAATGTATAGACACAAACATCTAATACCTTTTAACATGTTAGGAATGTTTGAAGCACCGAGACAAAATACACGCATAGCCTGGTGGGTTACATTATAATACCGAAATTAATTCGATTGGGAAAAAATACATCAAAGACAAGAACTTTTTTGTCGGTGCTGAGAAAGGCAGCGATCATAATATTGGGATAATAAACTGCTGACCCAAGTGAAAATAGTCAAACTGCCAGTCAAAATCAAAGTCAGAATTAGATTCAACTTGAACAAACTGATAGACTCAGCTGTGTTTCAGGTATATATAAACTAATAAGAGAAATGACATCATTCCACCTTTTCACTAACAATAGAAGCATCCACAAAAAGTTTCAATTAGACTTAACAAAGAAAGATTAAATCCTGGATTTTCGATGGAACACTAACACTTGTGCTGGCAAATATTGCTTGAAAAGATCAAAGACTACAAATGAAAGCTCACCGAAAGAGTGCCGACACTTCAACAAAAAGAAACAGAAGGGAGATGACAGCAGCGAAAATGCTACCAGCCGGTGAACAATTTCATAACACGTGTGCATAAATCTAACACAAGCAGAGGCGTAGATGACAACATGTTAACAAGAGAAGCAGACATTCTAGTCAGGTTTACTCAATATTGCTCAGAAAGCTAGACCAATCCAATCAGGGGTGACACAAACACATTATTTCACCGAGACATAAATGAGGAATGTGATAAATTTAGAGATTTACTCATGTAGTTGATCTCATTACACGAATATAGAATCACGACTTCGTTTTCCCTCATTACATGAATATACAATCACCACTGTATTTCCCACATTACATGAATATAGAATCACGACTTCGTTTTCCCCTCATTACATGAATCTATAATCATCACTGCATTTTCCATCATTACGTGAATATATAATAATAATAATGTTCGCCTAACATCTTGGGCCGTTGCGCCGATCGACCACTACCATGTCCAACTGCTGAGGCTTGTAGCCAAACTTCGATACGTGCCGAAAGAGAGACTGCTATCTGTCGGAGCTATGTAGAACAGGGCGGCCCCTCCTGCGCCCCCCAGCTGGCCGGTGGGAGATAGTTGTTACACTTAGCTGACTTGGACATTATCTGGTGAGCCGGAACTTCTCGATCCAATTGGACCACGTAATGAAACACAGACAGGCGGTGGCGGTGGACCAGATTGTCCGAGATGGAGTGAAGCCATTCTTTGCAGACACCTTGACATTACGGACGAGATCGAACAACTGGATACCGAGGATGCGTCGCTGGTTGCGCATTTTAAGGCATCGAGTCTTGATATGTCTTGTGTAAGTAGGGTCCAAGTCTCTGAACCATACATGAGGACAGGAATGATACAGGTCTGATAAATACTAATTGTGGATCCGAGAAAGAGTCTACCATTATTCTACACCCAGCGAAGGTCGTTCATAGCGGAGGCAGCAGGCCCGATCCGCCTCAACATGTCAGGCGCACTGCGTCCATCGGATGAAGAAGAACTACCAAGGTATGTGAATTCATTGGTGTGCTCCACCGTGTGACCATGGACAACAATGCTGTGAGGACAAGTGTCGGAGCAAAGTTTCTGAATTTGTGTCTTGGTCCAGGATATTAATAGGCACATGTTTGATGTTTCAAGATCGAGTTTCTCGAGAGACTATTGCAGATCCGCATTCTCTGGGCCGACTAGGAGTATGTCATGGGCATAGGCGAGGTCTGTGATGCATGTTTGGTCCATCTCAATGCCCAGTGGGGGTCAAGGGGGTGGAGAATCCAGTCGGTGGCTCGGCAGAAAAGGTCAGGGGAAAGGACGCTACCCTGTCTGACCCACCAAAGATGTTGAGAACCTGTCCTAGAGTGTCACCTAGGTGGACTCTGGCATCGGTGTCCGTGTGTATCTCCCATATCAAGATCGGCAGTGGGGCAGTAGTGCCGATGCCTTGCATGGCTTTCTGGAGAGCAGACCCATCGACCAAATTGAATTGAGCCTTTGGATCAACATTCGCAGAGCAAATGGAGCGGATGAATGCATGGTGCAGCTCAGCCGAGACCGGAGAGCGAGAGAGGCATCTACAATTGATTTGCCCAGGGTGAAACCAGATTGATGTCGCCGACGTTTTGCGATGAACAGTGGTTTGAGACAGGTAGCACATGTGCAAATACAAGTACGGTGAGGAGTGTGTTTAAATGGTGAGGAGTGTGTTTAAGTGTGGTGAGGAATGTGGTGAGGAGTGTGTTGAAATGTGGTGAGGAGTGTGTTTAAGTCTGGTGAGGAGTGTGTTGAAATGTGGTGAGGAGTGTGGTGAGGAGTGTGGTGAAGAGTGTGTTTAAGTGTGGTGAGGAGTGTATTGAAATGTGGTGAGGAGTGTGGTGAGGAGAGTGTAGAAGTGTGGTGAGGAGTGTGTTTAAGTCTGGTGAGGAGTGTGTTGAAAGGTGGTGAGGAGTGTGTTTAAGTGTGGTGAGGAGTGTGTTGAAATGTGGTGAGGAGTGTGTTTAAGTGTGGTTAGGAATGTGTTGAAATGTGGTGAGGAGTGTGTTTAAGTGTGGTGAGGAGTGTGTTGAAAAGTGGTGAGGAGTGTGTTTAAGTGTGGTGAGGAGTGTGTTGAAATGTGGTGAGGAGTGTGGTGAGGAGAGTGTTGAAGTGTGGTGAGGAGTGTGTTTAAGTCTGGTGAGGAGTGTGTTGAAAGGTGGTGAGGAGTGTGTTTAAGTCTGGTGAGGAGTGTGTTTAAGTGTGGTGAGGAGTGTGGTGAGGAGTGTGTTGAGGAGTGTGTTGAAGTGTGATGAGGAGTGTGTTGAAGTGTGGTGAGGAGTGTGTTGAAGTGTGGTGAGGAGTGTGTTTAAGTTTGGTGAGGAGTATGGTGAGGAGTGTGTCGAAGTGTGGTGAAGAGTGTGTTTAAGTCTGGTGAGGAGTGTGCTTAAGTGTGGTGAGGAGTGTGTTTAGTTGTGATGAGGAGTGTGGTGAGGAGTGTTAAAGAGTTGTGAGGAGTGTGTTGAAGTGTGGTGATGAGTGTCTTTAAGTGTGGTGAGGAGTGTGGTGAGGAGTGTGATGAGGAGTGTGTTGAAGTGTGGTGAGGAGTGTGTTTAGTTGTGATGAGGAGTGTGGTGAGGAGTGTGTTTAAGTGTGATGAAGAGTGTGTTTAAGTGTGGTGAGAAATATGGTGAGGAGTGTGTTTAAGTGTGGTGAGGAGTGTGTTGAAGTGTGATGAGGAGTGTGGTGAGGAGTGTGTTTAAGTGTGGTGAGGAGTGTGCTGAAGTGTGGTTAGGAGTGTGTTTAAGTATGGTGAGGAGTGTGTTGAAGTGTGATGAGGAGTGTGTTTAAGTGTGGTGAGAAATATGGTGAGGAGTGTGTTTAAGTGTGTTGAGGAGTGTGTTGAAGTGTGATGAGGAGTGTGGTGAGCAGTGTGTTAAAGAATGGTGAGGAGTGTGTCAAAGTGTGGTGATGAGTGTGTTTAAGTGTGGTGAGGAGTGTGGTGAGGAGTGTGTTGAAGTGTGGTGAGGAGTGTGTTTAGTTGTGATGAGGAGTGTGGTGAGGAGTGTGTTAAAGAGTGGTGAGGAGTTTGTTGAAGTGTGGTGATGAGTGTGTTTAAGTGTGGTGAGGAGTGTGGTGAGGAGTGTGTTTAAGTGTGATGAGGAGTGTGTTTAAGTGTGGTGAGAAATATGGCGAGGAGTGTGTTTAAGTGTGGTGAGGAGTGTGGTGAGGAGTGTGTTTAAGTGTGGTGAGGAGTGTGCTGAAATGTGGTGAGGAGTGTGTTTAAGTATGGTGAGGAGTGTGTTTAAGTGTGAGGAGGAGTGTGTTTAAGTGTGATGAGAAATATGGTGAGGAGTGTGTTTAAGTGTGGTGAGGAGTGTGTTGAAGTGTGATGAAGAGTGTGGTGAGGAGTGTGTTTAAGTGTGTTGAGGAGTGTGTTGAGGAGTGTGCTGAAGTGTGGTGAGGAGTGTGTTTAAGTATGGTGAGAAGTGTGTTGAAGTGTGATGAGGAGTGTGTTTAAGTGTGGTGAGGAGTGTGGTGAGGAGTGCGCTGAAGTGTGATGAGGAGTGTGTTTAATTGTGGTGAGGAGTGTGTTCAATTGTGATGAGGAGTGTGGCGAAATATGGTAAGGTTTGTAGTAAGGGGTGTGGTGAAATGTGAGGAGTGTGGTGAAGTGTGGAGAGGAGTGTGGTGAGGAGTGTGGTGAGGACTGTGTTGAAGTGTGGAGAGAAGTGTAGTGAGAAGTGAGGGGATGAGTGTGGTGAAGTGTGAGGAGTGTGGTGAAGTGTGGTGGTGAAGGGTGGTGAGGAGTGTGGTGAGCAGTGTGGTGAACTATGGTGAGGTGTGTAGTAAGGGGTTAGGTAAGGAGTGTGGTGAAATGTGGAGAGGTGTGTGGTGAGGAGTGTGGAGAGGACTGTGTTGAAGTGTGAGGAGTGTGGTGAAGTGTGGTGGTGAAGGGTGGTGAGGAGTGTGGTGAGGAGTGTAGTGAGGAGTGTGTTGAAGTGTGGAGAGGAGTGTAGTGAGAAGTTAGGGGATGAGTGTGGTGAAGTGTGAGGAGTGTGGTGAAGTGTGGTGGTGAAGGGTGGTGAGGAGTGTGGTGAGGAGTGTGGTGAGGACTGTGTTGAAGTGTGGAGAGAAGTTTGTGAGAAATGAGGTGATGAGTATGACGAAGTGTGAGGATTGTGGTGAGGAGTATGTTTAATTGTGTTGGGGAGTGTGGCGAAGTATGGTGAGGAGTGTGGTGAGCAGTGTGGTGAGGATTGAGGTAACGAGTGTGGTTAAGTGTTAGAAGTGTGATCAAGTGTGAGGAGTGTGGTGAAATGTGGTGAGGACTGAGGTGGGGAGTATGATGAATTATGATGAGAAGTGTATTGAAGTGTGGTGCGGAGTGTGTTCAAGTGTGAGGAGTGTGTTTAAGTATGAGGAGTGTGATGAGGAGTGTGTTGACGTGTGGAGAGGAGTGTATTGAAGTGTGGTGAGGAGTGTGTTAAAGTCTGGTGAGGAGTGTGTTTAAGTGTGATGAGGAGTGTGGTGAGGAATGTGTTTAATTCTGATGAGGAGTGTGTTTACGTGTGGAGAGGAGTGTGTTGAAGTGTGGTGAGGAGTGTGTTTAAGTCTGGTGAGGAGTGTGTTTAAGTGTGGTGAGGAGTGTGTTTAATTCTGATGAGGAGTGTCTTTACGTGTGGAGAGGAGTGTGTTGAAATGTGGTGAGGAGTGTGTTGACGTGTGGTCATGTGTGTTGAAGTGTGGTGAGGAGTGTTGAAGTGTGGTGAGGAGTGTGTTGAAGTATAGTGAGGAGTGTGTTGAAGTGTGGTGTTGAGTGTGTTGAAGTATAGTGAGGAGTGTGTTAAAGTGTGGTGAGAAGTGTGGTGAGGAGTGTGTTGAAGTGTGGTGAAGAGTGTGTTGAAGTGTGGTGAGAAGTGTGGTGAGGAGTGTGTTGAAGTGTGGTGAGAAGTGTGTTGAAGTGTGGTGAGGATTATGGTGAGGAGTGTGTTGAAGTGTGGTGAGGAGTGTGTTTATGTGTGGTGAGGAGTGTGGTGAGGAATGTGTTTAAGTGTGGTGAGGAGTGTGTTGAAGTATAGTGAGGAGTGTGTTGAAGTGTGATGAGGAGTGTGTTGAAGTATAGTGAGGAGTGTATTTAAGTGTGGTGAGGAGTGTGTTGAAGTGTGGTGAAGAGTGTGTTGAAGTGTGGTGAGAAGTGTGGTGAGGAGTGTGTTGAAGTGTGGTGAGAAATGTGTTGAAGTGTGTTGAGGAGTGTGTTGAAGTGTGGTGAAGAGTTTGTTTATGAATGGTGAGGAGTGTGGTCAGGAGTGTGTGTAAGTGTGGTGAGGAGTGTGTTGAAGTGTGGTGAGGAATGTGGTGAGAAGTGTGTTGAAGTGTGGTGAGGAGTGTGTTGAAGTGTGGTGAGGAGTGTGTTGAAGTGTGGTGAGGAGTGTGTTTATGTGTGGTGAGGAGTGTGTTTAAGTGTGGAGAGGAGTGTGTTGAAGTGTGGTGAGGAGTGTGTTTAAGTCTGGTGAGGAGAGTCTTTAAGTGTGGTGAGGAGTGTGTTTAATTCTGATGAGGAGTGTCTTGACGTGTGGAGAGGAGTGTGTTAAATGTGGTGAGGAGTGTGTTGACGTGTGGTCATGTGTGTCGAAGTGTGGTGAGGAGTGTTGAAGTGTGGTGAGGAGTGTGTTGAAGTATAGTGAGGAGTGTGTTGAAGTGTGGTGAGGAGTGTGTTGAAGTATAGTGAGGATTGTGTTGAAGTGTGGCGAGAAGTGTGGTGAGGAGTGTGTTGAAGTGTGGTGAAGAGTGTGTTGAAGTGTGGTGAGAAGTGTGGTGAGGAGTGTGTTGAAGTGTGGTGAGAAGTGTGTTGAAGTGTGGTGAGGATTATGGTGAGGAGTGTGTTGAAGTGTGGTGAGGAGTGTGTTTATGTGTGGTGAGGAGTGTGTTTAAGTGTGGTGAGGAGTGTGTTGAAGTATAGTGAGGAGTGTGTTGAAGTGTGATGAGGAGTGTATTGAAGTATAGTGAGGAGTGTATTTAAGTGTGGTGAGGAGTGTGTTGAAGTGTGGTGAAGAGTGTGTTGAAGTGTGGTGAGAAGTGTGGTGAGGAGTGTGTTGAAGTGTGGTGAGAAATGTGTTGAAGTGTGTTGAGGAGTGTGTTGAAGTGTGGTGAAGAGTTTGTTTATGAATGGTGAGGAGTGTGGTCAGGAATGTGTTTAAGTGTGGTGAGGACTGTGTTGAAGTGTGGTGAGGAATGTGGTGAGAAGTGTGTTGAAGTGTGGTGAGGAGTGTGTTAAAGTGTGGTTAGGAGTGTGTTGAAGTGTGGTGAGGAGTGTGTTGAAGTGTGGTGAGGAGTGTGGTGAGGAGTGTGTTTATGTGTTGTGAGGAGTGTGTTTAAGTGTGGAGAGGAGTGTGTTGAAGTGTGGTGAGGAGTGTGTTTAAGTCTGATGAGGAGTGTGTTTAAGTGTGGTGAGGAGTGTGGTGATGAGTGTGTTTAATTCTGATGAGGAGTGTGTTGACGTGTGGAGAGGAGTGTGTTTAAGTGTGGTGAGAAGTGTGTTTAAGTCTGGTGAGGAGTGTGTTTAAGTGTGGTGAGGAGTGTGTTTAAGTGTGGTGAGGAGTGTGGTGAGGAGTGTGTTTAATTCTGATGAGGAGTGTCTTGACGTGTGGAGAGGAGTGTGTTGAAATGTGGTGAGGAGTGTGTTGACGTGTGGTCATGTGTGTTGAAGTGGGGTGAGGAGTGTTGAAGTGTGGTGAGGAGTGTGTTGAAGTATAGTGAGGAGTGTGTTGAAGTGTGGTGAGGAGTTTGTTCAAGTATAGTGAGGAGTGTTGAAGTGTGGTGAGGAGTGTGTTGAAGTGTGGTGAAGAGTGTGTTGAAGTGTGGTGAGAAGTGTGGTGAGGAGTGTGTTGAAGTGTAGTGAGAAGTGTGTTGAAGTGTGGTAAGGAGTATGGTGAAGAGTGTGTTGAAGTGTGGTGAGGAGTGTGTTTATGTGTGGTGAGGAGTGTGGTGAGGAGTGTGTTTAAGTGTGGTGACGAGTGTGTTGAAGTGTGGTGAGGAGTGTGTTGAAGTATAGTGAGGAGTGTGTTGAAGTGTGATGAGGAGTGTGTTGAAGTATAGTGAGGAGTGTATTTAAGTGTGGTGAGGAGTGTGTTGAAGTGTGGTGAAGAGTGTGTTGAAGTGTGGTGAGAAGTGTGGTGAGGAGTGTGTTGAAGTGTGGTGAGAAATGTGTTGAAGTGTGTTGAGGAGTGTGTTGAAGTGTGGTGAGGAGTGTGTTTAAGTGTGGTGAGGAATGTGGTGAGAAGTGTGTTGAAGTGTGGTGAGGAGTGTGTTGAAGTGTGGTGAGGAGTGTGTTGAAGTGTGGTGAGGAGTGTGTTGAAGTGTGGTGAGGAGTGTGGTGAGGAGTGTGTTTATGTGTGGTGATGAGTGTGTTTAAGTGTGGAGAGGAGTGTGTTAAAGTGTGGTGAGGAGTGCGTTTAAGTCTGGTAAGGAGTGTGTTTAAGTGTGGTGAGGAGTGTGATGATGAGTGTGTTTAATTCTAATGAGGAGTGTGTTGACGTGTGGAGAGGAGTGTGTTGAAGTGTGGTGAGGAGTGTGTTTAAGTCTGGTGAGGAGTGTGTTTAAGTGTGGTGAGGAGTGTGGTGAGGAGTGTGTTTAATTCTGATGAGGAGTGTCTTGACGTGTGGAGAGGAGTGTGTTGAAATGTGGTGAGGAGTGTGTTGACGTGTGGTCATATGTGTTGAAGTGTGGTGAGGAGTGTTGAAGTGTGGTGAGGAGTGTGTTGAAGTATTGTGAGGAGTGTATTGAAGTGTGGTGAGGAGTGTGTTGAAGTATAGTGAGGAGTGTGTTGAAGTGTGGTGAGGAGTGTGTTGAAGTGTGGTGAAGAGTTTTTGAAGTGTGGTGAGAAGTGTGGTGAGGAGTGTTTTGAAGTGTGGTGAGAAGTGTGTTGAAGTGTGGTAAGGAGTATGGTGAGGAGTGTGTTGAAGTGTGGTGAGGAGTGTATTTATGTGTGGTGAGGAGTGTGGTGAGGAGTGTGTTTAAGTGTGGTGACGAGTGTGTTGAAGTGTGGTGAGGAGTGTGGTGAGGAGTGTGTTGAAGTGTGGTGAGGAGTGTGTTTCTGTGTGGTGAGGAGTGTGGTGAGGAGTGTGTTTAAGTGTTTTGAGGAGTGTTTAAGTGTGGTGAGAAGTGTGTTGAAGTGTGGTGAGGAGTATGGTGAGGAGTGTGTTAAAGTGTGGTGAGGAGTGTGTTGAAGTGTGGTGAGGTGTTTGTTGAAGTGTGGTGGTGAAGGGTGGTGAGGAGTGTGGTGAGGAGTGTAGTGAGGACTGTGTTGAAGTGTGGAGAGGAGTGTAGTGAGAAGTGAGGGGATGAGTGTGGTGAAGTGTGAGGAGTGTGGTGAAGTGTGGTGGTGAAGGGTGGTGAGGAGTGTGGTGAGGAGTGTGGTGAGGACTGTGTTTAAGTGTGGAGAGAAGTTGGTGAGAAATGAGGTGAGGAGTATGACGAAGTGTGAGGATTGTGGTGAGTAGTATGTTTAATTGTGTTGGGGAGTGTGGCGAAGTATGGTGAGGAGTGTGGTGAGGAGTGTGGTGAGGATTGAGGTAACGAGTGTGGTTAAGTGTTAGAAGTGTGATCAAGTGTGAGGAGTGTGGTGAAATGTGGTGAGGACTGAGGTGGGGAGTATGATGAATTATGATGAGAAGTGTATTGAAGTGTGGTGCGGAGTGTGTTCAAGTGTGAGGAGTGTGTTCAAGTATGAGGAGTGTGGTGAGGAGTGTGTTTAATTCTGATGAGGAGTGTGTTGACTTTTGAGAGGAGTGTGTTGAAGTGTGGTGAGGAATGTGTTAAAGTCTGGTGAGGAGTGAGTTTAAGTGTGATGAGGAGTGTGGTGAGGAATGTGTTTAATTCTGATGAGGAGTGTGTTTACGTGTGGAGAGGAGTGTGTTGAAGTGTGGTGAGGAGTGTGTTTAAGTCTGGTGAGGAGTGTGTTTAAGTGTGGTGAGGAGTGTGTTTAATTCTGATGAGGAGTGTCTTGACGTGTGGAGAGGAGTGTGTTGAAATGTGGTGAGGAGTGTGTTGACGTGTGGTCATGTGTGTTGAAGTGTGGTGAGGAGTGTTGAAGTGTGGTGAGGAGTGTGTTGAAGTATAGTGAGGAGTGTGTTGAAGTGTGGTGAGGAGTGTGTTGAAGTATAGTGAGGAGTGTGTTGAAGTGTGGTGAGGAGTGTGTTTATGTGTGGTGAGGAGTGTGTTTAAGTGTGGTGAGGAGTGTGTTGAAGTATAGTGAGGAGTGTGTTGAAGTGTGATGAGGAGTGTATTGAAGTATAGTGAGGAGTGTATTTAAGTGTGGTGAGGAGTGTGTTGAAGTGTGGTGAAGAGTGTGTTGAAGTGTGGTGAGAAGTGTGGTGTGGAGTGTGTTGAAGTGTGGTGAGAAATGTGTTGAAGTGTGTTGAGGAGTGTGTTGAAGTGTGGTGAAGAGTTTGTTTATGAATGGTGAGGAGTATGGTCAGGAGTGTGTTTAAGTGTGGGGAGGAGTGTGTTGAAGTGTGGTGAGGAATGTGTTGAAGTGTGGTGAGGAGTGTGTTGAAGTGTGGTGAGGAGTGTGTTGAAGTGTGGTGAGGAGTGTGGTGAGGAGTGTGTTTATGTGTGGTGAGGAGTGTGTTTAAGTGTGGAGAGGAGTGTGTTGAAGTGTGGTGAGGAGTGTGTTTAAGTCTGGTGAGGAGTGTGTTTAAGTGTGGTGAGGAGTGTGGTGATGAGTGTGTTTAATTCTGATGAGGAGTGTGTTGACGTGTGGAGAGGAGTGTGTTGAAGTGTGGTGAGGAGTGTGTTTAAGTCTGGTGAGGAGTGTGTTTAAGTGTGGTGAGGAGTGTGGTGAGGAGTGTGTTTAATTCTGATGAAGAGTGTCTTGACGTGTGGAGAGGAGTGTGTTAAAATGTGGTGACGAGTGTGATGACGTGTGGTCATGTGTGTTGAAGTGTGGTGAGGAGTGTTGAAGTGTGGTGAGGAGTGTGTTGAAGTATAGTGAGGAGTGTGTTGAAGTGTGGTGAGGAGTGTGTTGAAGTATAGTGAGGAGTGTGTTGAAGTGTGGTGAGGAGTGTGTTGAAGTGTGGTGAAGAGTGTGTTGAAGTGTGGTGATAAGTGTGGTGAGGAGTGTGTTGAAGTGTGGTGAGAAGTGTGTTGAAGTGTGGTAAGGAGTATGGTGAAGAGTGTGTTGAAGTGTGGTGAGGAGTGTGTTTATGTGTGGTGAGGAGTGTGGTGAGGAGTGTGTTTAAGTGTGGTGACGAGTGTGTTGAAGTGTGGTGAGGAGTGTGGTGAGGAGTGTGTTGAAGTGTGGTGAGGAGTGTGTTTATGTGTGGTGAGGAGTGTGGTGAGGAGTGTGTTTAAGTGTTTTGGGGAGTGTTTAAGTGTGGTGAGAAGTGTGTTGAAGTGTGGTGAGGAGTGTGGTGAGGAGTGTGTTAAAGTGTGGTGAGGAGTGTGTTGAAGTGTGGTGAGGTGTTTGTTGAAGTGTGGTGAGGTATTTGTTGAAGTGTGGTGAGGAGTGTTGAAGTGTGGTGAGAAGTGTGTTGAAGTGTGGTGAGGAGTGTGGTGGGGAGTGTGTTGAAGTGTGGTGGGGAGTGTGTTGAAGTGTGGTGAGGAGTGTGGTGAGGAGTGTGTTAAAGTGTGGTGAGAAGTGTGTAGAAGTGTGGTGAGGAGTATGGTGAGGAGTGTGTTGAAGTGTGGCGAGGAGTGTGTGTATGTGTGGTGAGGAGTGTGGTGAGGAGTGTGTTTAAGTGTGGTGAGGAGTGTGTTTATGTGTGGTGAGGAGTGTGGTGAGGAGTGTGTTTAAGTGTGGTGAGGAGTGTGTTTATGTGTGGTGAGGAGTGTGGTGAGGAGTGTGTTGAAGTGTGGTGAGGAGTGTGTTTATTTGTTGTGAGGAGTGTGGTGAGGAGTGTGTTTAAGTGTGGTGAGAAGTGTGTTGAAGTGTGGTGAGGAGTGTGGTGAGGAGTGTGTTGAAGTGTAGTGAGGAGTGTGTTTATGTCTGGTTAGGAGTGTGTTGAAGTGTGGTGAGGAGTGTGTTGAAGTGTGGTGAGGACTGTTGTAGTGTGGTGAGGTGTGTTGAAGTGTGGTGAGGACTGTTGAAGTGTGGTGAGGAGTGTTGAAGTGTGGTGAGGACTGTTGAAGTGTGGTGAGGAGTGTGTTGAAGTGTGGTGAGGACTGTTGAAGTGTGGTGAGGAGTGTTGAAGTGTGGTGAGGACTATTGAAGTGTGGTGAGGAGTGTGTTGAAGTGTGGTGAGGAGTGTGTTGAAGTGTGTTTAGGAGTGTTAAAGTGTGGTGAGGAGTGTTGAAGTGTGTTGAGGAGTGTTGAAGTGTGGTGAGGACTGTTTAAGTGTGGTGAGGAGTGTGTTGAAGTGTGGTGAGGAGTGTTGAAGTGTGGTGAGGACTGTTGAAGTGTGGTGAGGTGTGTTGAAGTGTGGTGAGGACTGTTGAAGTGTGGTGAGGAGTGTTCAAGTGTGGTGAGGAGTGTTAAAGTGTGGTTAGGAGTGTTGAAGTGTGGTGAGGGGTGTTGATGTATGGTGAGGAGTGTTGAAGTGTGGTGAGGTGTGTTGAAGTTTGGTGAGGTGGGTTGAAGTGTGGTGAGGTGTGTTGAAGTGTGGTGATGTGTGTTGAAGTGTGGTGAGGTGTGTTGAAGTGTGGTGAGGTGTGTTGAAGTGTGGTGAGGTGTGTACAAGTGTGGTGAGGTGTGTTGAGGTGTGGTGAGGTGTGTTGAAGTGTGGATAGGTGTGTTGAAGTGTGGTGAGGAGTGTTGAAGTGTGGTGAGGTGTGTTGAAGTGTGGTGAGGTGTGTTGAAGTGTTTTGAGGTGTGTTGAAGTGTGGTGAGATGTGTTGAAGTGTGGTAAGGTGTGTTGAAGTGTGGTGAGGTGTATTGAAGTGTGGTGAGGAGTGTTGAAGTGTGGTGAGGTGTGTTGAAGTGTGGTGAGGTGTGTTGAAGTGTGGTGAGGTGTGTTGAAGTGTGGTGAGGTGTATTGACGTGTGGTGAGGAGTGTTGAAGTGTGGTGAGGTGTGTTGAAGTGTGGTGAGGAGTGTTGAAGTGAGTGTGGTGAGGTGTGTTGAAGTGTGGTGAGGTGTGTTGAAGTGTGGATAGGTGTGTTGAAGTGTGGTGAGGAGTGTTGAAGTGTGGTGAGGTGTGTTGAAGTGTGGTGAGGTGTGTTGAAGTGTTTTGAGGTGTGTTGAAGTGTGGTGAGATGTGTTGAAGTGTGGTAAGGTGTGTTGAAGTGTGGTGAGGTGTATTGAAGTGTGGTGAGGAGTGTTGAAGTGTGGTGAGGTGTGTTGAAGTGTGGTGAGGTGTGTTGAAGTGAGTGTGGTGAGGTGTGTTGAAGTGTGGTGAGGAGTGTTGAAGTGTGGTGAGGAGTGTTGAAGTGTGGTGAGGAGTGTTGAAGTGTGGTGAGGTGTGTTGAAGTGTGGTGAAGTGTTGAAGTGTGGTGAGGTGTGTTGAAGTGTGGTGAGGAGTGTGGTGGGGAGTTTGTTGAAGTGGGGTGAGGAGTGTTCAAGTGTGGAGAGGTGTTTGTTGAAGTGTGGTGAGGAGTATAGTGAGGAGTGTGTTGAAGTTTGGTGATTAGTGTGTTAAGTGGGGTGATTAGTGTGTTGAAGGTGGTGAAGTTGCATGACGTGTATTGAAGAGTGGTGAATAGTGTGGCGAAGAATGGTGAAGTGTGGTGAGCCGTAGTTACGTGTGATGACGTGTCGTGAAGTGTTGTGACGTTTTGTAAAGTTGGGTGAAGTACGAAACCATAAGTAACGTGATAACAAAATTGTGAAACTAAGACAAAGAGTCTTGTATGAGAGAAATGCCGTGGACAGCGAAACAGAAATACCCAGAAATTATACATGTGTTCAAAATAGAGCACATCTGGCTAGAAAGCAATATTGTGTCTAGGAAGTTAACATACTTTGGCCACATCATTCTACGAGAAGACTGCATGGCATATGAGCAGATCACATAATATGCCTGTAATACTGTTATTCATTCAGTTGTGCTGAGTATGTTTGTTTATTTCACCAACAGAAAAACAACATATGCCATACCGGGGATTCGAACCGATGCCCTCCTTGTCAGCAGGCAGGCCTCGAAGCCATTCGGCAACACGATCCACAATGCAATCTAAAAATACCCAAAACAAGCGCACCACACATGGCAGTGGAAAGAAAGCATCGGCTCCCCACGCCGCTTCAAAGATAACGAAGTCCTTCAGAGAAACCACTGGTCAGCGTCATGTAGTAAGCTTCAGGGTGTGAGGGGGGGGTGGCTAGTTCCCTTTCTCGCTGCCTTTTACTTCCCGAACCGTAAGTCAGGTATCCATTTACAGCTGACTTGATTAGATCTGCCGGTTGGGGGAGTTGAGCCCTGTACTTTTGCCAATGAGGTGAGTGCTCTACCACTGCGCTAATCAGCTGCTCCCACGCCGCTTAACATAGGGAAAAGTAAAGGTAGTCCATTAGCAGACACTGCTATCGGAGATGCAGTGTTAAAGACTTTATTCAACGAGGCCACATCTTATGTTTCAGATCGGGTGACAAGTTTTCTTCCTAGATGCATTCCCATTCCTAGCAGTAAGCCAGGTACCAATTTACAGCTTGATGGTCTGGAGTGTACTGGTAACGGAAGTTGAACCCCGTACCAGTACTGTGAAAAGCGAGTACTTTACTGTTAGATAAATCAAATGCGTGTTTCCCATTGTTTCCAGGTCTGTCTTTCAAAAAACAATTCCCCACTCACATGTTTGTATGTCGGAGAATGCAACCCATAAGTTATAGGGTCTTCTACCCTAGAGATTTAGAAACAACTATATAACGAAGACCACGTAGGAAGCCCTTACTCTTCACGTAATCCTTCCCAGCGCAGCAAAATATGCCCGACAAATACCATCTTAAATAGAATGTCAATCCACGTGGAACAGATGAAACCACTAGCTTCGATTGGTTGGACAAAAGTGGCTTAAGCATGTTTCACTAATCCCAGGAGACTCGCTATTGCAAACAGCAAATATATGGACATTACCAGCCGAACGATAGCATCACATATAGAATGTCAGATGAGGAGTAGAAAATAATAGGAAGCGGAGTTACACAGTATTTAGGTACAGGGCAGTAAGGCTTGGAACGGCATACACGATTTCATTTGTATTTCTCGAATTCATATGGCCAATCTGTTGTTGTTGTACACAACATCAGCTGGTATGTAGTTGCTGTTGTTGCTGCTGTTAATGCTGTTGCTGTTGTTGCTGTTGTTGCTGATGTTGTTGTTGCTATTGTTTGTGTTGCTGCTGTTAGTGTAGTTGCTGTTGTTGATGTTATTGTTGTTCTGTTGGTTTTGTTCTTGTTATTGTTGTTCGTGTTCTTGTTATTGTTGTCGTTATTAGTGATGTTGTTGTTGCTGCTGCTGTTATTTTAACTGTGGCTGTTGTTTTTTATTTTGTTCAAAGTTACTTGACTAAAATTAAATCCTGACCACTTATCGTTGTTATCCGATAAAGGTGGCTCTTTTTAGCGTTTTAAGCCTACTTCTTGTACATAAACGACCTACCACATGTCATAAATCTGCTTAAAGGTATTGTTTGCGGATGACCTGGTCATTTGGTCAAAAGTTAAACGTTTGAAACCCATCACCAACAATATGAACATGAATCTGACAACCATCTCTTCCTATTGCCAGTTTTGGAAGCTTGAAATTAATGTAGAGATAACTGTGTTCAGCTTGTTCAGCTTAAATAATTGGATTAAAGAGGAAAATATCGATGCCAAAATAAACGGAGTGAAATTAACCTATGACAAAATCGTGAGATACCTCGGAGTCGAGCTTGACCGTAGACTCACTGTGAAACCCCATTTAGACAAACTGATTGAAAAAGCATCCACAAGGCTCAGACTCACCAAGCACCTCTTTACTTGTGGGTGGGGGGGGGGAGGGAGGGGAGGAGGAGGGGGAGATCAATATTCAATACGCCAGTTTTACATTCGATATGTCCGCGCAGTGATTGACTATTCACTTCCCCCTTCAAGCCATTGCAAGCAAAAGCCTCTTACACAAGCTGAACAGAGTTCAAAATCACTCTCCTCGGTTTATAAGTGGTGCCATGAAAACAACGCCGACAGATGCATGGGAAATTAACCCTAACATCGAACCTCTAAGCCTAAGACGAGAAGGTTATGTCGAAGAAATGCGTGAAAGATACTTGAGAATAGACTCTACGGAAGAGAAAACTATCGCCACAAAACATCCAAGAATACAAAGATGGATCTGCCACAGGGGCTCCCACTAACGCTGTAATTAAATACTATAACTTCCACCAAGAAGACAACCACCACATCTTTGACCCTTGTGGGGAGGCATGTTACAATTTCGAAGCAGAAATTATAGCAATTGAAAAAGCTTTGTGTCGAATAATCTCCGATTTTGAAAGCGGCACTATACATCCTGAGGAGATCGTTGATTTCTCAGACTCAAAGTCTGCGCTCCAAGCCTTGGAAAACAGATTGTTTCCAGATGTTAATAATATCTACAAATTAACTGACCAATCATCCACCTCTTATAAAGCGGAAGTAGTGCTCCAGTGGACACCTGACCATGTCGGAATCCCAGGAAATGATAAGGCTGATGAGCTGGCGAGAAGCGGGGCAATGCTACCATAGCCACTACCTAGTATAACACTACAAACCTGCAAGCAAATCCTGAAAAATAACTATAGACAGGAGTGGCTAGATCAATGGGACAGAGTATATAGACAGGCCGAGTATATTTAAAAAACCAAGCAAAACCAGATACCCAGGACCCAGCCAATAAACTGAAACGAAGAGACCAGAGTTTGATCTTCAAACTGAGAACAGGCCATGACTCTCTCAACAAACTTCTGAATAGATTAGACCCACTACGTGAACCAAACTGCATATTCTGCCATAACCACGAGGAGTCAGTCGAGCACCTCCTGACTCTGTGCCGAAGGCTGACTGATCTGCGGAACATGCTGTTACCACCACACCCCACCATACTCAACACGCTCTACACATCACTACAACGATTGAGGAGGACGTGTGCTTTTGTTCGGGGGGTATTGTTCTGTCAAGAACTGCCAGCTCACAGCTAAAGGCATTACAAACTGCTATGAAAATGCCTGTTCCCAGGGAGTCCGGCGATGAAATGAGGTGGAGGTTTTGCTCACTATGTTTTACGTGACCTTGATGTTAATCTACCCATGGACCCGGCATCTGATGTAACTGGCTACTTACGGAAGCATGTGCCAAAGTACTGTATGTCTTTTGCAGATGTTGGTTTCTGTAGTAATTTATTGTACAAGAGAAAGTTGCTAGTCCCTTTGACAACCATATTCAGTTGTATTTTTGCTACATGTTTGGGCGGTTGCAGTAGACCTGTGCTCTGCACTCCTGGATCCACGCTGGTGGCAGAAAATACTAAAAAGGAAGTCTCAAAACAATCAACGCTGCCTAAGGTGACGTGTTAGAGGCTTCAATGTTCTAAGAAACAGCTGTCTATGACCCGGGAGTTGTTTTTTCAACGCGGCCCTTAAATTGTGAGCAGAAAGCCAGACACTATTTACAAATGGATTTACTTTACTTGAGCGTTATCGAAGACGGATATTAAACCTATATATATATATGGCGAAGGCAGGGAAGCGGGACTGGAGATAAGTCTCTCGAAGACCAATATGTTGCGCAATCGTTTCTCCAATTCCGATCCAATCTTCCTTGACGGATGCGATTAGAGAATGTCAACGAGTAATATATATTGGGCGTCTCCTCAATATGGAGAACGACTTGGAACATGAACTGACAAAAAGTCGTCGCGTCGGCCGGGCAGCTTTCTCGTCTACTAACACGGTTAGGTTGCCAAGACGAAAACCTACCAGCTTCTATCTTCAATTGAACTTCTTGTGAAGTGCTACAGTACTGAGACATGGACACTAACAAAATCACAGGATGACAAATTGAGACTGACACTGCCCTTTCTTGAGAGACGCTTTGCCGGAATCACTCTCTGGAACCAGCGTATTCAAAATCTCCACAATTCTGACATACGACGATCGTCTTTAGTGCATGATGCGGTAATCTATGTAGACAAGCAAAACATAGGTAGGCATAGGTCACATGTTCTGACGAAACGATGGTCGATGAAGTACGCGACAGTAATCTGGTACCATCGAGGTAAAAAAGGGACCGCGGGGAAGATCTCTAAATGCGTTGGTCTAAAGATGACAATGGTTAGTCAGACTCCATTGTTGTACGAACCACATTCGAGACGATTCGGAACGGAGTGCTTTCTACGCTCCAGCCTTCCGTGGACCAAACTAAGGTCCACTGAAGACGAAATTGGAACTCGCCTCAATGACGAAGAACGGGTCATCAAGATTAAGATATTATGGGTAGTCGTAAGATCCGATTAGGAAGAGATGAATGGCTACCTCATCATGTAGGAACTTGAAGCCATACATCTATAATGTTTGAGGACTTGACGTGCACTTCGCGACATCCCATGCTCCATAGTGAGCTTAAACAAACGTCTCACGTCCTTCTTTAAACATCCTTGTCCAGTTCTTCACTGTTGTCTTCCACACACTTGTGTCACCATACACTGCCTGCATTCTGCGATGAATGTCAACTGTTTGACGCCCTTCAGCTGTTAGAAACCGAATTACCGCTCGCTGATCAACTCTGGACGGATTCCATATCACACACGCCATGTTCCCAACGGTCTGCTGAGGAAACTATCAGACGGAGGATAATGCAATTTTGCAAACTTGATGGTTGATGTATGCTGTTTACACCAGAAGTAACGGCATCATGCGCATCGTACGTATGTTCACTTGGTGTAGTTTGGTCCGGTTTCATTTGAACACGACGCCTCGTGTGCGTGCATTGTGCCACTTCATTTGAATGCAACCTGATCAATTGCCCCTGTGTGCCTTTAACGCACGGCGATGGGGTTTTCGCAACAGTGGCAGACCCAGAGCTAATTGGATAGGAAATGTTTCCGATATTCTAAATTGTAATATAGTGACGACTACTACGCGCCGGGCTTTGGACAGAAAACTATGGCTCCTCACGGCTAGAGTGTATAAGACAAGACAAGACAAGATCCTAAGTGAACAGCTTAGCTGAGAATACATAACAATGAACTGTGGATCGAAACAAGTGGCCATTACTGATGACGTGATGCGAATGTTGAGAAAGGGAATTAACTGTGCAAACCCCCTCTATTAGCTCAACAATAACTGTTACTGGTGAGATGCAACCACCTCAACTTTTCCCAGCATTCAATGCTGTGTGTGTTAGAAATTTTAATTGAAAACTAGCGGGGTATAATGGAAAGGAAACAGTAGGAAGGTATGTGGGAACCACCGTTCAACATTCATGACTCTAAACAATACTTTTAAATTAGCAGAAAGTTGTTTTAAAAAAATCAGCTCGCATACATGTTGGCACATCACTTGAGAACGTTTTGGAAGTCACTGTAGAAGTCTATTGACTAATGGCTTTACAGATCTTGCAAAAGTCAGAATAGTATAATGTTTGAAAACAGGCTTTACATAACGTGTTTTAATATGACATGTGGATGACAAGAGAGAATAAAGTGTTGTACTGGATTCAGATGAAGAGAAAATAATGAGAAAAAAAAAGAAAAGCAGAAACCGCTATTTGTTCAGTTGGTTGGTAGGTCGGTTGGTTGGTCAATCGGTCGGTTTCTTATAAATTAACTGGTTGGTTGATCGAGAGGTTGGTTGGCTTGTTGGTCGGTCGGTTCATTGATGAGTAAATCTTCTTCTTCTTCTTCTTCTTCGTACGCAGTCAGACAGTAACCATTATTTTTTCGAAAAAAACGGCGGTCATCCTGAGGCTGTCGCCACTGCCATAGAGCTTGTCTTGCAGTTCCACTGGTGATGGCCACATCTGCTCTCTCTGATCCTCGTATGTCGGGCAGTTCTGCAGCAGATGTTCAGCGGTCATTTTACCGGTACCGCACGGGCATTGGTCGGTACCATCTACCTTCAATTTATTGAATAGGTGGTACCTCAGTCTATTGTGGCCAGTGCGAAGTCTGAAGACACCGACCTGCTCTCTTCGGTTCAACTGGTAATGGGCATCGTTTTTGGTGTAACCAGTATGTTCGGTTTCCCATTTGGTCATGTATCTGGCTTTGATAAGCCGTTTTGACTCTTCGTACGTCATACTAGTATCTGTTTGTGGTAGTCTTGCACCTTCTTTTGCCAGTCTGTCTGCCTCCTCGTTGCCTTGGATGTTGCAGTGTGATGGGACCCACTGTACCACTACTCTTTTTGGTGCGGACTGCTGGCACAGTTGGCAGAGTGCTGCTTTTAAGTCATTTAGCTCAGTGTTTTTCTGGCTTTTTAGCGCTGTGACTACGGCGAGAGCATCTGTAAGCAGGACTATATGGCTTTCATTTTCATTGTGTGTCACCATTTCTTCCACTGCCGCCCTCAGTGCCTCTGCCTCCGCTCTGAAATTGCTTGTGTACTTACCAGTAGCGAATGACAGTGTTATTTGTCTGCCATTTGGTAGGTTCAGGAATGCTCCTGCCCCTCCGTTCTGTGTAGTGTTTGTTACAGAACCGTCGGTGTATGCATGGGTCCAGTCCATGCTTGGGTAGCTTTTCGATATAAAGCTTAGGGTAGTATCTCTCCTTTCTTTTTCAGTCTGGCAGTTTTTGTTTACAATACCTGGTATATTTTCTACCACCTCTGGAAATATATCCTGCCTCCAGGTAGGTTTTCGTACAGTAGTGATGGGTTTTGGTGTTGTTAGTGCGTTTATGGGATCTTCGTGCATCTTTGCTTTGGCTATTTCTGCAAAGTTTCTCCGCTTTAGTTTCCCATTTCCCAAATTGTTTAGTCTCTGGTGCATTGGATGGTCAGTCAGTCTTCGGAGTTTCTCTGACTGCAGCTGGGCTCTGCAGTCTCTTCTATCGGTCATGGATTGCAGTTTTGTAATCTTTTCTACAATTGGCGTTGACTTCATGCCTCCTGTTATAACTCTCATGGCTTGGTTTTGAAGTTTGCTAACTTTATCGAAGTTCGCCTTTGCTGCTGTTGTCCATGCCGCAATGCCATACTCGAGAACTGGTCTCACTCTTCCAGTGTAAAGTTTCTTTAGTATCCCTTCGTCTGCTCCCCAGCTTGTGCCAGCAAGTTTCCTCATGATTGTCATTCTTTCTCTGGCTCTCATTCGGTTTCTCTCTATCTGACTTTTCCATGTCATGCGCCGATCAAATGTGACTCCCAGATAGGTTGGGTTGTCGTTTGGCTGCAGGAATTTGCCATTTAAACTTAATTTGGTATTTTGGGGTTTTATTGAAAGCGAGAATATTGTGCATGTGGTTTTCTCCTCGTTTATTTTGACCAGCCATGAGTTCGCCCACTCTTCCAGCGATGTTAGGGCCTGCTGAATCCGATTTCTTGCTATGGTGAGATTCTTTTCAGAGGTCCACATAGCTATGATGAGTAAATCATGTTTATAGAGTTTGCTCAATGGCCGTCAGCTTTAGAATATATCTAATGAACGACTCTGAAATCTAATTGTCCATTTAATGTAGTAACATTGAAGATATAGATATCGATACCACCACGTGCAATAATTTTCTACTGCTTGCATTACCTACCACCTAAACTATTCAAGTCCACAAGTAAATATTAGAGTGACACACCACAAGATATGTTTGTGGACGATTGAAAAATACGAGTAATTTATTTTATTTCCGATAATCGGTGAACGTGTGTACCGTTGGTTTAGAGAGCTTCTCTCCGGGTCCAACATCTTATCTTGATCTTGATAGGAAAGCAAGTGTTACTATGACCTCACCAGTCAGGTCGGCCAAAGCATAGGTCCCAACACGATCTTCTAAGCCGAGATGGTGAAAGGCTAGAGGTCGGACCAAACGAGCCCCAAGTCTACTGACATAAAGGCATATTGGGGACATTCAAGTGATAGGTCGAACAACCTGAATTCGGAAGCATCGTTTACAGGTCCAGAGAAAAAGTACAATATATTTTTATCATTAATCAGTCACAATCGTTCAGTTCCCCAAGGAATATCGGTCTTAAACGTGCAGTCTTCTTATCATGAAGATTCATTTCAGCGCTCTCCATACCTGCATTGTCATTTTTAGGTCATTCGCGATCACTCATTAACGCATTATTGACAGAGACACATCATGTGTCTTAGGTGGTTGATATTAGCGATTATGGCGACAGGATTAGACGTGCTTGGAGATGTGTTCTCATATGGTTATATAAACCAATCCTGGCGTTGCAGATTTTGCCGCACCTTTACCCCTCATGTGAACGGTCGGCTGCAGAGTCGTCGTGCGTTCTGCTCTTTCGGATGGCACCCTTAGCTTGGGTTTTGCTCTGCGATCTGAGTACCTTTGGTGATGTTATCGCACCTAGTGGAATGGTTCTGCGCAGGTATTTCCTAGGAAGTGACATTATTGTTTAAGCATTTCAGAAAAACTTTCAAGGAGTCTTTGCAGCGTCTCCTCTGTCCTCCTAATAATCGCCTGCCTGTTCTGATGTCTGAGCTCACATTTTAACAGCCGTTTTGGGATGCGCTAATCATGCATGCGAACAACATGTCCCATCCACCTTATCTGGACTCTTTTGCAGAAGGATTCGGATGCTCAACAGGTAAATCTTCTTAAGAATTTAAGTGTTAGCCACATTGTCTTGTCACCCAATCCTGAACAACATACACAGTCAGCTAAAATGAAAACGACTTAGCTGTCTGGTGTGTTTGCTCTACACTGTCCTTGTTACTCAGGCATGCAGCAGATTGGTGAACACTAATGCACAATACACGTTTACATTGGTGGCGATACTGATTGCATGTCGGTTTCATACATTTTCTTGCAGTCTCCCAAATGCAACGCTCGCCTTTGAAATCTTGTTGTGGACCTCAAAGGAGATATTCGCTTCTCTGGTGAGGGTACTGCCTAAGTAGGTGAAGCTATGCCTGAAGACATTGGATTTGTATAGTAATGTTTAGTTCAATATACGGCTTCACAGGAGGAAGCTGAAAAAGTACCTTCGTTTTTTAGTGTTGATTGAGAGACCAAAGTTACTGCATGCCACCGAAAACGTCATCCTGGTGGTTTGGATATCTTGTTCTGAGCAGGTGTTAAGCGCTCAGTCGTCAGCGAACATGAGATGCAAGTTCGTGGCCACACCAACTTTGTTGTAAGACTTCAAGCAACTGCTATTGAACCACCGACCTTGCGCCCTGAACCTTATATACCTGCCAGTACTAGCCTCATATACAACATCGGAGAGGATTGCTGCAAAGACCATGCTAAAAAGTGTCTGTGCCAGCACGCAACCCTGTTTGACACCGTCGGTAAGTGAGAAGATGACACAGTTCTCGTTCGTGCGTTACTCAACCATCGTGAAACTGGTGGATAACCCTATATACGTGTATACTTTTATTTGTCCTTTCCATATCTGTAAACGTGTTTGTAGTTTACAGTTTCAACAGGATTGGGTAGACATCAGCGTACCGAACCACTTTAGTCGTTCTCATACAATATGCTTGGTAGGTTGTAGTGTAACTAGTCTTTGCTTCCCTTTCGGACTGCGGCAACACAAGTAATTTTGTTTGGAAAAAAATAAATATTTGTTCACTTAAGAAGAATTCGAGGTTTTCTAACATCGCGGCAATAAAGCTTTTGAAAAAATGTATGGGTAGAAACGCTTCAATAAACGGGAATTGATGCTGAACAGATCATAATAAACAGTATTATATAATGTTTGGCTTTATATTTACCGTTTGCGTTCAATAAATTGGAATCCAAGCGCGATAACTCGCACGTCCCATGCTCCAACTATCAGGAGATGTATCTCTTTTAGTTTTTCAAAATAAATCTATTGACTTGGTAACCATTAACGAATGGAGAAGATAGGGTAGAAAAAGAGCAAGAGAAAATACAACACAAGGGAAAGTCAGTAAATAGGTACGGAACTAAACAACATCTCACAAACACTTGCAGATACCGCTTTATGGCACTGGGTCAAAGGACAGGAGCCCACAAGCTGCTGGGTCAATAATCAAACAGAAGTATTTGATCTGCTATCTCATGCACACTTGTTCTTCAGGTTCAGCTTCTTCGCCATTCACTAAACGTCTCCCTCTAAGGTGGGATCATGCAAGACGTTGAAGGCAAACCCAAGCGACAACCTTACTGCAGTTACTACACTGCCTATCGTTACTCGCCAGTTAGTTTAAATAATCTCCCTTAACCGCAACACAGGGCGACCAGGTCTGCAATCATCAGCAAATATTTAGCGTCATTGAGAAGAAAGTATATCGATCCAGTTATGCTCCGCTCGAAGTACAGTGGGCCATATCCTACTGTAATATCCAAGACAACGAAGAGACAGACAGACTGGCATAAGAAAGTGGAAGGTTACCACAACCAGATTCAAGTGGGACCTACGAAGAGTCCAAAAGGAAAGGTTCATGGACAAATGGGAAACCGAGCATTCTGGCTACTCAAATAATTATGTTTTATACGTGTTAAAAATAAAATAGCAGGTGGTGGTCTTCAGTCTCAACATAGGCCACAACAGACTGAGGTATCATCTATTTGATAAACTGAAGATAGGTGCTACTGACGAATATCCCTGAGGTACTGGGAAAATGATCGCTGAACATCTGCTACAACATTGCTGGACATACGAGGACCAAGGAAACCAGATGTGGCAATCACCAGCGCCAACACTAGACAAGCTCTGTGGCAGTGTCGACAGCCTCAGGATTACCGCTACTTTCTTTGAACAGACTAAAGTCGATGTTAGACAACGTACGAAGAAAAGGAAAAGAAAGTTATACGCCGCAAACACTTCTCATTGTAAACAGTCATCATTTCTTTATTAATATCTTTTGTAGAAAGCACTTTGCTATTGCCCCCCCCCCCCCCCCCAATGAGCTATCCTGTTTCAGTTTATGACCGCCTCGCTGACCTACACTCGTACATAAATGCACCTACGGTGAACCTCACTCCTGTACTCGTGAAACCACTGAAACTGTATACACCCGCATTGAAATATTCTCGTAAGGAATTACACATATTTGCAATAGCTAAAAACAGTTTCACAAACACGTATTTGCACATAGAAATTTACACGCTGACAATCCAATCGTGGCATCGTTTCAATTTAATTAACAATTTGACTGCTTGTGCTTTGAACGTTCCTCAATTGGTCTCATATTTTATTGTTCAATTTCACAGCTTATTTAGCCCACTTGTGTTTGCATCTCTTTCTAGGACCTCGTGCTTAAGATCGTTATTGTAAAAATAAGCTCAATCTACAGGCACAGCGAACACGACAAACTAATATCCGGCCTTTAATAAAGACATATTTTGGTCCAGATGTCGGGCCTCGGCTGATTCTGTTCCGGTATTATGTGCAGATTAATATTTTTTTCTTTAACCGCAAGTACAGTCAAGCCAGCAACCAATACATAGATTGTTTGAGCTAAAGTGCAGAGAAATACACATAACAAAATATCAAACGATGAGCTTGCATCGAACTCGTAGAATCAGAAACAAGTAGGGGGTGCTAGAGACCTGACTAAGAACGAAGAAACACAAGTAATCTGAGTCTTATAGGTGAAGGGAACTCCAAGAAATGTACCTGTGTTCTATCGGGATTATCAAGTTTAAAGTAAGAGTAATATAGGACATGCACATCTAAAATCATAGATCATTGCTACATCATACATTAAGCCACCAGTTTCTGTGTAACAGAGTTACAAGGGTCCAACGAGCCAACACCAGGGAAGCCATGAAAATACCGTTCATGGTACCCACACATAACTTGAGAACCCTGCCCGAGAGGTTCAGTTTATTGAACGGGGCAGTGTCCTTAATTCTCAAACAATGCAGTTTAACGGTCCAGCCAAAATGGTTACTTTCCCACGATTTATACTGGGAATTCCACGACCTCTAGGTCACCTAGTAGGTTGGAAAAACAAGGCAGTCTGTCTCTGGGACACGCCAGTTCAAATAAAGTTTGAAGAAGTTGAATTCAAGAAAGTAGAAGTCATTGACCAAAGCGGGGAGCTTAGGATATAAGCTGGTAGAGACAGATCAGACGGATGAGAAAAAACAGAGAAGATAATTCTAGCGGGCAGTTTAGTAGGTAGCAGATAGACAAGAACAGGTAGCAAGAAAAACTATAGAACTTAGCCAGTGAGTGGCCAGAATAGAGATAGAATTAGAAGCAACCGAAGCAGACCAACACTGAATGGCAACAAGAGACCACGCACATGTAAGAATCTGGCAGTGTGTGAAGTGATGGTCGAGTCGTCACTAAAAGCTGTCTCTCGTGGCCCGACTTCATTCTCGTCAGACGGAGACGTGTTGCGTTAACACACAGCTGTCGTCCTAAACAAGACGTCGTGACTCATATGTTATATCGGCCTGACAACCACAGTAACAGAACCACTGTCGTCTGTCTTAGGCAGGAGCACAGCTGCAGTCGCCGAGTTCCTGGCGTTGAGACGAGACAGGAGGCTCGGTAGACATCTGCCTTACGTTGAGATGAAACAAGAGGCTCAGTAGACATCTGGCTTACGCTGAGATGAGACAAGCGGCTCGGAAAACATCCACGTTGTGTAAGCTGAGAGGTGGAACATAAGGTCATCAGACGAGCGAGGACAGGGATATTAAGATTGAGAGGAAGTAGCTAGACGGCATTATATCAACGCACATGGATATAGACAGTGAATAGAACAAATGCTAAATTTCGACCACGTTATTAAAACCCTGGGTAAAGTTTAGTGCAAGAGAAAGACCAGTGCTAATTGCACACACCTCTTGAAAGTAATTATAGTCAGTTAGAGAAGTGTCGATAACACAATTCTTGAGAGACATTAAACTTAGTTAATAATTGCTGATCATTAACGAGTCTAGTTTATTGATATAATGTGTATGATGTTTATGAAATAAATATTCTTTGTTTTTGCTTTTGTTAAAAGAATTGTTAGTGGTTTAATCACAGTGTTAGTTAAGGAGTGATAGTAGTAAGGAAAAGAGATAGTAAATAAAGTTATAATGTTAGGACCCTGTCATATACACGTTTAAATAGTAGCGTGACTTAAGATTTTATGATGGACAGAAGTGTCATGTTGAAATCAATCAATGACCACCTGCTGGATGAGGACACCGCAATAGATGAAGCAGCAATCTAGACTGCAAAGTTTCGACATTAAACGAGGTTCGAGCGGAGTGGTGCGCATGAGAGGACGGCGCAAAAGCGTGTACAACCAGCGAGCTACAGGGACCATCAGCATCCATACCTTACGCCATTGGATGAGAGAGACTGAGCACCTATGGATATGCCCGGAGGGCAGTGACGTCGATTCTTAGAAACAAAAACAGAAACAGAACCTGTTAGATAATAGTTAAATATTAACATGACTCAGGATAGATATAACGTAGAACCTGTTATATAATAGTTAAATAGTAGCGTAACCTAGGACAGATAAAACGTTAATCCTGTTATATATTAAATGTCTTTTATCATTGTATAACCCTGCTTTTAAAAATGGGTGTGTGTGTGTGTGCGTGCGTGCGTGTGTGTGTGTGTGAGAGAGAGCGTGCGTGCGTGCTTGTATGTATGTATGAGTGTGTGTGTGTGTGAGTGTGTGTGTGTGTGGGAGTCTGTGTGTGTGTGTGAGAGAGTGTGTGTGAGTGTTTGTGTGTGCGTGAGTCGGTGTGTGTGTGAGTGTGTGTGTTTGAGCGTGTGTGAGTGTGTGTGTGTCTGTGTGTGTGAGTGAGTGTCTGTGTGTGTGTGTGTGTGTGAGTGTGTGTGTGTGAGTGGCTCTGTGTGTATGTGTCTGTGTGTGTAAGAGTGAGTGTGTGAGAGTGAGTGTCTGTGTGTGAGTGTGTGTGTGAGTGTGTGTGTATGTGAGTGTGTGTGTGTGAGTGTGTGAGTGTGTGTGTGAGTATGTGTGTGTGAGTGTGTGTGTGTGTGAGTGTGTGTGTGAGTGTGTGTGTGAGTGTGTGTGTGTGAGTGTGTGTGTGTGTGTGAGTGTGTGTGTGAGTGTGTGTGTATCTGTGTGTGTGTATGTGTGTGTGTGTGTGTGTGAGTGAGTGTCTGTGTGTGAGTGTGTGTGTGTGTGCGTATGTGTGTGTGTGAGTGTGTGTGTGAGTGTGGGTGTGAGTGTGTGTGTGTGAGTGTGTGTGTGAGTGTGTGTGAGTGTGAGTGTGTGTGTGAGTGTGAGTGTGTATGTGTGTGTGTGAGTGTGTGTGTGTGTGAGTGTGTGTGAGTGTGTGTGAGTGTGTGTGTGTGTGAGTGTGTGTGTAATTGTGTATGTGAGTATGTGTGTATGTAGGAGTGTATGTGTGTGTGTGAGTGTGTGTATGTGTGAGTGTGTGTGTGTGAGTGTGTGTGTGTGAGTGTGTATGTGTGAGTATGTGTGTGTGTGAGTGTGTGTGTAATTGTGTATGTGAGTATGTGTGTGAGTGTGTCTGTGTGTGAGTGTGTGTGAATGTGTGTGTGTGTGAGTGTGTGTGTAATTGTGTATGGGAGTATGTGTGTGTGTGTGTGCATGAGTGTATGCGTGTGTGTGAGTGTGTGTATGTGTGAGTGTGTGTGTGTGAGTGTGTGTGTGAGTGTGTGTGTGAGCGGTGTGAATGTGTGTGTGTGTGTGAGTGTGTGTGTGTGTTTGAGTGTCTGTGTGTGTGTGAGTGTGTGTGTGAGTGTGAGTGTGTGTGTGAGTGTGATTGTTTGTGAGTGTGTGTGTGTGTGAGTGTGTTAGTGTGTGTGAGAGAGAGTCTGTGTGTGAGTGTGTGTGGGTGAGAGTGTGTGTGTGTGTGTGAGTGTGAGTGTGTGAGTGTGAGTGTGTGTGTGAGTGTGTGTGTGTGAGTGTGTGTGCTTGAGTGTGCGTGAGTGTGTGTGTGTGAGTGTGTGGGTATATGTGTAAGCGCATGTGTGTGTGTATGAGGGTGTGTGTGTGTGAGTGTGTGTGTGTGTGTGTGTGAGTGTGTGTGAGTGTGTGTGTGTGAGAGTGCGTCGGTGTGTGTGTGAGAGTGCGGGGGTGTGTGTGTGATAGAGTATGTATGTGTATGACAGAGAGTCGGTGTGTGTGTGTGTCCCAGGCTCATCACGATCATTTCAGACAGATAAATCAGCTAGAAAGCACACATGCCTCAGGACAGAGGTACGAGAAATCACATCCTTAACGCGAGAAATATTATTGAAATGTTATTACTATGTCAACGTACACACTTGCTTTATATACTATACCCAATATACCAAGAAGAGTCCACAGCTCCATGTTTGCAGACGATCTGGCTATGTGGACCTCTAAAGAAAATCTCACCGCAGCAAACAATCGGATGCAGCAGGCACTATCCTCGCTGGAGGAGTGGGCGAACTCATAGCTGGTCAAAATAAATGAAGAAAAAACAACATGTACGATATTTTTGGGGAGCCGCGTAGCGCAGTGGTTAGCGCGCTGGCTTCGCATCTGAGTGGTCCTGGGTTCATTCCCCAGTTGAGGCGGTAATGTATTTTTCAGACCGCAATGGCTCCCGGGTCGACCCAGCCTTAAATGGGTACCGGTTTAGTCCGGGAAGTAAAAGCGGCGAGGGAGAGGAGATGGCTACCCCCCTCATATAGCCGGGCCTTTGAAATGTGAGATCGCTAACACCTCACACCCCTACGGCAGTAATGCTATGGGATACTTTACTTTACGATATTTTCCCTTTCAAATAAACTGCAGAACACCAAAATAAGTCTAAATGGCAAATATCTGCGGCTAAACGACAACCAAAACTACTTGGGCTTCACATTTTATCGGCGCATGACATGGAAAAGTCAGATTGAGATAAACCGAATGAGAGCCAGAGAAACAATGGCAATCATGAGGAAACTTGCTGGTACAAGCTGGGGAGCAGACGAAAGAATACTGTAAAAACTGTACACTGGAAGAGTGAGACCAGTTCTCGAGTATGGCACTGAGGCATGGGCAACAAGCAGCAAAGGCGAACTTTGATAAAATTAGCAAATTTCAAAACCAAGCAATGAGAGTTATAACAGGAGGCATGAAGTCAACGCCAGTTGTAAAACTTGAAAAGATTATAAATCTGCAATCCATGACTGACAGAAGAGACAGCAGAGCCCAGCAGCAAGCAGAGAAACTCAGAAGACTGACAGACCATCCAATGCATAAGAGACTAAATAGATTTGGAAAAGGGAAACTAAAGCGGAGAAAATTTGCAGAAATAGCCGAAGCAAAGATGAGCGAAGACCCTATGAACACCATAACAATACCAAAGCCAATCCCTACTGTACGCAAACCCACATGGAAACAGCATATCATTCCAGAGGTGGTAGAAAATATACCAGGTATTGAAAACAAAAAATAGCCAGACTGAAAAAAAAGACGAGACATAACCCTGAGGCACATAGCGAAAAACTACCCAAGCATGGACTAGACCAATGCGTACACCGACGGTTCTGTAACAAACACAACACAGAATGGAGGGGGAGGGGTATTCCTGAGCCTAACAAATGGTAGAAAAATAACACTGTCAGTGGCAACTGGAAAATTCTCAAGCAATTTCAGAGCGGAGGCAGAGGCATTGAAGGCTGCAGTAGAAGCAATGCTGACAGTCGAAAGCAATGAAAGCCAGATAGTCATGTTTACAGATGCCTTGTCCGTGGTTACAGCACTAAAAAGTCAGACAAATACAGAACTTAATGATTTAAGAACAGTAATCTGTCAACTATGCCAGCAGTCCGCACCAAAAAGAGTAGTGGTACAGTGGGTTCCATCCCACTGTAACATCCAAGGCAACGAGGAGGCAGACAGACTGGCAAAAGAAGGTGCAAGACTACCACAACCAGATTCTAGTGTGACCTACGAAGAGTCCAAAAGGTTTATTAGGGACAGATACATGGCTAAATGGGAAACAGAGCATACTGGCAACACAAAAAATGATGCCTATTACCAGTTGAACAGAAGAGAGCAGGACGTGGTCTTCAGACTCCGCACAGGCCACAACAGACTGAGGTACCATCTATTCAATAAACTGAAGATAGGTGGCACTGACGAATGCACATGTGGTACAGTGAAAATGGCCGCTGAACATCTGCTGCAAAATTGCCCAACATATGAGGACCAGAGAAAGCACATGTGGCCATCACTAGTGCCAACACTATTCAAGCTCTATGGCAGTGTCGATAGCCTCAGAATGACAGCTGCTTTCTTTGAACAAATTCAAGTTGACGTCTGACAGCGTACACAGAAGAAGAAGAAGAAGATATACTATACCCGCCTGCATTAGACTATGTTCGACACGAACAGCTATGTACAATCATGACCGACATAGAGGCTCTCAACGCCCCTATTTCGACATACAATGATTACACTATAATATAATTATACAATTAAATAATTATTGTATATTTGTATATAGGAAACAACAAACAACTATCAGAATAGCTGGAGAGACAGATATCAGACTGGTTAGGAGACGACGTGGGCTAGTGGTTAACTGACACAGCTCACAACCAGAAAGTGCTGGGTTCTATCCCATCACAGCACCGGTCGTTACCCCGGTGAAGCAAACCCTTAGAAAATGCAGAAGGAAGCAGACCCTTACATAAAAGGCATGCTGAAGTCGGATGCACTGGGCGCAAAATAAAAACCACAGTGCAACGCACACAGCCTTGGTGATTAAAGAAATAAGGTGAACGCAACAACAACAACATACACACAAAAAATCAGACTTAGTTCGAAGTGCACATGGAAGTTGCAAATATCTACACAGAAAACATAATGAGAAATGTTAAAGAATGACAAAAAGTAGGTAAAGTTCGACCCTGTTTACGGTCGGCGATAATGAAAAACCAGAACTAAGATATGCAGATGATACAGCTGTCCTCTGAAAGAGCGCTTCTGTGCTAGAACAGATGATCATGTCTGTCCAATGACACAGCTAGGAACAAAATATGTACATAAACACCGGCAGACCTAAGACAATGAGCACGGATAAGGCGACAACCAGACCTAAAGTTATCCTAGAGAAGCAAAAAGTTCAGAACGTCATGAGTTTTTTAATATCTCGGCTCGTCTGTAAGCAGCAATGGAGATTATCAAAAAGAAATAAAGCGAAGAACAAACATGACACTAAAAGAGATTAATTAAAATGAAAAACATAGCAGAACACTAACAAAACGACAAAAGAGAATATTATACAAATATAAAATAATGTTTTCCAAAAGCAGCGTACCGGACCTCACGCGTTCATGTGCACTAAAGTATGTGTAATGGCTGCATACTCGAACCGTTTTGTATCTCTATCGTATATCAAATCTCGTTTTTCGTTGTGATTTGTTAATTCTTTTCGTTATTCTGTGTTACCTACCGATGAAGGGCTTTGAGCCGTAACTTTGAAGCTTTTTTTTCTTTTTATCTTTATCCAGTCATTGCCTGTATGTGTGTTATCGACTTTTGACTTTAGTACCGTCGCAGCGTTGATTGATTGTTCACATTAGTATTAGGACAAACGCCAAAATAATACATTTTCCCTATAAATGTTGGTGCACTACATCCTCAAGTTTGCCGTAAAATTTTACTAAAGAGGGTTATGCATGTGGTTAACAACCTCACCATATTTCAGTACATTGCCTGAGAAACTACAACTTCAAGAGTTCACAGAATTCTGAAATGAAGAAGGGAAATTCATAGCATTGACAAGCACGATAAGCCTGTTAAGTTATTTCAGAGTTGTCTGCTCTTTATTGACCTGGGGCGCGACCAGATCACTTCCGTTACAACGCTCGACAACTTTATGGAATCCTCGTTTCCTAGCAACAAAGAAGTTTCATATCTGGGAAACTTGTCCAAGAGTTAGCAGAAGAAACGACACGACGCTTCGGCAAGCAGCCTGGCGGCGTCTACAAGGTTATAGGTCGATTCGCACGCTGAGACAGACGGGCGATCCTTCAATGTTTGCCAGTTACTGGGAATGTTTATTGTAAAGAAACTGACGATGTAACTTCTTCTCCATCTAATTCTTCTTCTACTTCTTCCTTACCCTTTCCATATTCTTCATTTTTTATTTTTCACCTTTTGTTTGTACTGTCTCTTCTTTTTTTTTTTTAACTATCTATCTTCAGTCCACTTGTGTCGTTAGACGTCGTGGGGAGGTTTGATCTCCTGTAAGTCAGAATTTTGGGCAGGCGAAAATTACTGGTGACTTGCTAGGTCAATACCAGTATCTGTTATCAATCATTACCAACCGTAAGGTTGGTAGTCGCTGGAATATACGACCGCTTTTTGGGACTGGTGGTGGTGGATGGGTAAATTGGAGCAAAGTAGACCCACAGCCTATCAGGCGTCACCTATACCGCTTCGCTAACCACATAGACAAGACATGATGTTATAGCCACACAGTCCCCTTTTTCCGACATATTCTCTGTTGGGCGAAATCTCTAGAGAAATATAAGTAGATTTTTAACTTGAATTTTACCCGAGCTGTGGCCGTTAAGCTTACTCTTTTCGATTTTCAACTGCTAAGGGATTTTTCACGTGCGCGGCACTGAACACGTGTGTCTGATATCACTGCTCAGAGATCAAGGGTAATTTGTGCGGGATGACCCACGCGAAAAAATACAGGTCTCCACTGTCATTTGAACCCGCGACCTCCAGCACCCGAAGCGAACACATTACCTCAAGACCATTGGATACCACCTTTGTCTTCTTTAACCACTTATTCGTCTGTTTTTTTTCCTCCTTTATTGTCGTCTGCTTTTTCTTTTTAAAATTAATCTACTCTTCCTTATTGTTTATTTTGTCGTCTTCTACTATTGTTTTCTCATTATTTTTTTTCTTTACCACTGTCTTCATCAACATCATCTTCGTCATTTTTTTCTTTTTCATCCGTTTCTTAATTTTTCTGTCTACCCTATACGACACCATGCAGTTCATCCCTTAATACAGTTGGAGTTTTTCATGGTGTCCCTCTGTTCATCTCATGGAACCAACAGGCCAGATAAACAAGCTCCATTCCTTGTTTACCTATTGTAGTACTGTTCATTTTCCATAGCATAACATCATAGCGTTGACAAAATGTCTACTTAACATCTGCACATAAAAATCTCCATCATACGAGGAAATACAATGCACATATGGCCATCACTAGCCCTATTTCTGGACAAACTATTCAGAAATGCAATTAACATCAGGCTGACCATTGCTTTCTTTAAATATATTAAAGTTGACGTCTCAAAGCCTACGAAGAAAAAAAAAGAAGCAAAATATAACACCGCGACAGGCGAGTACTCTCTAGACCCACGATCGCCAAACTGTAGCTCTTGAACTACTGATAGCTCGCGACAGTTTTCTTCCTGAAAATTTGCCCTTTGCTATTGAACACAGAATTGGCAACACTGCGTGCACTAAATTGAATTGACAGTTCCATGTGAAGTACTTGAGAATCTGTGTTACCTTTCGTCTCAACCGAAAGTACCTCAAGTTGGACCGAATTGCGCTCAAAGAGAAGGTATGAAGAATGTTACACTTTGTTAAACCTTTCTGTTACACCTTTGTGCGTCTTTGTTTTCCACAATGAATGTGGTTGAAAACAAATGCAGAAACATGCTGACAGTCGAACATCTTGATAACTGCATTTGAATAGGATTGACACATTTCTCATAGAATGTTCACAAATTGTGGGGAAAAATGAATGTCATTCTTCTAATTAAGTTAAGAGGGACATGAAGTCATGCGACATCCCATCCGAGGGCGGGGAAGAAATTGTTCAGGATCGAGCTGTCTCGAGACAGTCAGTTGCAGGGGGCATAGTGACTGCTGATGCTCGTAGAGGTCTTCAGGCTGCAGAGAAAAGAGACAGATTTAAGATATCAAACACAGCCAGACAAGCCAGCTCCTTAGAATGGTTGTACGATCTGTCGAAGGGACTGTCACTCGAGTATCGGCCTTTACAGTCATAGCAGACAGTATCGAAATACAGGAGACAGAGCTGGGCTAAACTTACAGAGCGCCACGCGCAAGATCTATAGATACTGATAAGCCTATGATGATGGAATTAAGTTACATTTTAAGTTATTTTTACAGATCTAGAATAGCGTGTGAATAATTTATTTCAATATGTTCTGTTATCATTGTTAAATGAATGTTCTCATTGCTTGCATTTGTGCACTTTATACATGTGTACATAACTTTGTTTGGAGACAGTGTTCTACCGAGGTATGTGAATCAATTCAGAACCTTCAGTTTTTCTCAGTTCATCTTGATGATAGGCTCAGTATACAGTAATCAGAACATAGTCATGGGTGATAAGATGAACGCCAGAGTCACCAAGACCAGTTCCATGATTGGCAGACTTCACTTAAACATCTGGCGTCTAAATGGCATTAGCCTCTAGACAAAGCTGAAGGTGTACAGAGCAGTGGTGGTCGCTGTGTTGTTGTATGCAAGTGAAACATTGACTATATACAGGCGTCACCAGAGGAAACTTAATCATTTTTACACACTTTAGTCTCAGGGTTCGGGGGGGGGGGGGATGAACATCAAATGGTAAGACAGGGACCCAGACATTGCTGTTCTTGAGAGAGCTGGTATCTCTAGCATTGATACCATCATGACCCTATCACAAATTCGCTGGGCGGGTCAAGCGGCCCGCATTCCAGACTACTGGTTCCCAGAAATAATCTTCTATGGCGAGATGCAGAAGAGCAAACGCTCTCATGGAGAGTTTCAAAATAAGCGCTTTAAAGACACGCTAAAACGTCTCTAATGTCCTTCAGCATAAATATCGAAACATGGGAAGCTTCAGCGCAAGACCGTACAACCTGGCGCACAGTTCTCCGCAGTGGAGCAGTAGTATGCGAAACATACAATAAGGCTGCAGCAGAGCAAAGGAGACAGTATATGACAACCCGTCAACTATCACCGTCTCGTCAAGCGAACATTCCATGCCCTGACTGCTTGCGATTATGCGATTATTGCGATTAGCATTAGCAGCTTTTATTGTGAATTACACTATTGATAGGGTTAATACTTCAACTTGCATCCCAGTATTGGCTTAAATAGATTGTCACTGCTGGAGTATTACCGGGACCACAACGAGGACCAAGGAACAGTAATACAGTAAACCTACCACGCATGTCATTTCGTAAAAGACGAATATGGAGAGTTGTACGTGGGACTGGCTAGCTTTTCATGTAAAACATTTAAAAAAATTAAAAACTTAAACAAAAACTGACAAACGAGCTGAGCAGAAAAACCGACCCAGATATGCAATACGGAAACAGTTCTTTCGTCGAGAAGGCAAATGACGCGGTGCATTCCTGTTTTACCTGATTCTCATAGAAAAACCTCCAGGTATGGGATTAGACGCAGCTCAAGACACGAGAAGAGAACTCGAGACAGAGATAAAGAAAGCAAGGAAGACATAGAGAAAGCTGAAGCAAGTGGCGCAAGGCAGAATCAGCGTATATTTAGTGAAAACGTGTGGTCTACATTGAGTTGAACGGTGTTGATTCATTCATTGATTCGTTGATTGATTCATTGACGTTGTCACTCAAGTTTTGTAATCAATCTTTTCTTAAAGGGAAAGGAAATATCGGTGTTGAATATGATAACAAACATTGCATTTCGTGGGATCAAAATGGTGGGCAGTGCATGAGCTTCAGTGGCCAGCAAGCCATAGCTGTCTACTAGCGTCAGGCCAGCGAACCAGAACTGTCAAGACTCTTCTGCACCTCCACGCGGTGATCCTGGATAACAGGCTGCAACAGGGCAGACTGGCTAAGGAGAAGGGATCGAAGAGGGGAAGGTAACCCGGTAATAAAAAATACCATGCTGAAGTCGGTTGTGTGAACTGAAAGGTGCAAATATCGCTGTCAAGCTCTAAATTACAACACAACGCATTCTGTTCTCCTGACATCATCCGGATACTTGCAAAGCCCGTTCAGGACTTATTAGCGGGGAATTGAGAACGAACGAAGAAGACAAATAAATATAATTGCTTTGCATTATCATTGTGGGCCGATGAATGGTGTTGTCTAAACGTCCTTTCTAACAGTGTTCCATACAATACAAACTGCTCTTTCGTAAAATATCACATCTTCCCATTAAGTTAGTTACTTAGCTCGTTAGTTTTCATTCCACTTATATTATTGAGCGGCGTAGGGAACTTAAGTCTGTCCAGCGCCAAGTGGGTTGCGTTGATTGATGGGAGACAGTGTAGTTGCACAATCAGTATAATGTTATGTATCCACCTGCCTCACGGTAGCCTTCTTACTTTGTAGCCAAATCTACCAGCGTTGTAAGCCATCAGTGGAAGTTGATGAGGGTACTTTCACATGAGATGACCGAACCAGCGTATCTTGTGTCTGGAAATGTACTCTTTGCGAGACGTAGTGCCGACTATACTTCGAATGTCGTCATTTCGCAGTCTTTCTTTCCTGTAACGCCGATGTCATTCCCCAAACAGTTCATTTCACACGTTGAAATGATGTTCTCACTCGCCATGGACAGTGGCCATGTTTGTCACTGGTAGCACAGAGTCGGCAAAAATTTACTGTTCGCCTGCTGTTGCTTTTTTTGCCAAACTAATGCTTGGGTGCCAATGCATTTGTGACAGCTGCTAAGTCGCCCCAGATGCTTTCTGACACTTAGTCTGAATTTCCCTTTCAAGCCTACAGTCTGCCGACAAATTAGAAAATGCCCAAATACTAGAACTCGTCGGACTGTTGAAGAGCAATATTGTTTCAATTACGTTGAGTGGTCCAGGTACTCTGCTGATCCTCATCGTTTCTTTCATCTTCTCGTTAATTCACATATTGTATTCAGCACAGGTAGTCATGTGTTTTTTCAGAACATTTTCATCGTCGTACAACATAAATTAATCATCTGCAAAGAACAATTCGTGTATTGAGTTATATTCTACTTCAAATATCTCAATTTGACTGGTCTCTGAAGTGAGTTTGTCCAAGTTGATGTTATACATTATCATGATCAGTCCCATAACCTAGAAGGTCGTTGAGGTACCGTTATTGTAGTTTGTCGTGCCGGCTCTCGCCGTACAACAACGGTAGTCTTGGGCCGCTACACACCATACGGAACCCATCTCTCTCCAGTTGGCAGTTCATTATAGTTGTGTTTAAATTTCATACAACAAAACTGACACTGTTTTTAGTCAAGGCAAAGGGTGCCAATTTCGTGAAGTTCAGCCGTGTGAACTAGACTGTGAAATATGACACGTGTGAACTAGACTGTGAAATATGACACGTGTGAACTAGACTGTGAAATATGACACGTGTGAACTAGACTGTGAAATATGACATGTGTGAACTAGACTGTGAAATATGACACATGTGAACTAGACTGTGAAATATGACACGTGTGAACTAGACTGTGAAATATGACACGTGTGAACTAGACTGTGAAATATGACACGTGTGAACTAGGCTGTGAAATATGACACGTGTGAACTAGACTGTTAAATATGAAACGTGTGAACTAGACTGTGAAATAGGACATGTTTAAGCGTAGTGCTATTCATATAGCCCATGTCCATTCCAGGATAATCGGACGGAAGAAAACACACAGAACGAACAAATTAACCAGTTCAAATGGAAAACAACAACACGTTTCCATAAAAACAAGTGTAAGTCGTAGACTAGCGTGAATTCCCGGAAAATCAGAGCAGCAAAGATGGCGCCGCAACTGTTTGAGAGTCTACATTGCTCTACTAATGTAGTTTCTTATAGATGCCGCTAGACCATGGATTCTCCGGGAATTTACACTAGTCGATGTTGTACAGCAGAGAGAAAAATACACACTCTTTTCTCGCACTGGTAGTGATTTCACCATCAGTTGTACTTGCGACGTTGTACTCGTTCTTCACAATGATGTTACATTATCAAGCTGCTGATCTTGTACACCACACTCTTCTAGTATCATCTATTATGTAATCCCGTCTACCCTATTAAACGCTTTTTCTTGATCAATGAAAGTAATGTCTAGATTTTCCTTCTATTCTATTCATGGTTTGCTTAATTGTCTTGAGGTTCTTGTTTTTATTGTTGTGTTTTTTTTGCCCACAGTGAGTACATCTTAAGGTGAATAAGGCGCCCGTGCAGCTCCCCCCCCTCCACCCCCCCTCCCACCTCGGCGAAATGCAATTTGAGTTTTGAACAGCTGAGGTCTAACAATGCGTCTTATTCACTGTCCTAGGATCTACGAATGCGTGTTACCAGTAAGACTTCTTCTTCTGCGTTCGTTCTTAATCTTCCGCTACCAAGCTCTGAACAGGGGTTTGCAGGTATCAGGATGTAGTCCGGAGAACGGAATGCGTTGTGTCGTTAGTTTACAGCTGGACTGCGATATTAGCACCTTCCGGTCCGACACAACCATCTTCGGCAGCACCAGTATGATTAAGTAGCGATCTGCCTCTGTACGTGGCACAATTTCTTTCGTCGCCATTTTTCTATCAAACTGGCATGATTGTAGCTTGCTGCCTGTTCTCTGGTACAAGTCTGTCTTTTCACGTTCTTGTATCGCGTCTCTTTAGCTATACTTTCGTCATGAGATATGGTCAAGATAAAAGACGACCAATAGCATTCAGTGATGTAGGGAATGAAATGTTAGAAAAGGAATTTTATTAGGTATGATATTAGGAGAAAGAAGGGTGGGTGACCAGTTTCCTTCTACGATGTCTTGCATCCTGTTAATAAATATATTGAGCCAGATAATTACATTGATATATGCTTGTCAGACTTTGCATTATGGAAAATATTCTCGTCAGTCTTCACATTGTGGAAAATATGACGTCAGTCTTCACATTGTGGAAAATATTCTCGTCAGTCTTCACATTTGGGAAATATGACGTTAGTCTTCGCATTGGGGAAAATATAACGTCAGTCCTTCGCATTGGGGAACATATGACGTCAAACTTCACATTTGGGAAATATGACGTCAGTCTTGGCATTGGAGAAAACAATTTCGGTGATATATTGATCGTCGATTTTCTCATTAAGGCATATTTTCACAATGGCATATGCCGGTAAATCTTTGCATTTAGGCATACTTTCACATTGGCTTATGTCCGTCAATTTTTGCATTGTGTCATATCTTCTCACTGATATAAGCTCGTCAGCCTTCACAACGAGGCAAATGTTCCCACTATGTTCGCCAGCTAATCCTCGTATTAACTACATTCGCCGAATTGTCCTAACGAGTCAACATATTTTGCTATTGCCAATTTCGTACAACTTTAATTTGCTTTTCCTTCTACACATTAACGAAACTGGAAGACGCACTATAAATAATGTGCAGACGAATTCGTTTTCTTGAAAGCAACAACCTTGACATGAGAAGAACACCACAGGACATCTCATTGTGTGCTTAAATATATTGTCATTCAAATCGTGGTCTGTGTCCTCTCTAGAATAGCGCAGAAAAAGTCTGAGTAGAAAATAATTAAAGTAGTCCTTTTCCCCTTAACTTCAGATCACATAATCTTATTACTTGATAGTTAAGAACCAGCATCTTGCCTAACAGAATTTTGAGACACGCGAAGTTTAATGTCTGCAAACAGAGTGTGTGTTATTTTGTGCCCTAATGGGTGTGATAATTAATAATATATAATACCCCATGCTCAGAATGGAATCCTACTCATTATGTGAACAATTCGGAAAACAATTGGAAAAATATTCAATCAATCAATAAAAAATCAGACACTCCCTGAGACGCATAAATTCTCAAAAAAGACCTGCCAGGTCTTCCTAACATGAGCCGTCTTACTCAGGTCTGTTTACGTCTAGCTTGCTGCCTTGACGTCTGCATCCAGCTCCATCTTGCATATGTTTCTTGATCTTCCTCTAGTCCTCTTGCGATGTGGACTCCAGAATAGAGACTGTCTTATAATGCTATCAGCTTGATTTCATATTTGGGGGGGGGGGGGGGGGGGGGGCTATATATTGATAACGCCTCCTCCTTTTTTGTTTGCACCATTGGTATTTATCCCCTTCTTTCCTACAGTTCAACGTTGGTGATCTGATCCTGCCATTTCCACCTGTGTATTCTGCGGAGGCAACAATTTACGAAATTTGTACCTATTTACGTAAGAGCTTTTGTTATCCTTCGTGTTTCAGAATTATACACCAGAACTTAAGAGTCGAAGGTTTTTATTTTTGTGGTAGCTTTAATTTATTCTAATTTACACAAGGTACCAACGCAATGTAGGCTTCTCTTGCCTTGTGTATTCTTAACCGAGAATCATTTTTTTCGTACTTCCCAATATATCTTCATTTCTGCCAAGATATGTTTAAGATTCCGCAATCTAAAGGAGGGTGTGTCCCAACTCAATTCTATCGTTGTATATTTTTTTCTTCACAATTTCTGTTTTGTCTTTGTGTATTTTCAGACCCAAATTTAATTATCTCTCTTCGAACATACGTTGAGGATCAAGATGCTGAGCAGCGCATGAACTGCAGTGGTCAGCGACTCGTAGCTGACTGCTAGCGTCAGGGCCAGCGAACCAGATCTGCCAAGATCCTTCTACATCTCCACGCGGTGATCCTGGATAACAGGCTGCAGCAGGGCAGACTGGCTAAGGAGAAGGGATCGAAGAGGGAATGCTAACCCGGTACTCAAAAAATGCTTGATAAATTCGGATGTGTTGAACCGAAAAGTGCAATAACGCAGTCAAGCTGTAAACTACGACACAACGCATTCCGTTCCCTGGACTACATTCTGCTACTTAAGCCCTTTCAGTGTTTGGTAGTGGGAGATTGAGAATGAACGAAGCTAAGCCATCCCAAACATACGTTGTATATATTACCAACAAGGCAAAGGCCGCCGTTCATCGTAGACGATGATGTCATAATTAATTTTTCTATATTACCAACAAAATATTGTTAAATACTCCTTGTTTTATTTGAGGGAAGAAAACGAGACCTCGAAATGTGCGAATATTGGAAGAGGTGGGGGGAAATAGTGGTGGGATGCGGACAGAGTGCATATTTTAAAAAGCGAAATCTCGATCAGACAGTTATGGAATGCAGAATACAAAGGAAAAAAATCATACTAATATCAATAACAATAATAATATTGATAATAATAACAATAATAAGAAGACGAATAAATAAAAGAAGTAGAAGAAAAAGAAACAAAAACGAGGAATATACTTCAGGCCTCAGCTATAGCTTGTTAACAACATGGCGTCTTCAAACACTCCTCCAATCTACGTCCCTCTTGACATTCCAACAAGGGAACTGGATAATCACCCCTTTGTGCTTGCCGTCCATTACGCTGATAGAAGTTTGGGTTCGCAGCTCGCAATGTTCTATTTGCGTTTAGTCTCTTCAAAACTGTAGGAGATTTAACAAATAGCAAGAGCAGCGATAACAGTAGACGAATGAGCACCTTTACGATGAGTTCCTGCACGCGAATAACCATTTTAGCGATCTCATTTCAGTCAGAGAAAACAATCGTTCTTTTTGGAGAGTTATGTCCAGTAGGCAGGAAAACCAATTTTGCACCGCTATTGGAGATTAAAGGCGACTAAAGAGTGTTCTGTGTGGGGTTAGTAACCTCATTATGTTAAATAAATTGCTACAGAAACAACCACTGCAAAAGAACGCAATGTACGTTTGTGTGGACCTCATGAAGGAGGTTAAATGTAGTTGGGGCCCTGTACTCCGGCTGGAGTTTTTTTTTAAATGGATGACAAGAAAAAAATGGACAGACTAAAACAATTTAGTTCTCAAAAGCATGTTCGTTCAAACATGTAAATGTATTGGGTGGTTAAATGATAAATGGTTGGAAATAGCTGTACGTTTAAATCAAAGAAGGGTTTGTGTTGTCTAAGGTATACCTTATACTTTTATGTAGTCTTTAAAACTATTCGTTATAAATGGTCGACATTTAGTTCATTCGAAATAACTTCACGGTAGTTTAAGGCCCTCGTTAAATGATTCTCTTAGTCTATTAAGGCATTCAAGATACAATTGCTGCAGAAGATGCAGCTGGGAGTAAGCGAACAGCAGCCAGCGTCAAATAACTCGCTGACTGCATTAGGATCAGTGGTCCATAACGGACCAAGACTCTATTCGGCTTCTAAGCTATTGCCCTGGAAACAACCTATAACCACGTAGCCTGACTAAGATCTAAGAGGGAAGGCAAACCCGGCCCGAAAAATGCCCTGTTAGAATTGGATTTGTCTGGTCGAAGGGAGAAGATAACGCAGCCACGCTGTAAATTACTACACAACGTCACAAACATCATTTTGTTTACGAACTCCGAAGAAGAAGAAGAAGAAGAAGAAGAAGAAGAAGAAGAAGAAAAAGAAGAAGAAGAAGAAGAAGAAGAAGAACAAGAACAAGAACAAGAAGTAGCAGAAGACGAAAACGAAGAAGTAGAATGACAAAATTGTTTAGACTTATGGTACTCAATATGTATTTCTGTTAGCCTATTGGGAAATCCAAGACACCATTATTGAATTCAATCAATATGTCTTCAAAACTGCTATGTGACGCCCGGGTGGCCAAACGGTTTCGATACATGTCTTCGGACCAAGTCAATTGAAGAGGGAATGTTCTTAGGATCATACCTGGGTAAGGTACTAGTCTATTCTGTAGCGGATACAATTGAAAATTGTGCAGGTAGTCGTCTAGAGACTGCAGAGACTATATACAAACATATCAATCATTCCCGCATACAAGAGAAATTAAAATAAACATCAAAATGATGACGGATGGGTGCCAGACGGACGGACAGGCAGGCAGACGGACGAGCAGACGGACCTTACGGGCCTAAGCACAGACGGAAGTCAGACGGGCAAAAGGACGCGGAGACGGACGTGCTGGCGGGCGGACAGAAGAACGGACGGACAGACGGACAAACGGGCGTGTGGCTCGACGGACGGACTGGAGGTTGGACGGACAGGCGGACTGATAGACAGGCTGGCAGACGGGCTGACGGACGGACGAGCAGTCAGACAGGCGGACAGACCGACAAGTAGGTAGATAGGTAGATATATCGATAAATCGATAAATTGATGGATGGATGAATGGATAGATGGATGGATGGATGGATGGACAGACAGACAGACAGATAGACAGATAGACAGACAGTCAGACAGACAGATAGACAGACAGACAGATAGACAGACAGACAGACAGACAGATAGATAGACAGATTTGTAACTAAAACATTATTATTTTTCGAATCCTAAGGTCGTTCCTCAAACTTTCATTCCTGCAGTAAAACCCGTTCTCCGTTTCTCAGCGGGGTGAACGTGGTTTGTCTTGAAAACTGGTTATGATCTCGATGATCTATGTTCTATTTGCGTCAAGTCTCCAGAGAACTGCAAGTATTTTAACAAAGACTAAAAAAATTGAAAACGATCAGACGAATGAGATACTAGCGATGGGTTCCAGCACGCTAAAAACTATTTGACCGGTTATATTTCAGTCAGAGAAGATGTATGGAAGGACAGGACAGCAGTCGGTGACTCTTTGTTGACTGTTTGCGTCAGGGTTAGCGAGCAAGAGCTGTCCCATACGCTATTCCTCCCCCTCCTCCAAAGTGGTGAACCTAGAAACAGAACGTTCCGTGTATCCTGAATGAAAGAATACGGATTGAAGAGTACAGGCAAACTCTATCCCAAAAACATGTCGTGCTGAAACTCGGTGAATTGGACCGAAAGACGTAGATATCGAAGCCTCGATGTAAACTGCAAATCAGCGTATTCGAATAAAGCAGCATGTGAAAACAATTCTCCTTTCGTACAGGACTGTGCAGGGTGAAGCTGTCTAATGGTCTTGGGCGGGGTGATAATAGAAATATAATCTACACTATATTTTGCAAACGCTGCAATTTGAAATGCATTGCGGGAGGAAATGAGTGTGGGAGATAGACAGGCCTTGAACCCCGCATCCTTTTTGCCAAAATCTCATAGACATGTCCAATAACTCAGGATCTCCAGTCGCCAACCATTTCAAAATGCATACACAAGGATACTTTTTATATCAGTCACTAGCATTACTTCCGACGATCGACACCGGTTTGAAATTAAGAATCGCTTAAACTTCCATTTGGGATGCTGGTTTCAACCTTATGATTTTAATACATTTCTTACGTTTGTAGAGACTTCTTTGCAGATTCCTTTGTTTTACTCTGTCTGCGTCCCGTTTCTCTTACACCTCTCCCTCTGTCTTTATATTTACCTATTATTATTATTCTTATACATCCGCTTCTATATCCGTTTTCTGTAGTTGTAGTTTTTAAATATTATATATATTTACAACTGCAACTGTGTATACATGTACACGCCTGCGAGTGCGCTCGCGTGTCTCTTTATATTTGTTTGTTTTGTGATTTGTTTGTGTTTTTGTAGGCCTCTATTGTTTGCTGCTCCCTCACTGGGGTATTGTAGCTTTTACGTGGAAATTTGTTTAAAATGATGCTTTCACTGAACCATTATTTATATATGCTTTCATCGACTGTGACTAAGAATGCATTTATTTATTTATATTCATTCGACACGAAATTATATTGAACTTGTTTGGTGTTGTCCAATTCTTTTCGTAACTGGCATACTGTTCCTCCCACGTTCCTGTCAGCATCCTGGTAACAGCTGCCGACTCAAACTGTATCATATCTCCGTCTTGCTTTATGTCTTGCTATTTTAAATTGTTTTTTGTAAATTATTCTCGTGTACTTTTTGTCCCTGACAAAGGCCTTGCGTGGTGGCGTAGCTTTCCTTTAGTTTTTGTCACTGAACAATTAACTGTACATGTTTTTATCGAATTTTGACTGTTGGTACTGCCGCAGTATTGGTTTATTTATTTGTACAAATTACCTATTCAGATGTTCATTTTTCATTCCTCGTAGATAGATGGGAGGGCCTATCAAATATGGGGGTGGGGGGAGTACGATTTTAAAAGTGTAATAAACCTCGCCGAGGTGGGAATAAACACTAGTGTCAGGGTCAGTTAAACCTCGCCGAGGTGGAAACAAACACTAGTGTCAGGATCAGGGTCAGTTGAAGCATTCTAACCATGAGCTCTGTACGCCATGTGCTCATCGTAATCCAAGAAATTGATTGTGTAGAGCAGCTTGATCTACAAGGTAGATCCACTTCAAATCCCTGCTTTGCACTACAGTAAGGGTGATACGTGTCCACCTTCTTCAGAGAATCTTGAGGTGTAAGGAAAGCTATTACAATCCGTTTCTAGAATGTAAAGATAGTAGAGCTCATTGTGAGCAGCTTCTACAACAAACATTAAACGCCATTTAATCTCAAGATGGTATAAAACCACAAAACTGTGGTGTTACATAAATATTGTTGCGTCACAAATGAATGCCATATTGTATAGGACCTACATAGCACAGCTTGATGTTTTCACAGCCTACTGCAGATTCAGTCTTTTGACAAAAGCAGAAATCCTTTTGGCACGTCACATTCCACGGCTGACTAAATAAAGAAACTTGCATGTGTTTCAACTATCAGTACAACTATAATAGCGTGTTCGGTAAACAAAGATAGATTTGCAGTTGGTTTCAGGGCAAGATTATGTGAAAGGATGACTCTCAACGGTGATTTGTTGTGTTTTGTACCGTGCATTTGTTACATTGCTCTGTGTGGAGCACGGATTGATTATAAACCTTGGCACAATATGAGTTCCGTTATTTAGTCCGCCGAGGTTCTCCCAGTGAGTCAGACGGTATCTAAAGTAGGCCATGGCTAATTTCATATACGTCACCGGACACCAAATAGGGAAACATTGGTGGTTTGATCAATTGTGAAAAAAAACAGTCTCTAATGTTTGTCATTATGTGGAAGAAATGTTAAGAACAATTTGAAGAATATCAGCGAAATCTGTCTCAGAAACAATAGGATTAGTAACGACTTTCCGGAAAAAAATAATGAAAAGTCAACCGAATATTGAGCATACAAGATACTATTGACAAATTCAACTAGACAGCTTAGAGATGAAGCAGTAATGAGATAATTGCAGACACAGATGCCGCGTGGCATTAGTATCGCTAAGAGCTTGACAATGAACATAGTATTATAAAAGAGCTTATGGGCGAAGTGGATGGAGATTTGTCAGTGCTGAGTATCGAGAAGACATTGTAGTGTTGGTAATATAATATTGTTGAGTACATCCAACGACAATAATTGTGCTTGTTACATGAACAGTTAAGAGATCGTATGTTTGATAGGATTAAGGGCACACACACTTATGGTAGTGTCTTGAAAAGAAGAATATTAATACGTGTTGTGTGGTTTTATTAAACAGCAGTCCTCAAACATTTGGATCCATTGGTAATATACACGAAGACGATTAAAAAAGTTTGACTTCCAGCCCCATAATTATAACAACGGTGTTCAGAGCTACGAGACACCTATGTGAAAATAATCTCTAACGAAGTGGCTACAGGGGCATGTAGTGGCATGAACCTGGAACGTGAGACATGCGCACAACAGCCAGTAAAATGGAGGCGTACATGGAAATACGGTTAAAGCAACATGATATGGATGCCCCGAACCAAGAACGCGTGGACGAACTGATTCATGCCAATCATCGAGTCAAGTTGAAAGATATCGCCACAATGATTATGATTTTCATTGAGCGAGTCCATAAAATTTGCCATGCCCTGTTTGGGTATACACAAGTGTGTGCGAGATGTATCCCTCGCTTACTGACACCGAATATGAAATTGCGCCAAAAGCAGAGTGTGTCTGGAATTTTTGACGCGATATGCGCAGGAAAGCGATGCCTGTATCCGCCGAATTGTCATTTGCAACGAATCATGGGCACATAATTATACCCCAGAAAATAAGCACCAGTCTATGGAGTACAGACACAATAACTCAAAACACGTCAGTTGTGCGTACCTGGTTTCGTGAGAAGATGTTTTCCTTGACTGGATGCAACAACTTGTCTGACGTTCGCGTTTGTGTGTAGACCGGGATGGTGACTACGTTAACAAATAGTGACACATCACCAAAACGACATTCCAGGCTTTAAGAACATGTAAAGCTCATATGCAAATCTTGCACATTAATGAAACTGTCTCAACAAAGGCAAAACTTCTCAAATCCCCCTAGTAGATTTCTAGGCAACTTTCGCAAGGGGGTGGTCGGAGGGAGGGGTGTGCGTGGGGAGAGACTTCCCTCCTACTAGACCCGACAGCGGGGTTCCGGATTGCTTAATGGTCTCCTAATTTAGAGGCTAGCTTTGAGTGTTAATTAAGCAGACATGGACAAAAACAGACCGGCAGGCGTAAAGGCTGTAAGGAAGCAGCCCCTCCACCATACATTGATACAGCATGAAAATTCACATGTGTGTCTTAAACGAAGATTACATGAAGAATCAAAGAGATAAGCCAAACTGAATTTGTAGAAGACAAACTGGCGTGAATTAAGGACCAATATTTACGTAACATAATTCCGTGGCGAAGTGGTTAAGCCGTCGGCTGGTGCTCAGGTGGTGTGGGTACGACTCCGGACTCCGCCGTCTTTTACACGGGTGCTTGATGCGGAGTGCTTGATGCATCTTGTAGTCGCCTCCTAGTCGTCTTGTTCTTGACTTGCCACTGGGGTCGGGCGGCACGAGACGAGAGAGTGAGGATAACAATTAACGCAGTTAATCCTTATTAAAAATAGCGCTAGCAAAATAAATTATGTCACCATCGTCTACGATGGACGGCGGCCTTTGTCTTTCTTGTATTTACGTAACATGGAGGATGTGAAGCATACATGGAAAGGAAGAGAAACTGATGGAATAGATGAGGAGATCGAAATTGGGCGTCCTGGCGCTTTCAGAAACAAAGAAAACGGGACAGCATGACCTGAGCTATGATCGAGACACCCTCCTTTACAACGGAGCACCTGCAACAGGAAGAGCTAGGACGAGATTGGCTTTGTTGTTGACCGGAAACATCAAAACATGAGAATTCATTTCGGAACGATTGATGGCCCGAGTAGTCTGCCGAGGTCTTGGTGTATGGCATGGACAAGAATAGCACCACTGCCTCAAAAATAGCATGTCGTAAGAGACGACTAACTGTGTGACATGGCATAACAACGGCGATGGTTAGGTGGTTTGTTTAGAGCAGCATATATGGCGTCTAACAGGCTGCAGGTCTACTTTGCTCTAGTTTTGATTCTATTAAGAAGAACTCATACATCGGTTAACCACCCAACGCAGCAGAGTATTAGGCTGCTTCAGCCTAGCCCGCTAAACAGGAAATCCTTCTCCCGACTATATCAAGCTCAAACCAGAGCTGGGACCTGCTCAGAGGCTATTGCCCCTGTAGTAGTACAGTTCGACTAAGAACGACTAAAAACGATTGATGGTGCTTAACCTAGAAGAGGAGGAAAGTAATATATGTATAGCCATTGTGTTTGCCCCAAATGAAGATGTAAAGAACTGACGTTAAAGAATGATTATTTGAATATCTCCAAAAGATTGTCAAAAAGAAATAATGCTTCTATGATATTTTAACGTCAAAGTTGAAAACAACAAATTCCAGATGGGGTGGAGTCATTAGTAGGTATGGCGAAGATGCCCTAATTGACAATATGAAACGACTATTGAGATTTTCCAGGGAACAAATCCGTGTTATTATCAACAGAAGGATCCCACACAAGCGTATTCATGATGTGATCCTGCTAGAAACATTACATCTGTATTGATTATGTGATAGTGAGCGAAAGTTTCTTTAAAAGTGCGTGAGTGGCGCTAGATTGTTCAAAGGACCAGAGAAAGGAAGCAAACAGTGGCGTGCCATCAATGGACTTATAGGAGTAGGTTAGTCCCCAGACATTTTGGTTTAGCTATTTTGAGTTGAATTTCCACGGGACATGAAAGACTAAACTAAAAATATTGAATAAACAGCATAAGTATTCTTCACTATCCGAGTCTAAATTAGCGTCACAAGACAACGATATTCCAGCTATAGGACACACAAAAACATGAGGAGCGAAACAGAGTTTCCAACGAAAATCCTAAAAACAAGCAAGGTGTTTGGCTTACCAATTCGACAGAAATAACAGAAAGATGGAAAAACTATTTCTCAGAGCTCTTCTGTGCAAAGGAAGACCACGGACCAGGAGCGACAGGCTCTAATACTGAGAAGAAAATCAATTACGATAACAACATCACAGTTAATGAGCTGAAGATGACATTAGAAACAATAAATATTGCCAAAGCAACTGGACATGATGGTATAACACCAGAAATGGTGAAGTGCATGGGTGCTACAGGTGAACTGTTATTCATGAAACCTCTCTGAGCAGTCTAGCGCCACACGGCTATATGGAAGAACTAGGAGGTAATCAACATTTTACAAATGTTTCAAAAATGGTGACTAAGAGTCCTCAGAAAAGTCTTCTCTATGATACTGGATCAAAGACTCAAGCTTATGAGAGATCCATTTACGGTTTCCAAGCTAACTGAAGTGCTAAAGACCTTATCTTTACACTCAAGCAAAAGCTCGAGTGTGGAGATGGAATGCTCCTCATTTTCTTGCACATGGAAGAGCATTCGTTTTATTATTTTTCTTCGTGCGTTCTAAAAATTAGGTTATGACGCAGTTTGCAGCGAGGCTGTGATAACTGTGCTGTTTGACCCGACACATCCGATTTCAGTTAGCGTTTTTGGATACCGGGCTTGCCTTCACTCTGTTAATCGACTACACTGGTGCAGTCTGTATTCAGGTCTACGGAGTCTCAGTTATCTCTGGTTCCCTTACCTTGATGCAAGCAGCCAGCTGTGGGTCGCTGCACTGCATTTTCCCAAAAAGGCTTTCGAAAACGTTCCGTGGAGCAAGCCCAGGGATTGCATGGAAAGAACGAACTTCCCAGCAACATTAATCTACCCTACCCATATTTGTTATAAGATATGCAGAAACTGCTTTAGGACAGGAACCACACGTCAGAGAAGTTCATACTACTCGATGATGATGTCTTCAAAGCCTTAACGAGAGTACCAAAGAGAACTCAATGGGGTTCAGGAAGATGAGACCAGTCTATATACCAGAGACATATCTCCAGAATAAACCTTCAACATTGGAAAGAGTTGTCGGGTAGAGATGGATCAATATTGGCAGTGCAAAAACAAAATCTTTGGTTGTCTCCGGAGAAAAGAAGATACATCTCATTTCTCTGGACAAACACCCTAAGGGGCAGGTCAAGCAGTCCGAATACATGGAAACTGAAATAAACTGAAGCAAGGTAATCATAACGGAAGGACTGCACGGGGTAAACTTTTTCGTGCGATAGAAAAATGATTTCTCAACAAAAGAGAAATTAGTAAGAAAACTAAGATGATTGTATACCACTCCACCAATTTAGATATTTTGACTTATGGATGCAAATCATGAACAACGACAACAGCATAGAAAGGTTAGCTCTAAGCGCGCTAAATGGGTCATCTAAGAAAGATGGTCCAAGTAACAAGGAGAGACATGATCTACAACCAGACGATACGACAAGATCTTGAAGTCCAACCTTGCGGACTCGAGTAGAGTAATTTTCTGTATCATGGCCATGTCTGCAGAGTGAAAGAAGATCGACTACTTTCGCAGTCATAGGAAGCAAAGGGTCAAGGATACAGATCCCGAGTGCAATCCAAAGTAAGCTGGGTGTATGTCTGGGGAGTAGGGGGGAGTACTGAATTTTTCCTACTTCTTCTTCTTCTTCTTTTTCTTCTTCTTCTCCTTCTTTTCTCCTTCTTCTTTTTCTTCTTCTTCTTCTTATTCCTTTTACTCTTCTTCTTCTTCTTCTTTGTACGCTGTCAGACGTCGACTTGAAATTGTTCAAAGAAAGCAGCGGTCATCTTAAGGCTGTTGACACTGCCATTGAGTTTGCCTAGTGCTGGAACACGTGATGGTCATTTGTGTTTTATCTGGTCTTCATATGTCGGGCAATTTTGCAGGGCAATTATTCAGGGGACATTCTCCCAGTACCACAGGTGCATTCGTTAGTAGCAGCTATCTTCAGTTTATTGAATAGATGGCACCTGACTCTGTTGTGGCCTGTGCTGAGTGAAGTACACCACCTGTTCTCTTCTGCTCAACTGGTATTAAGTATCATTCCACCACCTTGTCGGTGATATGTCTCACTAAAAAGACCTGGATGAGGTGCTATGCATAAGCAATGTCGTTATAGGTCTTTTAATCCATGCGACGAAGCACCTGATGGAAATCTCCAAAAATTACTAGAAGAAGTGTGTCAATTCAAAGTGGGCCTATTTCGAAGAAGATTAGATTTTGAAAAAAATAAGTAAGTTAGTTGTTTTTTTCCAGCCTAAGGTTGGGAACCTTTTTTTTTAAATCAGCGCTCGTATATTCTAAACCAGGTGTAAAAAAACCAATTTATTATCGGATATCGCACCAAGACGAAAACGCAAACGAAAACTACGTTACGACAAATAAACCTTCATCAGAGACAAGAAACAACAACAATTATGACCTAGCTAGTGGTAGAAGTGGGGAAGAATACGTAAATGGGAAATACAATTACACAAAGGAGTAAAAAAAGGACTTAGATGGATCACAAGAAATCGTCACATGGCTTCAAACGTGTCTGAGATTTGATATGAAAATAAAAACCAGAGCCCTAGTAGGAACAGCAAGGTAATTTTAGTTGAAGTTTAACAAACGACCCATTGAAGACTATACTATAGGGTAGAGGGAAAGGCAGCCATTCGAGGGGTAGAGAACGTTATATCTGGGTGGATAACATCAGGAGATGGACTGGAAAAAGCCTGTGAGGTTGCACTATTACGCCAAAAGATATATTACGCTGGAGATCCATTGCAGCCAATCTTCAATGCCGAGATGAAACTGAATTGAACAAATGACTGCGTAGCGGTTGTTGGTGACACGAGCTTAGGATCTGTACTTGCTTGAACTTTGGACCTGTTAATGTCAATTTATGCTAGGCGTGTGATTAGCGTAGTGGTAGTGCACTCGTTTTTCACAGCAAAGGTACTGGATTCAATTCAGGTAAATAGTGTTCTCCAGTCGACCCAGCTGGAAATGGGTACATCATTTAAGGAAATGAAAACGGAACGAGGAAAAGAACTGGCCATCCCACCTCATAAACAAAATGTGGCCTCGTGCAGTGACGTTTCCAACAGGTCATCCCGGACACCAGTGCCAGTAATGTGACAATCTCTAACCTTTTCCTATGTCGAGGGCCGGCTAAAGTTGTTTCTTTTCCCCGTCAAAGTTTGTTGCGTTTTTTGTTTTTGTTTTTTTTGTAGGCAATTCCTAATTAAAGATTGAATTATGCCACGTATTCATTATACCAATTAATTAACCATTATTCCACTTATAGATTATGCCCCTTATCTATTGTGCCACTTATTCATCTTGCCAATTATCTATTATTCCACCTATTCATTATTCCACTTGTCCATTAAGCCACTTATTCAATAATACCATTTACCAATTTTTCCACTTATCTACTATGTGACATCCGTTATGCCACTTATCCATTATGTCACTTATCCATTATGTCACTTATCCATTATTCTACGTATCCATTATGTCACCTATTCATTATGCCACATTCATTGTGCCACTTATCCATTATGCCACTTATCCATTATTCCATTATACATTGTGTCACTTATCCATTATTACGCTTGTCCATTATGCCACGTATCGATTATGTCACTTATAAATTTTGCCACTTATCCATTATGCCACTTATCTATTATGTCACTTATCCACAATTTCACTTATCTAGTATGACAGTTATCTATTATTTCACTTATCTAGTATGTCAGTTATCTATTATTTCACTTATCTAGTATGACAGTTATCTATTATTTCACTTATCTAATATGTCAGTTATCTATTATTTCACTTATCTAGTATGCCAGTTATCTATTATTTCACTTATCTAGTATGCCAGTTATCTATTATTTCACTTATCTAGTATGCCAGTTATCTATTATTTCACTTATCTAGTATGCCAGTTATCTATTATTTCACTTATCTAGTATGTCAGTTATATATTATTCCACTAATTCATTATACCACTTATCCATTATACAACCTTTCTATTGTGCCACTCTTCCGGCTCCATTTTCAGAATAGAACTTAACCACTGTATTTTTCCTTTTTGCAATGCATTAAGCTTGATATGCATTTCTCACATGATATCTAACGTAAAAATTGTTCATTTTTTTTCCTCCTTGTAATATTGATGAATGTTATCAGTGGGCATAATTACATCACTTCCCAAAATATCAATTGGACGTATGTAAGTCAAACGCCTGACAGTTGATTATATTTTATTCAACCACTTCCATGTCATTAATCAAGACATTTTAATCTGTGAACAAATTAATTGAAAAAATGTACTAAAGAAAATGACACTGGGAGATGGCGTGTCGTTGAAACGTTTCCAATTTAAACGCCTGCGGAAACAACGAAAAGGATACTTTTAAACGGTTACAGGATTTAACAATTAACGCTAACGAAATCAGCCAGACCTGGGGCTGCATTTTGTTAAGCGGTTTGAGTGGTATATGAGGTACGTGTTTTTGTGTTAGTTTCAAGAACGCGCGAGAATGAGTGAAAGTGTGAAATAAGACACTATTAAGTAATTTATAAAGTTGGGTTGTGGCTGTCGTCTGGGTTGGCAGATAAAGGTAAAGTAAAGTGGAAATTCAAAAGAATTAACCGCTGGTTTGAAAGGGAATTTTTGAAAACTCCATTGTACTAAGCCGCGTGTGAGAGGTGAGGTGGCCAGTGGCCTTCCTTGCTGTTTTTACTTTCCCTAATCCATGCGTCAGGTACCCATTTACAGCTGGGTTGATTGGAGGATCAGTCTGATTAGAATCACGACTCAGATTATTTTAATCTTCGGAGGCGATTTGAAAAGACGCATGCTGTTACCAGAGACAATAGTGATTTCCTTGTTATGCAATGAGATCTCACAGCTACAATATTTTATTTCGTTACTTCTAAGTCAGGTCAGGTCAGATCATCCCGTAACCGGTGAGGTCGTTGAGACACACATGAAGACATCATCACAACCCCACGCAACCTTTCTCTGTTAGTGGTCGCTGCATGTGCCTCTTCTGGCCAGAGATTGGTCCATTCTTTTATGTTGTCCTCCCACCTCTTTACCTCTTTTTTGGATGGCCTCATCCTTGTCTGCCTTGCACCTTTCCGTGCAGGATCCCATTTGCAAGATCATTTTGATCTCGATATGTGACCGTACCAAGCGAGTGTCCTTATTTTGACAGTTGCCAAGAGGTCTTCGAAAGGCCCTATTGCAGTTGTAATTCTGTCTCGTATTTCCTCATTTGTAACTCGATCTTTGTACGTGACGTTTAAAGTCTTCGGAAACATCTCATCTCCAAGGCCTGTATCCTTCGCTGAAGGTCAGCTGTAGCTGTCCATGTCTCACAAGCATAGAGGAATATTGACATGACCAATGCACGCATTAATCTGATTTTCTTGCAAAGTGCTAACCGTTTATCTATTGTCTGTGCTATTCTGGCCAACACCTCACATTTTGATCCTTTATCACTGACAATCGAACCCAGATATTTAAAGCGGTCAACCACTTTGAGTTCCTGGCTATTAGCTTTTATCCTACTGTTGAAGCCCTCGGCGTTGTTGGTCATTAATTTTGTCTTTACAGCGTTTATCTCCATACCATAGTCAAGAGCTGTTTTATCGAGCCTTCTGACCCATTCCTGAAGTCTGCTTATGCAACCGTCGATGTCATCTACAAAACGAAGGTTGGTAATCGTTTGGCCCCCTATCTTCACAGTACCAACGTGACCTCCAAGTGCCTCACACATAATTCCCTCAAGGAATATATTGAAAATAGTTGGAGACAGTGTACAACTCTGTCTCACACCAACTGATGTGCGAAACCTGTTCCCGCGCCTTCCATTCCAAGAACTGCTCTAGGCGCCTTGTCATACAAGTTTTCAAGGACCTTTATAATATTTCCTTTGATTTTATACATCCTCATGGTTTCCCCATATTACGTTATGCCATATTCTATCAAACGCCTTCTTAAAATCAACACACACATGATGCAGTTTTTGCTGCTGTTCTAGCTATGTCTCGTTAGCAGCCTTAAATTAAATATCTGTTCTGTAATTGTTCTTCCCTGTCTGAACCCTGCTTGCTCCTTGGCAATGATGTTCTCTGCTTGGGGTTTCAATAGGTCAAGGATTAATCTAAGCATGACCTTGCTAGGGGGCTGATGAGGCTTATTGCTCTGTAATGTTGGCACAACTTTAGGTTTCCAGACTTAGGTAACGGTATAACCATTGATTTTGTCCATAAGTCCGGCCAGTTTCCTGTCGCCCATATATTGTTGCAGATGTGTGTCAGGTATTCCACCCCTACCTCCTCACCTGCAAGAGCTCTACTGGAATATTGTTCAACCCGGCAGCGTTCTCTTTTCTCATCCATTCCCTTTTCTCTTATCCGTTCTCAATGAAGTGCACAGCAAAATTGATTAAATACTGGTCAAGAGGAGATTTAGATCTAGCATCAACACCGACAAAACGAGAAGTTTTCCAGGAACGGATATAGAAAGCGAACACGATCTTGTTATGATGACTATGCGTCTGCGATTGAAGAGAGTCGCAGAGAAAGAAGTGATTAGACACAAGTTTGACCTGGACAAACTTAAAAAACTCAACAATCATCGAAGTGTTTCGATCTAGGGTAGGAGGGAGATTTGCTAGACTGTTGGTTCTCAGAGAGGGACTGGAAACCGATACAGTAAGTCTCTTCACTCAGCACTCATAGTTACAGCAACAGAGACCCTGGAGTGCCACCAAAAAAAAAGAAGCCATGGGTGACCAAAGAAATTTCACACCTTTGTGATAGAAGGTCACTGAAAGATCAAAAACATCCACCTGATAAGGTCGACAGACATAAAGAGGTCAAGAAAGCGATACAACAAAAGATGAGGGATGCGAAAGAAGCGTGGATATGTGAGCAATATACAGACATTGAAGAGAGATTAAACAGAAAAGACGCTAAAGGAGCATACAAGGTTGTCAAAGAACTGGTAACACTAAGACAAGGCAGAAACTTTATGATCCAGGATAAAAACAGCAAGTGCCTTATTGATGACAATGACGTACTGGCACGATGGACAGAGTACTATTCTGAGTTATACAACTTTGAGGGACGGAATAAACCTGAGAAAACAATCTCTCCAACACCAACAACTATAGATGATAGCCAACTGATAACGTCCAAGTGCTGTTCGCTAAAGTCTTCGTTCTTCTTCTTCTTGCTTATTCTGTTTTGCCTCTCAGACTCATGTTATGAAGAGATCTATAGAATGAGCCGTTCTGTGCGCCTCGTGCACAGTGACAATCACCATCTCAGTACAATATACGTACACATTTTAGTTTGCAATTATTAATACTTCTTCCTCTTTTGTGATCAGACATCCGCTTCAATGTCTTTAAAATCTGTTGCTGTCTTTACGAAGCGGGTTGCATTGCACTTCGTAATACGCTTGGTAGTGTATCATCAGCATTCATCTGTTTAAGTCTATTTCCTTTTCTTTTGGCTGTCACCTCACATCTTTTGGCTGTCACCAGTCTACCTGCAAGGCAGCAGTTGTTTGTTGTCTGAGCTTTCCCTTCCATAAAAATTGTCTTGCTGAACCGTCGAAGTTTACCCTACCGTAAATGATTAGTATATGACTTTTCTACGGGGGAGAGAAGACTAACGTTTGGTCAGGCAAAACATACTGATCAAAATATGTTACCCAATGTCAGGTTAAAATACTGATCAGAATATGTTAGTCAGAGTAATAAGTAATAATAGCTGTCCATCGTTGCCGATGAGGACCGCCGACATCATCCTTGTCACAGATTTCCCTGTTGGGTGTGTGTGCGTATTTGGCCGAACAGGCCAATGCGGGCACGAAAACATCTGCTACATATCGGGCACACGAGGTTTGTAGAAGGTGATGGTGTTCCTGCTGTTCGGGATTTCCGGGTCTTGCGTCTGCTCTGGGCTTTCACAACACGGTCGTCTTCGCCGGTAGCTACATCCGATCTGACTGCGCTTCTCCAGTCAGACCTGTTTTGCGCAAGACATTCCCAGGTGTCAATGTCTATCTGACAACTTTTCAGTGAGTCCTTCAGACCGTCTTTAAAACGTTTCTCTGAGCTCCCTCTCTCGCGCCATCCCTCTCTCCGCTCACCGTAGAGAAGCCTCTTTGGGAGCCGCTCGTCTAACATACGGACGAGGTGTCCGGCCCAACCTAGTCGTGCTTTTTTTAGCAGTGCATGGATGCTGGGCATGTTAGCCCTCGAGAGAACCTCGATGTCAGTGACATGATCTTGCCATCGGATGTGGAATATTCGCCTCAGGTAACCTGTGTGGAAGTGGTTTAACCTTCTTGCATGTCTAGAGTATACATCCCAGCTTTCGCAAGCGTATAGTAGGGTTGGAATGATGGTTGCACGGTAGACTTTGAGTTTGGTCTTGACGCTGATGTCACGACGTGCGCAGACCATCGATCGCATTCTACAAAAGGCTGTGTTAGAAACATACTGATCAAACAATGTTAATCAGGGTCAGGATAATCATACAGATCAGAATATGTAAGGGTCAAGTGAAACATACTGATCAGACTATGTTAGACAGTGTCAAGTGAAACATACTGATCAGACTATGTTAGACAGTGTCAAGTGAAACATACTGAGCAAGCTATGTTAGACAGTGTCAAGTGAAACATACTGAGCAAGCTATGTTAGTCAGTGTTAGGCAAAATATACTGATCAGAAAATGTTAGTCAGGGTTAGGCGAAACATACTCACCAATACCCTACCTCACTTCCACGCGGTTCCCTGCGTCCCCCAGATGAAGCCAAGTATAGCACAACAGCCTGGAGAATCCAAGTCCACTGTCATCAGACCACTTGGAATGCGAGGAAAGCTACTAGAATCCATACTTAACTCCCTTTTCAGAGTGCACACAAGAATCAACATGCTGATCGTGGAACTTAAACAACAACCACAAAGAACAAAAAGGGCGTACCTGCGAGTCAATAAGGTAACAATAATATTTCGTATCAGTAGTAAATGCCCTTATTAAGGTATGATTGTTTGTGTGCTTACTCCCCTCCTAAATTGTGGTTAAAAAAGAAAAAAGTGAAGATCCGTCACGCTATGCGGCGCATTAGAAATATGGTGTTAGGTCCATATTTTCCTGTAACCCACGGCTCTTAGTGGAAATTGTGGTAGCGCATCGCAAAACTTTATTGTTTTGTTTGGCCCTGAGACAAACAATATTCTGTTGAAAGCTAAAAGATTAAACGATTATTTCTTTAATGTAAATAAACATTGCCAGGTCACTATTTTTGACACACAGCTCAACATAGTTTCGTGCGTGACTCTGAATGTTCTCATTTTGTGTTTCTCATATTTAACTAATATCCTAGTTACTAACGTGACAAGCCAGAATAGCGTGACTCTGAATGTTCTCATTTTCTGTTTCTCATATTCAACTAATATCCGAGTTACTAATGTGACAATCCAGAATATGTATGACACTGAATGTTTTCTTTTTGTGTTTCTCATATTTAACTAATATTTGAGTTACTAACGTGACAAGCCAGAGCAGCGTGACTCTGAATGTTCTCATTTTGCCTTTCTCATATTCAACTAATATCCGAGTTACTAATGTGACAATCCAGAATATGTATGACACTGAATGTTCTCTTTTTGTGTTTCTCATATTTAACTAATATTTGAGTTACTAACGTGACAAGCCAGAATAGCGTGACTCTGAATGTCCTCATTTTTGGTTTCACAGTTGCAATTGATTCACGTAATTTATCTAAACAAAAACAGTTGGAATACAACACGCATTTCTTTTTTGGGGTTACTTTTCATGATGACTTTCATAGTCTTGTTTTGCTTTACTCCGCTGAGTTATCAAGATTGTACAGTTGGCCAGTTTTTCAAAAACAAGTAGCAGTTCTATTGATGCACGTCTGATCAAGCCGAGTTGATTATAATTGACATTGGGAAATCGTTGTCATTTTCGCAAATGTAGATAGTGGAAATTACTGATTCGATTGCCAGGAAGGACCTTGTGTTGGATATAATACCCTTTACAATAACAATCTTATATAGAGACATCTTGCTGAAGTCGGATGTGTTGGACCAAAAGTACAAATATCGCAGTCAACCTGTAAACTACTACACAACGCATTCCGTTCTCTGGATTACATTCTGCTGCTTAAACCCTTTTAGGGTTTGGTAGCTTTTGATTGAGAACAAACGAAGCCAAGCTAAGCCAAGCCATTTAGAAACATCTGGATTTTCTGCGCTTTTTGTGTCGGAGTATCATACCTTGAGATAAGAAGAAATATGAAGCGATATAATTTATTAATAAGAACTACACAGGTGAAACTTTAAATTATCATTTATTTATTTCTGAAGAGTAACATTATAGCTAGAGATGGAGAATAAAGAATATAGAAATAAAATGCCATTTACTATCACCATTATTAACATACAAACATATCCCAGTGGAGACAAAAAGACAGTTGATAAATAATATTTATATAGCAACTCTCTGCTACCGCTGTCAGACATGGACTCTCGCCAAGACATTAAAAAGAAAAATCATTGCATGCGAAATGAGGTGTTTCAGAAAGGCTGTCTGGGTTACAATTCTGGACCGAGTACGAAACGAAGAAATCAGACAGAGGGTGAGTTCAACACCGTGCACGGAATACATGAAAATGCAGAGAATATATAGTTAAAATATTTAATAAAAATGCAACCAAAGTTACCAACTGCGAGGTTCTATAACATCAGACAAGAGGTTTGTAGAGCAGGAGGAAGCAAAAGATAAAGACGGATAAACGGTGTAAGTGAGAAACTAAAAACAATAAATGACGGCTAAATTGTTGGTACATCTGGCACCCAAAAGAAAACCACACTTCCTAGCGATGTCTACAGAAACAAGTGGACAGAAGATGCTGATGCTGATTGGCAATGATGCAAGTGATTGATGTAATTATTATATATTTATTTGAGTTGTTCTATTTCAGGGTTTGGTAGTGGGAGATTGAGAACGAACGAAGAAGAAGAAGAAGAAGAAGAAGAAGTTCTATTTATTAATAATACATTCAGTAATGTTCTGAGTGGTCTACCGGGGTCTGTGTGTATGGCAAGGACAAGAATAGCACCATTGCCCCACAGAGAGCTTGTCGTAAAAGGCTACTAACAGTGTCACGTGACATACCAGCGGCAATGGTTAGGTGGTGTGTTAAGAGCAACATAGATGGCGCCTAAAAGCCTGCATGTCTACTTTGCTGTAGTGCTAAAGCCTGTTAAGAAGGAATCGTGAATCGATTAACCACCCTCCAGGGCACCTGTCCCAACGCAGCGGAGTAATGAGCTGTTAAATCCTAGCCCGCTATGCAGGGAATCCTGATCCTAACTACATCCTTTTCACGCCATATCTGGGACATGCTCAAGGGCATCCATCCCTGTAAAATCACAGGTAAACTAAGATTAAGACATTAAATAATTAGATTTTAAGAACGACAGTCTGGCCGAGTTGTCTTTGTAAAAGTTGGATTCATTATTTGTCGTGTTTAAAACATGTGTTGTCCGTGTCGCTTCTTGATTCACCTTACATTCATTTTTAATTATTACAAAATAATGTTACTTTTAAAAAAAAAATTGTGGTATTTATGTGTGACGTTGCGTGACGAGATAAATAGTGCAGGTAGAACAAGACAACAAATTTCGTGACGTTATGTTCTGATCATCGTGTAAGAACATGCATGGCTTAATGCGACATACATGAGAGAATATGCTTTCATTGATGTTTCGCCTGGAATTTCCTGATTCATCCTTAAGACTGTACACCATCTGAATAAACATCTGCAATGGAGAAAAATCTCCAAAAGATTAATCCAAATGCAGATTTTATGAGCGTAAAAATAGTGACACGGTAATAAGCCTGGCATTTGGAGTGACGTTAAAGAATCTTCAATGAACGCAATTTCAGGCTTTGAGTGGTGATGGACTAGTTCACTTTCATACTGCATTGCCATCCCTTAACTAAATAACACGGTTCCAATTTACAAGTGAGTTAACTGAAATGCGAAACAAAATAAACGTACCATCAGTTTTCTAATGGGCGGCAAAAACACTCCACTCCACTCACTCACTCCACTCACTCCACTCACTCCACTCACTCCACTCACTACACTCACTCCACTCACTCCACTCACTCACTCCACTCACTCCACTCACTCCACTCACTCACTCCACTCACTCCACTCACTCCACTCACTCACTCCACTCACTCCACTCACTCACTCACTCACTTCACTCCACTCACTCCACTCACTCCACTCACTCCACTCACTCCACTCACTCCACTCACTCCACTCACTCCACTCACTCACTCCACTCACTCCACTCACTCCACTCACTCCACTCACTCCACTCACTCCACTCACTCCACTCACTCCACTCACTCACTCCACTCACTCCACTCACTCCACTCACTCCACTCACTCACTCCACTCACTCCACTCACTCCACTCACTCACTCCACTCACTCCACTCACTCACTCACTCACCTCACTCTACTCACTCTACTCACTCACTCACTCACTCTACTCACTCACTCCACTCACTCACTCCACTCACTCACTCCACTCACTCACTCACTCCACTCACTCACTCCACTCACTCACTCACTCCACTCACTCACTCCACTCACTCACTCCACTCACTCCACTCACTCACTCCACTCCCTCACTCACTCACTCCACTAGCTCACTCACTCCACTCACTCACTCACTCACTCCACTCACTCCACTCACTCACTCCACTCACCCACTCTACTCACCCACTCACTCACTCCACTCACTCCACTCACCCCACTCACTCACTCACTCTCTCCACTAACTTCACTCACCCACTCACTAACTCACTCCACTAACTCCACTCACTCACTCCACTCACTCACTCACTCCACTCACTCACTCCACTTACTCCACTCACTCACTCCACTCACTCACTCACTCCACTCACTCACTCCACTCACTCACTCACTCCACTCACTCAATCCACTCACTCCCTCCACTGACTCACTCCACTGACTCACTCACTCGACTCACGCAATCCACTCCACTCACTCACTCACTCCACTCCACTCACTCCACTCACTCACTCCACTCACTCACTCCACTCACTCACTCACTCCACTCACTCCACTCAACTCCACTCACTCACTCGACTCACTCCACTCACTCACTCCACTCACTCACTCACTCCACTCACTCACTCCACTCCACTCCACTCCACTCACTCACTCAGTCACTCTATCTATCTATCTATCTATCTATCTATCTATCTATCTATCTATCTATCTATCTGTCTGTCTGTCTGTCTGTCTGTCTGTCTGTCTGTCTGTCTGTCTGTCTGTCTGTCTGTCTGTCTGTCTGTCTGTCTGTCTGTCTGTCTGTCTGTCTTTCTATCTATCTGTCTCTCTATCTTATCTATCTAATCTAATCTAATATTTATAATCTAATCTAATCTATATATCTATATATATATATATATATATCTTATCTATCTAATGTAATCCAATCTATCTATATATCTATATAGCAATCTATCTTATTTAATATATCTAATTTAATTTATCTATCCATCTATCTGTCTACCTACCTATCTACCTAATCTAATCTTTATAATCTAATCTAATCTTTATAATCTAATCTATATATCTATCTGTCTATCTATCTATCTACATAATTATCTACCTATCTACTTATCTATCAACCTACCTATCTATCTATCTATCTACCTATCTACATATCTATCTATATATATATATATATATATATATATATATATATATATATATCTGTCTCTCTATCTTATCTATCTAATCTAATCTAATATTTATAATCTAATCTAATCTATCTATCTATATATCTGTATATCTTTCTATATAGCTATCTATCTATTTATCTTTATCTATCTTATCTATCTAATCTAATCCAATCTATCTTTCTATCTATCTATCTATATATCTATCTATCTAATTTAATGTATATATATATATATATATATATATATATATATATATATATATATATATATCTTGAACACACGTAACTGATAATAATTTACGATTTTAAAAGCAATAACATATGTTCTAGAACACTGGCACCCAAACGAAGGCTGGTTTACAGGGGCAAAACAAAATATTCCAATATTTTCACTGACATGACACTTAACAGATTTCGTTGTAGAGTTGAACCATCGATGTGTCAAACTGGTGATAAGAAGGACATCTAACGTACACTGCACAAACCACGAACTGTTCAACTTTTCAATAGCAATACAAGATTGCGCTGTCAGAATTGTAATAGTCTATTAAAATCGTCAATGTTCTAGTTATCTCTGTGCAGAAGGCAGCTGATTCTCAGCCGTCTGCAAGAACAGAGTCACTGTCGCTCAGAGCATCAATTTGAATGTAGTGACTGGATGTTTCTAGTCACCCCAGTGAAAAGGCAGTTGTTTCTCAGCCCACTGGGCGAACAGACGTCAGTGTCACTCAGGGCACCGAATCGCTGCTCCATTTTTATGATGTGTGCAAAGCTGGGTTTTCGGCAGTCTCTATGATAAAAAGCAAGTCTTAGTCTTAGTCGACCTGTACTATTACAGGGGCAAATGCCCCTGTGCAGGTCCCAGAATTGGGCTAGGTTCGAGCAGCTTATTACTCCTATGCGTTAGGACAAATGCCGTGAAGGGTGATTAAACGATGTATGACTCCATCTTAATAGACTAAAACACTTAAGAAAAGTAAGGATGCAGCCTCATAGGCGCCATCTATACTGCTCTTAACAAACCCCCTAACCATGGCCGGTGTTATACCATGTCACACAGTTAGTCGTCTCTTACGACATGAGCTCTGTGTGGCTGTTGTGCTATTCTCGTCTTTGTTATACACAAAGGGCCCGGCGGACCACTCGGATGTATCGTGCAAAAATGAACCTTTAGAATGATTCCAAGATTTGAGAAGATGTGCAGCGACAAGCAGGCTCACCCGTCCCACAAGAAGATGTGCAGTAACCAGCAGGCTCACCCGTCCTACTAGAAGATGTGCAGTCACCAGCAGGCCCACCCGTCCCACTAGAAGATGTGCAGTGACTAGCAGGCTCACCCGTTCCACTAAAAGATGTGGAGTCACCAGCAGACTCACCCGTCCCACTAGAAGATGTGCAGTCACCAGCAGGCTCACCCGTCCCACTAGAAGATGTGCAGTCACCAGCAGGTTCACCCGTCCCACTAGAAGATGTGCAGTCACCAGCAGGTTCACCCGTCCCACTAGAAGATGTGCAGTCACCAGCAGGCTCACCCGTCCTACTAGAAGATGTGCAGTCACCAGCAGGCCCACCCGTCCCACTAGAAGATGTGCAGTGACTAGCAGGCTCACCCGTTCCACTAAAAGATGTGGAGTCACCAGCAGACTCACCCGTCCCACTAGAAGATGTGCAGTGACTAGCAGGCTCACCCGTTCCACTAAAAGATGTGGAGTCACCAGCAGACTCACCCGTCCCACTAGAAGATGCGCAGTGACTAGCAGGCTCACCCGTCCCACTAGAAGATGTGCAGTCACCAGCAGGCTCACCCGTCCCACTAGAAGATGCGCAGCGACTAGCAGGCTCACCCGTCCCACAGAAGATGTGCAGCGACCAGCAGGTTCAACCGTCCCACAAACTGCCATTTATTTATTTAATGATATGAAAGTTCAAAACATGTACTTATTTAGTATTTTTTTATATAAACTGTTTGTGAATTTGAAATACGTGTTTCATTCTTTTGTGCAAGTTAACCAAACTAATCGGACCAGCTGCGCATTGCAACTGTTAAGTAGGTGACGTTCTGACTTCGGGCGATGTGGACAAATTATAGTACACTTCGGGCGGTGTAGACAAATGCAAATACACTAAGGACGCCTTAGATGAATTCTAGTATACTACGGGCGGTGTGGACAAATTCTAGTACACTACGGGTGGTGTGGACATATTTTAGTACACTAAGGTCGCCTTGGACAAATTCTAGTACATTACGGGTGGTGTGGACAAATACTAGTACACTACAGGCGGTGTGGATAAATTCTAGTACACTACGGACGGTGTGGACACATTCTAGTACACTACGGGTGGTATGAACATATTTCAGTACACTGAAGGCGCCTTGGATAAATTCTAGTACACTACGGGTGGTGTGGACATATTTTACTACACTAAGGGTGCCTTGGACAAATTCTAGTACACTACGGGCGGTGTAGACAAACTCTAGTCCACTACGGGCGGTGTAGACAAATTATAGTACACTAAGGGCGATATGGACATGGACAAATTTTAGTACACTAAGGACGATGTGGACATGGACAATTTCTAGTGAACCTAGGGCGATGTGGACATGGACAAACTCTATTATACTAAGAGCGCTGTAAACAAATTATAGTACGACTAGGCACGCTGTGAGCATATTTGAGTACACTAAGAGCGCAGTGAATACATTATAGTACACTTGGCACGCAGTGAACACATTCTAGTACACTAGGCGTACAGTGAACACATTGAAGTACACTAGGCGTGCAGTGAACACATTATAGTACACTTGACACGCAGTGAACACATTCTAGTACACTAGGCGCGCAGTGAACAAATTCTAGTACACTAGGCGCGCAATGAACAAATTCTAGTACACTAGGCGTGCAGTGAACAATTTATAGTACACTATGCGGGCAGTGAACAAATTCTAGTACACTAGGCGCGCAGTGAAAAAATTATAGTACACTAGGCGCGCAGTGAACAAATTATAATACACTTGGGGAGCAGTGAACAAATTCTAGTACCCTGACGGTGCCGTCAACAAATTCTAGTGCCCTTGAGGGGCGTCAACAAATTCTAGTGCCCTGGAGTGGCGTCAACAAATTCTAGTGCCCTGGAAAGGCGTCAACAAATTCTAGTGCCCTGGAAAGGCGTCAACAAATTCTAGTGCCCTGACGGTGCTGTCAACAAATTCTAGTGCCCTGGAGGGGCGTCAACAAATTCCAGTGCCCTTGAGGGGCGTCAACAAATTCTAGTGCCCTGACGGTGCTGTCAACAAATTCTAGTGCCCTGGAGGGGCGTCAACAAATTCTAGTGCCCTTGAGGGGCGTCAACAAATTCTAGTGCCCTGGAAAGGCGTCAACAAATTCTAGTGCCCTGACGGTGCTGTCAACAAATTCTAGTGCCCTGGAGGGGCGTCAACAAATTCCAGTGCCCTTGAGGGGCGTCAACAAATTCTAGTGCCCTGACGGTGCTGTCAACAAATTCTAGTGCCCTGACGGTGCTGTCAACAAATTCTAGTGCCCTGACGGTGCTGTCAACAAATTCAAGTGCCCTGACGGTGCTGTCAACAAATTCTAGTGCCCTTGAGGGGCGTCAACAAATTCTAGTACACAAAAGGCCCAGTGAACCTAAATTGTTTAGGAACCGCTATTCTAAAGAACACAACACGAGTGCGAAGCGAGATACCAAGTTTAATGCATTCATAGCATGGACATCTCATCATACATCTCCATTAAACACAATGCAAATGTAGAAGCAAATATAGAAACTTTCTGCGACGTTTGTGAGCTGACAAAACACACAAAATAATGAAGCTGAAATAGCTTCCTGCTCTGAACTGCGAACGTTATCAATTTTGTTTAATGAAAAGTAAATGATTTGTCCATAATTTAGCACTGGACTGCTGCAGTTGAATTAACCAAAAATAGCTACAAAGTGGCATTTTAATATTGATATGTTGGGGGAAGTTGCTTCCTTTTCGTAAAATGTACACAAAGAAGGTTTCAAAGCCGCACGAGGCTTCTTTGAAAGACTGGCATGTAAGTGTGTTACCGAGTATCTTAATTAGGATTGGGCAGGTACATTAGTTCTTAAGTAACTATATGGGGGTCGCTGTATTCGAAAGGTAATTCGGTCGCCTCTCAGAGATGAATGCAACCGTAGGGCGATCGAATCCCACAAGTGAGCCCTAGTCTCAAGGAAGATAAGGCCAAAATATATGCATCATGAGTTACCTTTAGTCGTTTAGAATGATCGTATTGTCACTGATCCAAGATAGCTCTGGACTTGAGAGTGAGGTTGATGACCAACGCAGTTTCTTCCTCACTATAATCCAAATACAGCGCACGTCCCATCATCAAAAACAAAACAACATTCTGATCATGTCGCCATCATTGTTTGGGAAGCGCAAATAACTGGCACATATGTAACCTCACTAGACGGGGAAATTATCATATTTGAATATCAGACCTAGTTTCAGAAGGTCTAGCAAATCAGTATTATTATTCAGTGTTTAATTGAAACCGGACCTAACTGCACCAGGTGAACATACGCACGATGCATACGATGATGTAACTTCTGGTATAAACAACACATACCAACCGTCAAGTTTGTAAAATGCAATTTATCCTCCGGCTCATAGTTTTCTCAGCAGACGGTTGAAAACATGCCGAGTATGATAAGTAATCCGTCCAGAGTTGATCAGCGAGCGGTGATTCGGTTCCTAACAGCTGAAGGATGTCGACCAATTAACATGCATCATAGAATGCAGGCAGTGGAATGTGACAAAAGTGTGTTGGAGACAACAGTGAAGAACTGGACAACGATGTTTAAAGAAGGACGTGCGTTAACGAAACGATCTTCCGAGACCAGGTCAGGCGCATATTGTTTCGTTAACTCACGTTCTTCTTTAATCAGCATTGAAAGCACTAGTAGCTTCTAACAACAACAACAACATAGCATAGACAGAAACATCCATAGCATATACTATTATACTTCTGTTATGTCAGACAACGGGCGCTGATGATGTCGATCCTCTACACTTTAACGTCGTATACGAAGCTGCCGACTGAACCAAGTGGTGATATAGCCTACCCATAATGGCCACCTCGGACTTTTGAAGAGCAGCTCTTGCAAAACAGAGAAGTGAAAAGACAACGCCACAAGGAGAAAGACAACAAAACAAAAGTATACATATTTTGGGAGGATATTTGTTTGTTGATTGTTCATCACTTGAAGTAATATCATTATATAATCAGCCCATGCTGAAGTCGAATGCACTGGGCCGACAGGCGCAAAATAAAAACACAGTGCAACGCACACCGCCTTGTGGATTAGAGAAATAAGGCGAACGCAAAAAAAAAAAATATAGTCAGTCATGACTGAAATGGGCTGCTACTACAACCACTACTACTACTACTACTACTACTACTACTACTACTATTACTACCACTACTACTACTACTACTACTACACTATGACATTACACAATCAATGCAGTTACTGCATTCCCTGACGCTGTCATCTCATTAAAAGTGTATTTATTCCTTGTATTGCATGCGCATATAAATGTTACTAGAATCGACTCTCAATTCTAGACATCTTCGTTCAGTTGGCACCACTATGCTCCAACAACAATAATGTCTCCCTTTTGTATCATTCATTTATCAATGTACTTGTCATACATGTCTACGTAAGTGGGATGCCAGGTCTTTGTACACGACAAGGACAAGAATAACACCACTGATCTCAGACACAATCTAAGAGGTGACTGCAACATTGCATAACACCGGCCATGAGTATGTGGTTTGTTGACAGCAGCATAGATGGCGCCTAACAGGCTGTGATCTTCTTTGCTGTAGTGTTTGAGTCTATTAAGATGGACTCATACATCGGCTAACCACCCTCCGCGACACTTGTCCAAATGCAACGAACTAATAAGCTGCTCAAGCCTAGCAAGCTAAGCTGGAAATCCTTTTCCCGGCTACATCCAGCTCACGCCAGAGATGGAAGCTGCTCAGGGGCATTCGCCCATGTAGAGATGTACGTCTACTAAGACTAATACTATTTACGAGATATATCAGCGGCGTATATTCAATGTGTGCTAGATGTGCTTCATGCGGTCAAGTAAAATTTGCAAAATGTATATTTCATAGTGTTATGAGAGCATTTTTATTAATTAAAAGATTCATTATTAATTGAAAGATTCATCAAAAGATTCATTGCTATGTCGGTCAGTGTTCAAAAGGAGAGGGCGAAGAGATAAATGAGTACCAGGCCTTTGTTTGCGTGCGTCAAGAAGCGCAGCACACGTTTCTAAACTATATATGTGTGAGAGAACGTTGACGCGAAATGTATCACGGCTTGACGGGATTGTTTACTGAACCATTGACATGTGTGCATCAAAAGTCCCGCACTAACCTAGATTCATCGTGAGACTGTTTCTTTAAAAAAAAGTTTACAGTTTAGTTTAGCTTAGTTTGTTGGAAGAATAAATGTCATATCAAACAGTTTAACCCATAAGTGCTCTGCTCTTCTCCATATTTTTGGACAATATTAGAACAATGCACGAACTCCGTAGCACCCGTGAGGATCCTGTAATAGATTGGGCAGATTTTTATTTTATGGGATTTTTCTTGGGTGCTGGAGGTCGTGGGTTCAAATGAAAGTGGAGACTGGGATATTTTTACGTTGACTTTCTGGAATTAACCTGCATCTCTGGGTAGTAGAGATCGAACCCCTCTGTGCAGTGTTGCACTCGTTAAAAAATCCCTCGGCAGTTGAAAATCGAAATATGTACTAGCTAATCTATATCTATTGCGTAGAGCATATATTTGTGTGTATAGAACTGTGAAATATATTTTAATAAATGTTCATTTAAATTACTTCTATTTCCTGGAATTACGGAAGAACACATCTAAATTGCATCTTAGAAGAACTTCTGACAAATAATATTTGCAATGAACATATGCAACTACATTTTAAGTATGTAGCACACCTACATTAAATTCCAGTGTACGCCACTGATATATATATATATATATATATATATATATATATATATATATATATCGTACACACACACATACATAAAATATATAATGTAGTAATAAAAGATGCAAAAGAATTTGAATGTTTAGAATCGACCACAATAATTATGCGATTGTTGAATAGAAATAATGTGAAGGCATGCATTTGCCTTACACAAACTTTAGCAGATTGAAATAAATTGCAGGACAAGATGAAGAAGACAACGATGCAACTCATCAGGACATGTATTTTCTCTGTGGTAACGTATGATTGCAAAACATGGAGATTGAACAAAACAATTGTAAAAACGATAACAGCTTTCGAAATGAAATATTGTAGAAAGATGATGGAGGCATTGTCGGCAGAGAATACTGTAAATGGAAAAATTATGCAACAACCTAGTATAAAAGAATATGGACTTTTCCGGCAATATCATACAGGAAAAAGCGAATATATTTCGGTTACATAGAAAAGATACATTGTTCTGGAGATGTTCATAGTAGAAGGCACGGAGCCCACAAAAAAGATGAAGAGGGAGAGCGAGAGGAAAAGGGTATTGATATATTATTGTCAGTTTGAGGATGTCCTTGAATGACGCCGAGCGAATTATCTGAAACTGGTGTGTTCTATGTTGTTGTTAGGGACATTATATTCTGGAAATGTGTATTGGTGTGTGGGCGTGGGTGTTTGTGTGTGTGCATGAGTGTGTAGGTTTAGGTGTGGTTATGTGTTTGCATGGAAGTGTGGGTGTGTGTGATTGTATAAATAACATCTTTAACGTTTCCTATTTCCTTGGGGGTTTCAAGTTTTAGAATGCGCATTGTTATTTCGTGTCTGTTAGTTAAGTCATTTTTAAAAAAGTATTTGAAAATTGAATTCCAGTAAATGAGCTAAATAGGAGACTCGCCTCTTGACAGTTACGACTTGGTAAGACGTATATGCTGTTTTGTATCAATTATATGAACCATCCCTCAATGAGGGAAATGACGTACTGACAAGATGGACAGAGTACTGTTCCGAGCTATATAACTATGAAGAGCGAAACAAACCTGAGAAAACAATCCCCCCAACACCAACAAATATAGAGGATAACCAACTGATAACGAAGGAAGAGGTAATTGCAGCGGTAAAGACATTGAGAAGAGGGAAGGCGGCCGGCGTGGACAATATACCAGCAGAGCTCTTACAAGCAGGTGGAAAGGTAGCGGTGGAAGGCCTGACACACATCTGTAACAAAATATGGGCGACAGGAAACTGGCCGGACTTATGGACGAAATCAATAGTTATACCGTTACATAAGTCTGGAAACCTAAATCTGTGCCAAAATTACAGAACAATAAGCCTCATTAGCCACCCTAGCAAGGTCATGCTTAGATTAATCCTAGACCGATTGAAACCCCAAGCAGAGAACATTATTGCCGAGGAGCAAGCAGGGTTCAGACAGGGAAGAAGCACTACAAAACAGATATTTAATTTAAGGCTGCTAAGCGAGAAATATCTAGAACAGCAGCAAACACTGTATCATGTATTTGTGGATTTTAAGAAGGCGTTTGATAGGGTATGGCATAAAGCGCTTTGGGCGACCATGAAGATGTATAATATCAACGGAAATATTATTACGGTCCTTGAACACCCTGTATAACAAGGCGTCTAGCGCGGTTTTTGTGAATGGGAGGCGAGGAGACTGGTTTCGCACATCATTTGGTGTGAGACAGGGGTGTACACTCTCTCCAACTCTTTTCAATATATTCCTTGCAGGAATTATGAGTGAGGCACTTGGAGGTCACGTTGGTACTGTCAAGATAGGGGGCCGAACAATTACCAACCTCCGTTTTGCAGATGATATCGACGGGTTGGCGGGTTCAGAAGCAGAACTCCAGGAATGGGTAAGAAGGCTCGATGAAACAGCTCTTGACTATAGTATGGAGATAAACGCTGGAAAGACAAAATTAATGATCAACAACGCTACGGGCTTCAACAACAAGATAAAAGCTAACGGTCAGGAACTCGAAGTGGTTGACCGTTTTAAATATCTTGGATCGAATGTCAGTTATGAAGGATCAAAATGTGAAGTGTTGGCCAGAATAGCACAGACAATAGCGGCGCTTGCACGGCTTAACAAAATCTGGCAAGATAAACGGTTAGCACTAAGCAAGAAAATCAGATTAATGCGTACACTGGTCCTGTCAATATTCCTCTATGCTTGTGAGACATGGACAGTTACAGCTGACCTTCAACGAAGGATACAGGCCTTGGAGATGAGATGTTTCCGAAAACTGTTAAACGTCACGTACAAAGATCGAGTTACAAACGAGGAAATACGAGATAGAATTACAACAGCAATAGGGCCTTTCGACGATCTCTTGGCAACTGTCAAAAGAAGGAAACTCACTTGGTACGGTCACATATCGAGATCAAGTGGTCTTGCAAACACAATCCTCCACGGGAAGGTGCATGGCAGACGACGAAGAGGCCGGCCCAAAAAGAGATGGGAGGACAACATAAAATAATGGACCAGTCTCCGACCAGAAGAGTCACGAGCAGCGGCATCTGACAGAGAGGGATGGCGTGGAGTTGTGAGGATGTCTTCATGTGTGCCCCAACGACCTCACCGGTTACGGGATGACCTGACCTTACCTGATATGAACCATGTATCATTTACACTGCCTTGCGCCTGCAATGGCAACACAACTTTCAATCGCGCATATCGTCCAAGCAGACACCAATAATTTAAATTATACGCAATAATGATAGCATTCTAGTGTTTTAACATTTTTTAGAAATGTTTGAATCCCAACTTCGATTATCACGCCCTATCAGTAAGGACAGATCACCATTCTTAGTCTCAGATAAGGGCACAGCGGACTCAATAAACAACAGATTAAACTGCATGCTTCACTCTGTATACATCTAGTGAGAACGAACAAAGTGCTGAGCGTGTATTATATGTTGTATCTTATACGGCCAGTTAAAGCCCTACAACTCAACACTAAACTCAAAATTGTCTGGAATATAGAGGAACTTCAAATCACGGTCGAGTGTGGGAGTAGCTGTAGTCGAGAGGTTAAGGCACTCGCCTCTCACAGTGATGAACGATCGAATCCCGCAAGTTTCAAGCGACCCTAGTATCACGGGAGGTAAAACAAGAATGTCTGTATCCTAAGTTACCTCCAGTCGTCTCACTAATAGTCTTGCCACGGATCAAAGGTAACTCGGGACAAGAGAGTGAGGATGATGACCAGTGCATATTCTTGCTCACTATAATCCAAATACAGAGCCCATCCAATTATTAAGAGAAACCCATCTGATGTTGTGTCCATCATCGCTTGCGATGGACAACAATTATTATTAACATTGTATTCATCAAAGAGGAATAAATGTTAGAAGAAAAGTACAAATTATACTGATAATGTAAAAATAAAACCAGTACAAACGTGTATGCATGTCGTAAAAGGTGTCTTATATAGGTTATGCATGGTTCTGGCAGTAACATCTAAAATAAAGTAGCGGAATCCATGACTTCACAATAACATGGTCGCTCTGACATAAACTTCATGTAAGAGTGAAAATCCTAGTGGTCAGTGTATGCTGCAATGCAATACAGGAAATACATTTAATGATGACATTAATAGCCTAAGCTATTGATTCTGGAAATTATTATCATTAAGTGTTTCAGCAAGTGTCGTTGACGACACAAAAATTGAGACATATTCTTTTGTTTAAACAAAATGCATCAAACAAATGGGCGTCAAATTTAATTGAACTGTTTGTGACAGCAGAGATAACAAACGATCAACATTTAGTAATGACAGTCCCAGTTTCGTCAGATCAGAAGTAGAGGATGCAATACATGTAAAATCAAGTGGGAAGCAGCAGGCAAGTAATTATATAATTGATTATTGCTAGAAAGGAATTCAATATAGATAAAGTCACTGATATGTATATGGCATCTACAATGCATAATCTATAACATGTCTGATAACATCAGTCTTTATTACACTACACAAGAAATCTCGTGCATTTCAGTTTTCAGATTTTAGAACAATCATTTCGATAAGGCACACTATTAAGAAACACCGCAAAATTATATGAGGGGCTTGTACAGGATAAAATAAATCTAAATGTAGACAACGCAATTATAGGAGAGCAGTTTCAATTTCTACAGAACGGCATAGCAAATGAAGCAATATTTTGTCAAGATTAACCTAAAAATAAAGAAAAAAGCACCATGTGCATGTGTTTTATAAACTACGAGGTGTGTTCAAAAAGTATCCGACTTTAATTTTAAATCAAATGAAGCATGAGTGTTGTCTTTCGACATGAAGGTATAGGGACCGTCATGTGTATGTGTGTATTTTTTTATCGCCCGCAGATTTCGTCAGTCTCTGACAGTCAAGCCATCGAGTGTTGCGTGCAATGAGCACTCGTTGGGTATTCCTTAACCAGACGTATATCAATGTCAAAGTCATGTTGACCGTTTTCTTTGACTCCGTGGGGTTGTGCATAACGAGTAGGCGCCACGGGGTCAAAATATTACCAAAGAGCACTACCTGGAGGGCATCCCTCGCCTTCCTGATGCTGTTCGACGCAAACGACGAACCTGTGGACAACGGGAACTTGGCAACATCATCAGGACAACGCACCCACCCATTCTTCGCATATGATTCAGACTTTCTTGACCAAAAAACGCATTCCTCTGATTCACCAGGATCTCTATTCTCCCGGCATGTGTGGCTTTTCCCCAAAGAGTACTTTTGAGAGAATTAGAGTTTCAAACCTTAAGAAGAGTAATTATATTTTTCGACCCAAAGGTCGGATAATGTTTTAACACACACCTCGTACATTAAAGGTTTTGACAGTCGAACATGAGAAACTAATCCCATGTTTGGAAAACATTTGGTTTAGATGAAAAAGACAAAACCTCAGTGAGCTGGGTTTGTGCAAGCTGTAACTTTAAGATATGGCAGAATAAGGAACTGAGACGCTAGTCCGGTCAGGCACAACATAATTACCAGGACGTAGCTTCATGGTCAGGCCCAATACACTGACCAAGACCAAGATCTCTCTTCCATGTAGCGTTCCCTGGAAACAGGCTGTTTCAATGGCAGCCTGACTGAGGAGATGTGGATCAATGTGATCCCTGTAGCAGTGAGCAGCAACGCAAATAAAGCTAACCATAGCACAACCGCCTGGAGGACCGCGGAACACCTTTATGAACATGCTCGGGATGAGTGGTCATTTTCAGGACGCACACAAGAGTACATTTTCTCATTGTGAGCATTAAACAACAACAATACTCACCGTCTTTAGATGTCAAAATCTGTGTGTCGCAAGGATGAATACCGTTCCTTTGTCTGTTTAACATCTACACATAATACATTTTTCGGCTGATAGACACAATGCCAGTCTTCCTTATTGGTAGAGTCTCGATAAATAATTTCAGATACCCAGATGACACAGTTGTGCTGGCTGAAAATAAACAAGAATTACAGGAATGAGTAGTTAAAGTTAAGAACAAAAGTCGGGTATATAAATTACATTTTAGCACATAGAAAACTGAACCTTTGAAATTTACAAAAGTGGACAAGAGATCTGCTAATCGGAAAATAATAGATTATCAAATACTGGAACACGTCTAGAGTTTCAGCTATCTTGGAAATATAATAACGAAGGATTAAAAAATGAAAAATAGAATTAAAGAATAGAACAGGCGTTGCCAAATATGTTATCATATGTAGATATCAAAACAAACCACTCATAAACTAAAAATTATAGTTACGTGTTCTCGTATTTATCGTTCAGCATTGAAGCGGGGATAAGGAACAAATAGTTTGAGAAGGAAAACTAATGTCATTAAGTTGTGGATATATTGGAAATGTGCGAATCTCGTGGAAAGAAATGAAATCAAATACGGAGATATTTAAGAAATCTGGACAACTGTTTAATGAAATCAGGCGTATTCAAGATATTTGGGTCACACATAAATACATAAATTGATGTAAGCAACACTGGAAGCAAAGGTTGGGGGTAATTGTGCCAGAAGTTAAGAACGCTATAAGTCAGAGGATATCATAAAAAGATGAACGGAGAAAAGGCTGTCAGATGCGCAATCAAAACAAGAGATTGAAGGTTGTAAATTAACTTAACGTCATTATACCGGTCTAGAAGACTCTGCAGAGTTTGTATACAACCAGTTTCATGTACATGTCCTTGTTCTAATTGCTGTGCACATCCAATATATTCTTAAATGCATCAACTTTCCCCGTCTCTACTACTTCCTGTGGCATTGCATTCCAAGCATGCACCACTCTCTGACTAAAATAATATTTCCTAATGTCTAATCTGGATCTTTCTTTTGTTAATTTGTAGCTATATCCTCTTGTAGCCGAACTTCAATGTATAATTGACACTTGAACTGAACTGAACACCTTATCATATACCTTTCGATATTTATGTATTTTCTTCTTTTTTTACGATCGACCTTTTCTGTTGCCCTATGTTGTTCACATTAATTTAAAAGAAACCATAACACAGATGTTTAAATAATAAAAATGGAACGTTTAGTGAAAATAGCAATTCTTGGGTTTAGCTATAGACATGTGTGGCCCTGGCACGGAGGGTGTCAGATAAACATATAAAATAACACAGACAAATCTGTGGCAAAGATACAGACAAAAACCAATACATCCGGGAATAAACAAGACAAATGAGATTGTTTAAACGAACCATCAGAATATTGTTTTTTAAATAACCAGGAACAAGACCAAAGAATAATAACGTTTAATAATAGACAATCTTTAATAACAATTAATTATGTTCTGTTATGAGCACGCAATGTGTTGCTAGAGCAGTGCTTTGCAACTTAAGGGATACTCAGTAGTCTCGAGGTAAGGTGTCTGGAGGTCGTCGGTTAAAATCATAGATTTTTTTCACATGATTTTCGGGTAAAAGCCCTCCTGATCTCTGGGTACTGAGATCAGACTTCAGTGGTCAGTGTCGAGCACGTTAAAAAGTCCTTGGCAGTTGGAAATTGAAAAGAGTAGGCTTGACGGTTGCTGCCCGCACAAATATCAAGTTAAAAATCGTTCCAAGTTATGTGTACCTTTCCCCAGGTGGTTTGTTAAGAACATGTATATATGGCGCCTAACTGGCTGTGGGTCTTCTTAGCTCTAGTGTTTGAATCTATTTAGATGGACTCGCACACCGGTTAAACCACTCTCCAAGAGACAGGTTGTATATAGACTATGTGGTCTTCTAAACCAATATAAAGACGTTAAGTTAAGTTCACTGTCAAGATGTGACCTTTCATTACACTTGATCCGGCCTGTGAATCAAAGAATAATTTCCAGGCTGTTAAGGAACGTGCTAACGTCTAGGTAAAGACACTGATCTCACGGCTGAAGTATTAGAGACTTCATTGTCTGAGGTTTACGATGTGAAATGAACAGTCCCTTTCCTCGATACGCAGGACCTGTAAATATTACAGCGCTAGCCAGACGCTAATGGTGTTACTCAAGCCCCTAGTGCTGAATTAAGTTTTACCTCTTGAGGACGTTTGTTTGGTGGCTATTTACAGTGGGTATATTTATATTCCGAAACGTATTTGACTGGCTGTTGTACAAAGCGAGAATCCTCTGTAAGTTTATACTATACTGTTCACATTGTCAATCGCTACCTCATTGTCCAGTCTGCTGTCCCGTAGCCTGCTTCCAGGAGCAGGAACACCGGCGCAGGGAGCGATAATTATTTATCAAAATATTTCACTTGTCTATGATAACTCTTTGCTCCTAATCAGATGCTACAACACACTACACGGATTCATATACTCGTAACGGGACAGAAGATGGAGTACATTGAATCAGTTGACAGCAGCCAGAGATACTTAGCTGGCTGTTTGCATCAGTGTAGCGATCCAAGGCTGACGAGTACCTTGTACAACATCAAAGAGGTGGACCTGGAAACAGGCTGAACTCTCGTAGTCTGGCTAAAAGGGGGGGGGGGGGGTGTATGGCAACGGGAAGGCAAACCAAGTCCCCAAAATGATAGCTCAAATCGGATGTATCGCACAAAAAGACGTAGATATCAGAGCCTCGCTGTAAACTGCGACACAACGTCACAATCTCCTTTTCAGTACGAACAGCGAGGAAGAAGAAGAGAAAATTGCACAGGGAACATTACTAAATTCAGAGATAAGTTCAATGCAAGCGTCAATGATTTTAAAAAAAGGATACATTCGAAACGATTTTTAATTGAATCCTGATAAGCTTTAAGATGATACATGTTATGATCCTCATTTAAGCTATCTTTGCTGATGTTGAAGAAGTTGCGCACAGCAATGATCCCATGTGGCGGTGAGAGTTTTACTCCTGGTAGGATCAACCAAGCCGGACAGGTCATTGGAAAGAGACCAGACTAAGCAACAGAGGAGCAGGTAGATCCCTTTAGGTGTAGCTGCAGAACGAACCGATTAGTGGCATGTGATCTGTGCTGCACCGCACATAACATCCCTAGAGATGTGCTTAAAAGACTGACCGAGGAGTGATGACATGACCGACTCAGATGTACGTGCTTCGTCCCTCACACGACTTGTGATTCTGAGACGCCGACATAATGGACTTTCTCACTTCGGGGATACTCTAATGATGTGGACATACATCTTCTTTTTAAATGATCATGATTTGTATAAGGCACCATCATTTAAACGAGCACCGAGATAGGAAGGCGTCTGGAAGGTTCTAGATTGTCAAGAGCGACGAGCTCACTGCTAAATGGATTATATCATCATCATCATCATCCTCATCATCATACTCATCTTCATCATTTTCATCAAAATCATGATTGTCCTCATCAATCTCACCATCATCATCACTGTCATCTTCATCTTCATCATTGTCATCTTTATCTTCATCATATCATAATCCTCCTGCGTCTCATCATCATCATCTTGATCCTCACCGTCATCTTCATTCTCCTCCACATCATCATCATGGTCCTCATCTTCATCATCTTAATCATCACCATAATATTCATCATCATCATAATCACATGGTCATAATCATCATCCTCGTAATTGTTACCGTCCTCATCCTTATTGTCATCACCATCTACATTGACGTTCTCAACACCATCAATGTCCTTATCATCATCATCTTCATCATTATTCTCCTCCTCCTCACCTTCATCATCATTCTCATCACCATTATCATAATTATCATCCCACCTATCATCATCCATATCATCATCATTCTCAACATAATCTGCTCAATCATCATCAAGCACATATATATCCTCATCATCTCCTCAATTCTCCTCTTTAACAACCGCATCATCATCATCCTCCTCAGCATCATCAACCTTTCATCATCCTCATGATCATCACCTTATCAAAATCATTATTATTATCATCATCATCCAGATCATTATCATCATATTCATCCTCATCCTCATTGATTGTCATCGAAATGATAATCATCCTAATTCTTATTATCAGCACCATCATAATTGTTTTTATTATCCTCACCAATGTCATCCTCACCATCATCTACACCGCCATCATCATTCTCATTTTCATTCTCATCATCATTCTCCTCATCGTCATCCACATCATCATCATCCTCACCATTATCATCTCACGATCATCTACACCATCATCGTCATTCTCATTTTTATCCTCAACATCATTATCCTCATCAGCATGATCATCTTCATCATCATCCTCATCATAATCAACATCATCATTAGCATCATCATCAATCTCATCAACAACATCATCATCATCCGCATCATCATCATCAACACCATAATCATCATCCTCATCATCGTTCTCCCCATCATCATTTTAAATATTCAATTTCTTAAAATTAAAGCTATATCCCAGCGATGTCTCCAACACAGTTAAGTAATTGATGCAGGGCCACCCTTTCCTTTTCACACACACCCGACCACTTTGAAACCTATACCGATTATAGGCATTGCAGTTTACAGTCACTATTATATGACGTCACTGTTTACGATTATTGATCAAGTAAGATACGGCATGCGACTGCACCCTGCCTGATCGATACGTTGTTGTTAATCCTTTAACCTGTGTTGGTCCAACCCAGCCTGTGACTTTACGCTCTTCAAATCTGATTCACTCTGATAAGCCAATATACCAGTATCTGCGCTTGCTTTTTCTTAAAATGCCGCAATGCCGATACATCGGCTTGGTACAGTTTGCTCATAAATGAATTATATTATCGAAAATTATAATTGTTACTCCCGCATATAAAGTGTGTGATGTATAGGAGACGGAATTTGCAACACAAAATCAAATGTCAAAGCACATTAAAATAACGCCGTAGATACCGCGTTGTTAAAAAAACGCGGAAAAATCAGGAATGTGGTCTGCATGTATGACAACAGGTTGGCGTCGAGACGTGGTGTCATGGTGTCTTTAAGTACCATACACGGGCGCCACTAATAAGATGGAGAGAGGGCCTAAGTCTCGCAAAATAGTTGTCACACACAGCACTCCAAAGGAATTGACCGAACACAAAATGGGGCTTTCTGATTCCAGAAACTTGTTAACCTGAAGGGATACCAGAATTTAGAAGATACAGGGAAATCAAGATTCACACCAAAGTTAGAAACGCCAATGTCAAGTCGGTGTTGCTGTATAGATCTGAATCATGAAGACTTTCCAAGGCTAAAAAAAGATCCAGTCCTTCGTTAAAAGATGCAAAAAAGAAAAGGTAAAGGCCGCCGTCCATCGTAGACGATGATGACATAATTTATTTTGCTAGCCCTCAAGGACAAGACGACTAGGGGGCGACTGCGAGATGCAGGGGACTCCGAAGATGACTATTAGGGATAATGGGCATACAGTGACAAAACGTGGCTAGGAGTAAAAATCTATGGAGAACGAGACAACAACAGCCCCTCGAACAGCTAATTATGCGAATAAAATGGGACTGTATGTTGGACAAACGCTACGGAACGCATTGTCCAGCATAGCCAACCATTCTCTATGTAGGATTCCTAAGGTAAGACAAAAAGAAGTAGACCAAATAATGCATAGAATGTGAGCTGGAACTAAGATTAAATAATGACACATGTAGAGAGGCAGCTAGAGCAGCCCAAGACCGTGTATGTTGGCGAGATGATGTCGATGGACTATGTACTGAGACGAGCGGCGTGCTTTGATTGATTGATTTATTTATTTGACTGATTGATGTAATACCAGCATTGCAGATCCCTACGTGTACATCTCAGCATACCAAGTGTCTTGATTATCTTGTAATCTGAATGTTCGTAACATTTGGACATATACTGTAATTGTTTTCTAAGATCAATAAATATAAAGTAATGGATACATCAATCCAGATTTACACTGACAAAATAGATGAGTCCAGTCGCAGTAACCATTCTTGAATGTAAGTGATAAACAAAGACGAAACGGCAGAACAGATAAACCTGATTGAACAATAATGCCATCTTCTGTGTGTGTTTAATTCAGGAATATCATTAACAATAACAATTTTGAATGCCGACAAGTAGTTATCTTCACGTACGCACATCTCTATTGCAAACTCTAAAGCGTGGCAAACTCCTGCGCTGGATGTTCAATATTTCAAGTCTACCATCACACGTGAGGCTGCGTGGCCTAGATGTGAAGCGTCTTTTTCACAATTCAAAGAAACCGGGTTCGTATCCCGCTCGTGTCCAGTTTGGCCAACATAGGTTATTTTTCGCCCCTTCACGTACGGAAAGTAATGGCAACCTACCGTACTGCGCACTTGCCATAACCTTATAACAGCCAAATAGTTTGGTTTAGTAAAATGCGGTGTTCTGCCAAGGACATGCTACGCACTTTTTTACCATCCCACTATGGATACCGGTGAATGACAAGACACGTATTTTTGTTTATATGAGCCGAGGAGACTGTGAACAAGTAGACAATGGAATCACGTAATTTGAGAAGAAGACAATTTGCGAGACTGTCACAAGAGAAAGGGGAAAGGCGATTAACGTCTTGTCAGACAAAAGATAATGATATGACAATGTTAGTCAGGGTCAGGTAAACATACTAACCAAGACCTTCCCTCCCTTCCATGCAGTTATCCCTGGGACCTTGACGTTTCTGTCTGGCTAACGAGGTGGGAATCGGTGTGATTCCCATAGTAGTGAAGGTCATGAAGATTAATTCAGGCACAGCAAAACCACATGAACGACGCCGGGAGGTGAGAATAGCTAACTAAAGTCGTTTTCTGTGTGCACAAAACAGTAAAGGTACACATCCTGAGCATTCAGCAACAGCAACAAATGAGAATAGAACTAACCTGAAGATGACTATCACGATTTTGATCAACAGGGACAGATCACCATTCTTCCGCACAAGACAGGACACAACAGACTGAATGAACACATGCGCATGCTCCGGCTACTTACTTCCCTGCTGTGCATCTGTGGTCTGGACTGCACCCCCCTCTATGACGAGTTGAGAAAGATAACTAGCCCAATCAATCAAAACTAATTTTAAAAATGCATGGAGCTATAAATGAGTGGTTGGGTTCGTCATGGCAGCTTGTCTAACTATTTGAAAATTTAAAATGTGGCATTAGAGTAAAACGTTGTGTTAAGTATTTTTTGCCAAATTTATATTGTTGACGACCCATTTATATTTTTCACGACCTATTTATATTGTTCACAACCCATGTGTATTTATATTTTTCATGAGCTATTTTTATTTATATTGTTCACGACCAATTTATATTTATATTTTTCACAACCCATTATATTGTTCACCACCCATTTATATTTATATTGTTCACGGCCTATTTATATAATATTGTTCCTGACCCATTTATATTTATATTGTTCACGATCCATGTATATTGTTCACGACCCATTTTTATTGTTCACGACCCATTTATATTTATATTGTTCACGACCCATTTATATTGTTCACGAACCATTTATATTTATGTTGTTCACGACCCATTTATATTTATATTGTTCATGAACTATTTTTTTTATATTGTTCATGACCCATTTATATTTATAATGTTCACGACCCATTTATATTGTTCACGACCCATTTATATTTATATTTTTCACGACCCATTTATATTTATATTGTTCACGAGCCATTTATATTTATATTGTTTAAGACCAATTTATCGACAGACTTAAAACATGGTTGTCCAGTTCTTCACTGGTGTCTTCGAAAACACATTTGTCACCATATACTGCCTGCATTCTGCGATTAATGTCAACTGGTCGACATCCTTCAGCCTGTTTGAAACCGAATCACCGCTCGCTGATCAACTGTACGCGGACTCCGTATAACAACCGCCATGTTTTCAGCGATTCGCTGAGGAAACTATGAGTCAGAAGATAATACAATTTTGCAAACTTGACGGTTATCATGTGCTGTTTACATTAGAAATGACATCATAACGCGCATCGCACGTATGTTCACTTGTTGCAGTTTAGTCAGGTTCAATTTGAACACGCACACACACACTTGCATGCACACACATACACACACTTGCATGCACACACACACAGACACATACACAGACACACAGACACACACACATATACACACAGACACACACACAGACACACAGACACACACAGATACACATACACACACACAGACACACACAGACACACAGACACAGACACACACACACACCCAGACACACACACACACACACTGACAAACACACAGACACACACACACAGACACACACACACATACACACACACACAGACACACACACACATGCACACAAACAGACACACACACACTTGCATGCACACACACACAGACACACACACAGTTGCACACACACACACTTGCACATACACGCACACGCACACACACACGCACACACACGCACACACACACACACACACATGCATGCACAAACACACACACACACACTTGCATGCACACACACACATACACTTGCATGCACACACACACACACACACACTTGCATGCACACACACACATACACTTGCATGCACACACACACATACACTTGCATGCACACACACACACATACACTTGCATGCACACACACACACACTTGCATGCACACACACACACACACTTGCATGCACACACACACATACACTTGCATGCACACACACACACTTGCATGCACACACACACATACACTTGCATGCACACACACACACATACACTTGCATGCACACACACACACATACACTTGCATGCACACACACACACATACACTTGCATGCACACACACATACACTTGCATGCACACACACACACACTTGCATGCACACACACACATACACTTGCATGCACACATACACACACACACACGTGCATGCACACACACACATACACTTGCATGCACACACACACAATTGCATGCACACACACACACACTTGCATGCACACACACACACACACTTGCATGCACACACACACACACACACTTGCATGCACACACACACACACACTTGCATGCACACACACACACACTTGCATGCACACACACACACACACTTGCATGCACACACACACACACACTTGCATGCACACACACACACAATTGCATGCACACACACACACACTTGCATGCACACACACACACAATTGCATGCACACACACACACACTTGCATGCACACACACACACACACTTGCATGCACACACACACACACACTTGCATGCACACACACACACACTTGCATGCACACACACACACACTTGCATGCACACACACACACACACTTGCATGCACACACACACACACACTTGCATGCACACACACACACAATTGCATGCACACACACACACACTTGCATGCACACACACACACACACACTTGCATGCACACACACACACACACTTGCATGCACACACACACACACACACTTGCATGCACACACACACACACTTGCATGCACACACACACATACACTTGCATGCACTCACACACATACACTTGCATGCACACATACACACACACACACTTGCATGCACACACACACATACACTTGCATGCACACACACACACAATTGCATGCACACACACACACTTGCATGCACACACACACACACACTTGCATGCACACACACACACACTTGCATGCACACACACACACACACTTGCATGCACACACACACACATACACTTGCATGCACACACACACACACACTTGCATGCACACACACACACACACTTGCATGCACCCACACACATACACTTGCATGCACACACACACACACTTGCATGCACACACACACATACACTTGCATGCACACACACACACACTTGGATGCACACACACACACAATTGCATGCACACACACACACACACTTGCATGCATACACACACTTGCATGCACACACACACACACACACTTGCATGCACACACACACACACACTTGCATGCACACACACACATACACTTGCATGCACACACACACACTTGCATGCACACACACACATACACTTGCATGCACACACACACACACTTGGATGCACACACACACACACAATTGCATGCACACACACACACACACTTGCATGCATACACACACTTTCATGCACACACACACACACACACTTGCATGCACACACACACATCTGCATGCAGACACACACACACATACATACATACATACATACATACATACATACACACATACATACATACATACACACATGCACTCGTACAGATCGGATAGTACTCTGTGAGTAAATAAAAGGTCGATGTTACACTACTAAGATAAAACAATCCGCGCCAGCAACCACATTGTGTAAAGAAAAATCTACAACCAACAACAGCAACAGTGAATGAACGTTTTGAGTCAGTCATCCGGTAAGATGGCCAGCTGTAATAGTCGTCATAAGCTGCATTATTTAGGTAATATGAGTCTAGAATATGAGAATATGGGTCTGGAATAAGAGAACATTGGTCTAGAATAAGAGAACTTCCTCGTATAGTACCCTGTTTATGTAGATCGTTGTTACTACGTATTCAATATCTGTCTTCTTTGTCCACAGAATCACTTCCTCACATCAATTGATGGAATAAGTCAAACAATGATTTCTTTCTATTCTGTTCATGATTTTATTTCTTGCTGCTGTTTTTGTTGTTTCTCCATCTTGTTATTCTTTCTAAATGTTTCAGTCATTTGCTATTATTTTCCATGAATGTGCCTCATTTCCTTTCCTTTTCTGTAATACATTGATGTTTCCGCCTTTCAATTTGTTCTTTCTCAATGTAAAACAAAAATATTTTTTTTTTAATGATTTGATTTTCTTGCTATGGCATTGCTCCTTCCCAATTGCTCCTTCATAATACGGCTCTTATTTTGCAAATTTCTTAATTCTTTATCTTTTCCTTCTATTCCGTGTTGCTTATCTTCTCTGATCTTTCCCCTTAAAGCAGAGAGTACCCGGTATGAAAAGAATAGCTGGGGGCTGGCAACATCAACATGCTAGAAACATTGTCGTTATAATCAATCACTGCAAAAGTTCAAGTTTCTTGTAAATGGTCAGACGCAAAAAATACTCTGCTTTTCATTTGAGCGAAAAGATGAATAACTTCATTTTCTTGCAAACAGATGAGCCTAAAAAAGGGTTAATTGTAATTATCGCATATTCTTCACATTAGAGGAAAAAAAGTGAATGATTGCGAATGTTTGGAAACATAGATGTTTTGTTTTTTGGCGTTTTTTGGTGTGTTTTTTTTGCGTTCGCCTTATTTCTTTAATCCCAAAGGCGGTGTGCTTTGCACTGTGGTTTTTATTTTGCGCATGTCGGCCCAGTGAATACGACTTCAGCATGCATTTTATGTAAGGGTCTGTTTCCTCCTGCATTTTCTAAGTGTTTATTTCCCAGGGGTAACGGCTGGTGCTGTGATGGGGATCGAACTCAGCATCTTCGGTTTATGAGCCGTGTCACTTAACCACTAGTCCACGCCGTCCCCGTACATGGTTAATGCATTGAAGGCATATGCTTCGTATTGGAGCAAAACGTTGAATAAAGGAACGGATGGACGTCGGTGTAAAAATCAAATACAATGAAATGATTTATATTGTGGAAGGTCCCGTTTTTTATGTTAATCTGCCATATTGGATATTCATGAACTGCCCACAATTTGTCACTTGTGTATGAGAGTTTTCTACATCCTGGTTCTCGATATTGTGGAGTCAAAATAGTCCTAGACAAGATATCGTTTGCTGTAAAAAAAACTAAAAAGTTATATTTTAATATGGCTACCACCGATATTGGAGAAAGGAAACTAACATCCGGTCAGGCAATACATACTGACTAGACTATGTTAGTCAGACTGCGGCGAAATATACGGGTCAAGACACTACCTCACACCCAACAGTTCTCCATGGAAACAAGCTGTTGATTAATGGCAGTCTATGGGGATCGGTACTGTAATCACGATAGATTCATATTGCACTACAGCTAGGAGAACCACAGTCCAGATACTTTAGTAAACCTCGGATGTGAGGAGACCCAAGGCAAGTCGCCAACAAAGGAAGTCGTCAAGAGTGTCCTACTCAAGTACGAGTAGCATTATCAGCAAATACAACTCTTTTGTCCAAATGCGAAGGAATTGTTGACGTGATCGACACTGAACACATTAGTTCGATCTGACTATCCAGAGATCTGGGGAATTTTTACCAGAAGATCCACGTAAAAAAATGTCACTCTTCACCGTGATTCTAACCCGCGACCTCCGGCACACGAGGCTGACACCTTACATCGAGACCACTGAGCCCCTTGGAGTGTAAACGGAATAATAACGTATACATGACCTTGGTCGGGATCATGGTCGTCATCTTGATCTTGATTGTGATCTTGATTGTGATATTGATTCTAATCTTCATTGTGATCTTGATTGTGATCTTGATTGTGATCTTGATTCTAATCTTGATTGTGATCTTTATTGTGATCTAGATTCTAATCTGCATTGTGATCTTGATTGTGATCTTGATTCTAATCTTCATTGTGATCTTGACTTTGATCGAGATTGTGATCTTGATTGTGATCTTGATTCTAATCTTCATTGTGATCTTAATTTTGATCGTGATTGTGATCTTGATCTCATTGCCCCGTTCCCAAGCGTTGCTTTGGGTCTCATCTTCGATTCAAGCGGACCATGTCTGGGTCACGGAATTCCAATGAGTGGTAAGCATTCAATCAGAGGTGTCTCCGATGTTGCTGCGGAAAGCAACGGCGTCTGATCAACGCATTGGAGGTCTTCCCTGCGATCTTTTTTTGCCTTTGGATACCAGATTGCTATCACCGTTCTCCAGAGACCATCGTGTCGTGGTAAAATGTGACCTTCCCGTCTATGTTTTGTGTTGTCTGCAGAGATTACCACATCATTCACCAAGGACAACCGTTTGTCAGAATTGTGAAGATTTTGCATGCTTTGGTTACGGAGAGTGCTTCTGACCAAGTCTCACTTTAGAGAGTCTGAAGACGGACTTTGGTATTTACATATTAAATGAACACAGAAAAGAGACTTTTAAATGTAACGCGTCCAATACGTGAAAAAGATATGCGATCTCTTCTCTTCCAAATGTATATCTAATTTCTTTATCCGTCAACTCGCTTTTAGAATGTACATCGCCTATTTTCATGTATCTAAGAACGTTTTAGTTATTGCATTTCCCAATTTCATGTTGTTGCTGTAAATGTAATGCTTTTATCACTTCACCACGAAGAGACAACGTATAGATAAAATCAACACGCAAAAAAAAATTTTAAACAGCCAGCCCCGTGCCCAGATCAAATAAGAAGCGTACGTCAGTTCTGTCTAGTCTCAGCTTGCCTGCTGATACGCCATCGTGTTTGTTTAAAGCTGGTAAGTGCACACACTTGCGCCATCCTATCATGCCTTTGAAGGCAGTTGCATTTCTAGACACCGGTTGTCTGCTCGGTATCTTCTCCATTCAAAAATTTACGGATTAACATGGAATAATACCAAGGTCATACGTTGTAGTGTAAACATTACCTAAGTAAACGGTCTTTACATCTCGATTGAAATATTTCCAAATTTATACATAATTTATTTTCCAACATTATCAAACTTTACTTCATTCCATTTTGTATATATATATATATATTGGATTACCAGACGACCCGTTCCTAATAGGCGGTTACGCCACTGCGGATCCCAACTTCGATTCCATTGTCCTCTGTCTTGGTTCATGGTAGACCAAGGGTGATAAATTTCCCGTCTGTAGTCTCGCAGATATTGTTTCTGAATTCGAGGGAGTAAAGACCAGCTCGTAGGTCGTCTTCTGTCTCGTGAGTTCCAGACTGCTGTCGCTGTGCTCCAACGGTCCACAATTCTCCGAAGCAAACGACCAGCCCAGCGATGCTTTGCCTAGTCCGTGTGGGTAACTACATCCCTCACCAATGTCATTTGTCGTACGTCAGTGTTGTGAAGACCTTTTAAACGTTGGTTGTAGAACGTGAAGCCGATCATATGTCTCCCGAGGGAGGAATAGGTCACTCTGAGTTTGCACTCCATTTATTTTGTAAGTGCCCATGTTTCTGCAGCATAAAACTTTGCAGGTGAAACTGTGGAGTTGAATAGGGAGACGCGCAGACTGTGGTTGTGGGTATGGTCTAGTGTCGTCTTTAAGGACGAGAAAGCTACCCAGTTCGCGCGACGACGTCTTGTAAGTTTTGGGCTTAGGTCGTTCATTAAGCGTCCCAGGTAGATATACTCCTCTACGTCCTCCAGATTCTCACCATCGATGATGACTAGGTCATTTGTAGAGAAACGGTTACGCATGACTTTTGCCTCGGAGGTGTTCATCTCGAGACCCGCTTTTCTCCCTACTTTGTGAAACATAGTTACCATCTGGTTAGCGTCTTTGCCTGTGATGCGCACTATGTCATTTGCGAAGCGGAAGTGGTTAAGTTGTTTGTCATTGATGCTGATGCCAAAGGGGTAGGGGGGGGGGAGTCCAATTGTATTGATTGATGATGGACTCATAGTATGAGAAAAAGAGACTTGGTGAAAAAGGATACGCCTGGCGAACACATTTCTAGACGGACACTATTAGTTTTATGGAATATCTTGAGGGTTGTCGTACATTATGTGTAGCAATTGGCAAAAGTTCTGACGTACCCGGGACATTTCACTTGCCCAGCAGAGAATGCCAGAGGAAAAGTGGCTCTACAGACTCAAATGGCCTCTTGTAATCGATAAAGGTGACGATCAAGAGAGTTTGAAATATGTATATATATTTTTTTAAATTTATTATTTGTTTTATTTTATGTGTTTGCCTCACTAGTTTCTACTGGTGGAGGAGCGCGTATTCCACCCTAGACCGTAGTCAACCTAGGCGATATTAAACCGCATAAACCAGTGTTTGGATGTATGTGTGCATCTGTATGTACCTAAGCTAGGAATATATATATATATATATATATATATATATATATATATATACATATATATATATATATATATATATATATACATATATATATATATATATATATATATGACTCCACTGCCTTGTGGAAACTGCGAGAGAGAGGTTAGGGCTACGGGAGTAAACCCAGACAGATTATCCGGAATGGTAGCACCTAAGACGGATGGTTTTAAAATTGCCAACTTATTCCGGCAGCTCCTGTAGCTGAGCTGGTGCCAAATTGTCATGCTTTACATTCCTGTGGATTACACCAGCGAGACAGAGGGGGATCCTGCCGTTTGGACAGCCCATGGTCTCCATATTCAGCAACCAGGTTTGAGCCATGTGAGGGTACTCTATATATATATATATATATATATATATATATAGACGAGGAGATACCTTCCAAAATTTCCGCATTTAATGGATTGTATAGAAATAAGTTACAATAAAATGATTTAAACTACATTTCCTTCAAAGTAGTTCCCTTCGGAAAACTATACACTTTTGCTAACGTGCATACAACTGCTGGAACCATTCGTGAAACCCAGTCCTTGATATCTTCTCAGCTGTGTAGTCGCATTGGTGATTACTTCCTAAGCATCCGTGAATCTAAGTCCTTTTAGTGCCGATTTCGGTCAAGAGAACAAGAAAAAATCAGTCGGTGCAAGGTCGGGACAATACGAATGTTCCAAGGTAATCACATTGTGCTTAGCGAGGTATTGCTTCACCAGTAGGGATTGTCATGCAGCATAATCCAACTGTTTGTTCTCCATGTTTCTGATGGCATCTGTTAGACGACAGTGGATATCAATGTACATTTCCGTGTTAACCGTTCGGCCTTCAGAAATGAAATCATGGTAGACTACCCTGGGAATTTAAAAAAATACTTCCAACATAACTTGTATTTTTCTCTTGTCCAAACTAAATTTATGTGTCCGGGGAGATGTGGGAGATTTCCGTTCAGATGAATGACGTTTTGTCTGAGGATCGTACAAAAAACACTAGGTCTCATCTCCTGTGGTTATGTTGTTGAGAAAATTGCTATCTTAATCAGCCATTATGAGGCCAGCCAGGTTTCCTGCCAGGGGCAATCTCGTTTTTTCTGTTCAGGAGATAACATTCTGTGAACCATGTGTTGATAAACACTATGCACGTGAAGCTTATTTTGGAGAATACTATGGCAACTTCCAACTGATATTCCAACTTCTGAGGCTATCCTCTCGACACTGTCTTCTGTCAGCACTCACAACGTTTCGAACACGTTCAACGTTTTCATTGTTGATCGAGGTTGACGGTCGTCCACTACGTGCATCATCATCGACAATAACACGACCTTTACCGAAACGCTTGTGCCATTAACATACTTGAGATTTCTTCATTTTGGTATCACCTTATGCTTTATGAAGCAATGTTTGTGTCTCTAAAGGTGACTTCTCAAGCAAACACACAATTTGACATTTGTACGTTGTTCAATCCAGAACATTTTCAACTTCAACGATGCAATGAGCACATCACAAAACACAATTATGTAACTTCTGTTCGAGAGTATATGTGAAGGTCACGTCTGCCATGTCATTTCGAAAAGGTCACTACCAACTTTTAAATATATATTTTACATAATGCAATCTTTCATTCAAACACGAGTCGACTAATCCGGGACCTTTTTGATACTACATCGTACATATGGGAACCGTGACGGTAGTCCGGTACGGCACAACATACTGACGTCAGATACAGTCACGATATACTGATGAAGACAACTATTTCTCTTCCATGTAGCGTTCCAGGGTGCGTAATTTACGGTAGCAGTGATGGTTACGTAGATAAAGTCAAGAATAGTTTAACCTCCTGGAGGACCGCGGAGCACCTTCATCAGCACGATCTATAAATATATATATATCGCGTATGTCAATACTGTACAAACATTTTCTAAATTCCTATCACTTTAGATTTAAATGAAACAGTGTTAAGTTTACGTTTATATCTAAATGGGGGAAAACATCCCATATCAGAGTCAAACACAGAAAAATTACGTCACTTTCTGGATGATGACCTAGATATGACATAAAACAGTAGACGCGCTTGGACACTTATTAACAACTTTAGTGATGATCCAGCGAGCGCTCATGTAGGCATAATACAGGTCACCCCCAATCATAGCCCACCAATTACTACTGAACGAGAAAACCACTAAAAAAAGCAGAGCAAATCAATATCCAGCGAGATTGTAAACAGGAGAATGACATATTGACGATACCTTTCTCCTTGCAAGTACTAAATGATGCAAAACATCAATTGAAAAACAACAAACAAAAAGATGATTTGAGGACAGAGTAAACTAAAAAACTTTAGACCAGAAATCATCACATGACTGCTGAAGCTTTTCAACACATACATCAGTTCTACGCACATTTCTAAAACCTGGAGAAAATCACATGTACTTGCTCTGCTAAAACCAGGAAAACCTCCATCAGAACTTCCAACCGGTTTCACTACTGTGCCATCTGTACAAAGTCTTTGAAAGAAGGATCCTGAACCGTATTGCCCCCTCATGGACAAGAAACTCATCATGGAGCAAGCAGGCTTCAGGCCTGGAAGATCATGTTGCTGCCAGATTCGTAACATGGCACAACTGATCGAAGACGGGTACGACCGTAAACAGATCACAGGAGTAACTTTTATTGACTTAAGCGCAGCATATGACACCAAAGACCACCAGAAGTTGTTTGCTAAGCTATACACTATGACAAAGGACTGCCGTCTCACAAACGTCATTAAATGTATCCTACAGAATACGTTACTCTATGGCAAAACAACAAAAATGGGCTGGCACATGGAAGTTTCCTGGCACCTATGCTGTATAATATATACACCAACGATCAATCTATAGATACAGAGGTGGCAAAATTCATATATGCCGATGATACAGCAGTAGCTGCCCAGGGAAAGGGCTTCGAAGAAGTTGAACAGAAACTGACAAACTCCTTTGATGCCCATGCTCTATATTACCAACAAAATGACCTCAAACGAAACCCCAGTAAAACTCAAATACGTGCCTACCATCTCAGAAATAGAGAGACGAAAAGAAAGTTGCAGAACAAATAGAAAAGACAGGGTCTAGGACACAGAACTGCTCCCAAATACTTGGGAGTAAAGTAGGGCCGCACGCTGTCCTATGCCACACATTGTCAGGAGACGAAACAGAAAATACATGCCAGAAATAGTATCATACGAAAACTGACTGGCACAATATGGGGAGTAAAGCCAGATGCCCTCAGAGCATCATTAGTCGCTCTGTGTTTCTCTGTAGCTGAGGACGCATAAAACCAGTCTGGAAGAACTCTGCACATGTCAAACATATAGATACAGCAATAAATGAGACATGCCATATAGTTACTGAAAACCTAAAACCTACACTAACTGATAAAATATATCACATAATCGGCATAGTGCAACCCCCCCCCCCCCCCCCCCGACTAGTCCAGGAAATCGACGCATCGAAAGTTGGAAACAGCTGACACAGGTTACTTGATCGAGTTACGGGAGGAACCTGCGCTTGGACATCTCCTGCCCTACGCAACATAGAAGTCACAAAATAGACTTCGAACTGATGTATCACGTTGCAGGAAAAACTCGAAAAGATGGGGATAAAGAGATGATGAAACATGCGAATGGGGAGAAACACAAGACCAGAACCATCTGATGATCCGCCTAAACCTCCCGGAGAATTGTAGCATGGGTGACCTTCTGAGTGCCAGTGACAGGGCAATCCAAGTAGCTGAATACTGGAAGAATGAAGTGTGACGTAGTGCATATGAAACGGAAAGTAAGTATATCTGTATATAGCTTGAATTACTCGTATTCCAGAATTACATTGAACAATGCCAAGTTATATCTACTATACTTACTTACGTGCACATGACTAGTCGATCTCTTGTTAATTTCATATTTGTAATTCTAATCTTAATTCTTACCTGTATTCATAATCGTTTTTTTGTTTTTTTTACAATTTAACGCTTCGAAAATTCACACTTTCGTTTCTTTTCTACAAATTTGACATTTTTTTTCCGTTCTATTTTCAGCACAGGAGGTATTTATTTTTCTTATCTCATGTTTTGTTTTCCATTTTATATCATGTAATAATATAAGAACTTGTTTTTTTACCTGGTTTTTCCCGTTTATATATGCTCAAGGCTAACTTGTTAGCTTAGTAATATTGCTTAACGCGACCTCGTTTCAAGTTTGCTATTATTTATTTGTGTATATTTCGTTGTTTTTTCTGTTACATGTATGTGTGTGCTAAACTGTTGAGCTAACACTGCTAATGTTTTGGATAGATGCGGTTTTGTTTACAGTTTATTAACATTGCTTGCATATATTTCGCTGCTACATCAAAATATGTTTTAAAAAATAAAATCCAATTGATTTGTTTAGATCCATAACTCTGTTTTGTACATCAATCTCTGCAGCTACTGTGAGGATTATTCTTCTTCTTCATCGATCAACTGAAACGATGCTTTTAGCCCGGTGAGGTTCTCGAAGAAGACTGTGTGTTTCAAGACTTCGCCGATCCCTCACATCTTTTCGAACATGGTTATTCCCCCAGACCAGACTGCTTCTCTTTGGTCTGCATAGGTAGGGCATTCTTACAGAATATGTTCTGGTGTTTCCTTGGGTGCTCCACAATCGCTCGTGGTTGTGTATTTAAGACTCATTCTGTGGAAGTAGGCTTTACGTCGTTAAGTCTACTAGTTATTGCACTAAATTAACTTCTAGTGGCTAAGAATTTTATTCACATTATATCGGAAAATGTAAGCCACAGAAACTTTAAAAAGGCAACATTCGACGATTTGGTATGTATTTCTTGAAGACCTATGCTCCGCGCGGAGCTGAACAGACTTAAACTGATTTTTAACAGAACAATCGATGATTTCTGTAATCTATAAATTTGATTCCAGCTTCAATTGTTCTGAGACAGACCTGACCTAAAAGTAATCGGCAGGCTTGTTTGTTCAATCTCAAAGTGCTTCTTTGTGACGGTAACCAGACGTCTTCGATTACCCAACAAGAGACACGGGGAGATAAAACGTCCACCATTTACAGCAGTTTCCGTGAGTGTTTCCGCTTTTAGAACTAAACAGGTTTAGTGACCCTACCGTTCAGTGACGTCTACTCCACCCATTATAATAAGACTTTTGTCCCACACACTTGAGTGGTGAAACGTGAATAAAGAAACGATAAAAGGTTACTTCCCTTGGATTGATAAGTACAAATTCCCTAGTCCAGGTAGTGACAAATATGTTTAGTATCAAGGAGCCAGGTAATACATGTGGGAGCAAGACTAAGTGCTGGATGAAAAGTTCCGGTACTTGGGTCTTAATTCACCCAAGCATTCCCTGGGTTTCCATTGTACGTAAAGGGACGTTACATTTCTGGTTATGTGGAGGACAGGTCGAAATAATTTTATTTCAATTAAATAAGTAACGACTTATATACATATAGAAGTGTAGAGAAATTGGTTATATTCAGTTTTGTGAATGGTTAGGGTTAGGTGGTTTGATTTAGAGTTAGGATTAGGAATAGGATTATGGTTAGGTTTAGGGTTAAGGTTATGGTTAGGTTTAGGGTTAGATAACATGCTTGTTATTATATCATCTGACAGCATGGACAATGGCATGTGGCTGTTGACAATGGTTGCAACTGTCCTTATCGTTGATCAACGATGACGGATTCAAAATATTCTCGGTCATTAGCGCAGAATGTTTGACACCCCAATAGTTAAAAAGTGGACTATTCTGTGACGTCACTTCTTCAAATGCGGTGCTAGCAATTAATTTTTGTTTTGTTTGGAGTGAATTAAGACGCAAATACCAAAGTTCCTCGTAGGGTTGTCCAACATTATGGATGATATGGGTAAACTGTTCTTGAAAATAATATTTCTCATTATGCACACTGAAGTTTATTTTCAAAGTGATTCTTATCTATTTCCACTATTACTTAATGTGTAATGCCTGAGTTCCTGCACAACAGTCTGGCCTTGATAGTCAGCCGCAGAAAAGGAAATTATGCTATTTTGTATCCCTTAAAACAGATTTAGTGGGGCGGGACGGGATTGGGGGAGGGGGGGGGGGGAGGCGGGAGTCTGTACGTGATGGTGGACTTGGTTGTGCGAGTAAATACGACACTGCCCTGAAATGTTAAGCGCCATATGAATATGTCTAGGCGCCATTGTGAAATGACGCTGACGATTTGTCGTGCTCTGCCCAAGTCTTATCTGTCCTAATAACTAACTTCTCTCAGCGCCTAAATTGTTGAAGCAAACGTCTAACACCTGATTTGGATCACCTAACCTGTATTTAGGATAGTCTGTTTCCAGTCATTTGCAGTGTGGTTTAATAACAATTGTTTTTACGTGATCAGGTTGCAAGCCTCACGCACAACCTTCATTAGCCGCCTCTTACGACAGGCAAGGAAGGCAACTGTCGCATTTGTCTGTTTGTTCCGGGACAACTGGGATGCGAACATAGCTGTGCTTAAAATAACATACTATTTTACAAATAGGCCGATGATGTAGTGGTACAGTGGATTAAAATAAGATGTACAGAAAACATGTATAGGTAATGTCAGCTACTAAGCTGTGACGAAAGCAGAAATGAAGAGACACTAGTCCGGAAAGGCACAATATACTGACCAGGACATCGCGTCAGGGTCAGGTACAATACATTGATATATACTGGTAGTATAGGCTAGTGCATCTAATAAATATGAGGGCATCTTGTCATATCCAAAATCCTTTTTTTGTTTTTCACTAAATCTCTTTTAGTGGCCCTGCCAACTTTTCATAATTCTTGCATCTTACATGCTGCGACCTTTTTTTCAATAAGTTTCAATTATCAGGTATTGTTTTAAAATTATCGCGCCATGCCAATCTGTATGCTAAATTACGGTCCAAACAAGATATAGGAATTGTTAAATTAATTATGTCAAAATATACGCATGGGAATCAAATTGTTCTATGATATAAAAATGTTTTTGAAAATATACATGATTTAAGTGTGTACTAAATTCTGGCAAATTGTCATATGATACAATAATTTTTACTAAATTCTTCCAAAATGTCACATGATACTAAAATGTGTACACTAATCTACCCAGCTATGCTAGAATATGAGAACGTATTCTAATTTCCAAGCTGTAAACATGTGTTCTATACAATGGAGATATAAAACAAGTGTAATAAATGTCAACAGAGATAAGATAGCGTATATTTCAAATTCTACAATGATGAAAGTATTTGTACAAAACTGAGCCAAGATATACAAATTTGCTATAAGCTGTTCGTTCCCCAAAATCAGAATCTGTACAATGATAATTGTGTGCATAGTCAAGAGTTGTGTTAAAATTTGCCAAGGTATTGATTTCTATTTGCATTGAATGTTGTTAAAATTAGAGAAAAGCTTACACACAAATCTACAGGATAACTGAATTTCTAAAAATAGAGCAAAGAAATTAACATTTGTACACAATTTGGGTCAAGATATTACACATTATACAGAACAGAACCAACATATTAGCATTTCCACAAAAGTGTGCCCAGAAATTGCAAAATGTGTACAAAACTCTGCACAGAAATTACATAATGTGTACTAAACTCTACCCATATATTACAAAATGTGTACTAAATTCTACCCATATATTACAAAATGTGTACTAAACTCTACCATAATATTACAAAATGTGTACTAAATTATTCATCATGTACAAGTCGATCTGTTTCCCAAACATCGGACTTGAAACACGTGTTGACTTAATGATTGTAGGAGGAAAGTATATATTATCGGGGGGGGGGGGGGGGGGGGGAGACACAAGATCGACCTCGGTCTTGGATTCTGTAACAAGGGAGAGTAGCTCAAATGTTTGTCTGAAAGGATGGAGACTGTTTGGACAGGAGAGCTCTTTTTGGAAGATGAACCAAACATAGGTTACTGTTTTGTTTTTGTTTTTCAAAGCTTGATAACGCTATTTGAATTAGACTTTTTGTTTTCTTTTTAAAAACGAAGATCTTTTTCTTCTTCTTCGTCTTCTTCCTTCTTCTTCTTACGCAGTCAGACAGTAACCATTATTTTTTCGAAAAAAGCGGCGGTCATCCTGAGGCTGTCGACACTGCCATAGAGCTTGTCTTGTGGTTCCACTGGTGATGGCCACATCTGCTCTCTCTGATCCTCGTATGTCGGGTAGTTCTGCAGCAGATGTTCAGCGGTCATTTTCCCGGTACCACACGGGCATTCGTCGGTTCCACCTATCTTTAATTTGTTGAATAGGTGGTACCTCAGTCTATTGTGGCCAGTGCGAAGTCTGAAGACAACGACCTGCTCTCTTCTATTCAGCTGGTAATATGCATCGTTTTTGGTGTAACCAGTTTGTTCGGTTTCCCATTTGGTCATGTATCTGGCTTTGATAAGCCGTTTTGACTCTTCGTACGTCATACTAGTATATGTTTGTGGTAGTTTTGCGCCTTCTTTTGCCAGTCTGTCTGCCTCCTCGTTGCCTTGGATGTTGCAGTGTGATGGGACCCACTGTACCACTACCCTTTTTGGTGCGGACTGCTGGCACAGTTGACAGAGTGCTGTTCTTAAGTCATTAAGCTCAGTAATTTTCTGGCTTTTTAGCGTTGTGACTACGGCGAGAGCATCTGTAAGCAGGACTATATGGCTTTCATTTTCACTGTGTGTCACCATTTCTTCCACTGCCGCCCTCAGTGCCTCTGCCTCCGATCTGAAATTGCTTGTGTACTTACCAGTAGCGAATGACATTTGGTAGGTTCAGGAATGCTCCTGCCCCTCCGTTCTGTGTAGTGTTTGTTATAGAACCGTCGGTGTATGCATGGGTCCAGTCCATGCTTGGGTAGTTTTTCGATATAAAGCTTAGGGTAGTATCTCTCCTTTCTTTTTCAGTCTGGCAGTTTTTGTTTCCAATACCTGGTATATTTTCTACCACCTCTGGAAATATATCCTGCCTCCAGGTAGGTTTTCGTACAGTAGTGATGGGTTTTGGTGTTGTTAGTACGTTTATGGGATCTTCGTGCATCTTTGCTTTGGCTATTTCTGCAAAGTTTCTCCGCTTTAGTTTCCCATTTCCCAAATTGTTTAGTCTCTGGTGCATTGGATGGTCAGTCAGTGTTCGGAGTTTCTCTGACTGCAGCTGGGCTCTGCAGTCTCTTCTATCGGTCATGGATTGCAGTTTTGTAATCTTTTCAAGTTCTACAATTCGCGCTGACTTCATGCCTACTGTTATAACTCTCATGGCTTGGTTTTGAAGTTTGCTAACTTTATCGAAGTTCGCCTTTACTGCTGTTGTCCATGCCGCAATGCCATACTCGAGAACTGGTCTCACTCTTTCAGTGTACAGTTTCTTTAGTATGCTTTCGTCTGCTCCCCAGCTTGTGCCAGCAAGTTTCCTCATGATTGCCATTCTTTCTCTGGATCTCATTCGGTTTCTCTCGATCTGACTTTTCCATGTCATGCGCCGATCAAATGTGACTCTCAGATAGTTTGGGTTGTCGTTTGGCTGCAGGAATTTGCCATTTAAACTTAATTTGGTATTTTGGGGTTTGATTGAAAGCGAGAATATTGTGCATGTGGTTTTCTCCTCGTTTATTTTGACCAGCCATGAGTTCGCCCACTCTTCCAGCTGCATACGAGTTCTTGCTATGGTGAGATTCTTTTCAGAGGTCCACATAGCCAGATCGTCTGCAAACATTGAGCTGTGGACTCTTTTTGGTATATTCTCTGTAATGTCGTTTATATACACCAGGAAGAGTGTGGGTGACAGTACTCCCCCTTGGGGTACTCCCTGCTCGAGTGTCACCTTTTTGCTCATCTGCCCTTGTACTTGGACTCTGACCGTTCTTTGTTTGAGGTAGTGGTTGATCCACTTGTACATTCTCCCACAAACTTCACTTCTCTTTAGCTTGACTCTAAGTCCGTCTTTCCAGACTTTGTCAAATGCCTTCTCAAGGTCCACCCAAACCGATACTGTGTGTTTCTGTGCCTGGTAGGCATCTTCTATTTCCTGGGCTATGAGGATGACCTGGTCCTCAGGGGATCTGTGCTGTCTAAAGCCGGCTTGCTGTGGAATTAGTATTCGTTTTTCTTCCAGATGCCACATCAGTCTGGTGTTTATCATACGTTCCATCAGTTTGCCAACACAGCTCAGTAGGCTGATAGGCCTGTATCCATTCGGATCTGTTTTGTCCTTTCCATTCTTTGGTACTGGTACACGTACTGCGTCTTTCCATGCCTGGGGTACAATTCCCCTTTTCCAGCTTTGGTTCAGGACCGATAGCAGTTTCCTCCTCGCTGTTTGGCAAAGCCCCATCAGCATTTTGTTTGTTATCCCGTCTTTTCCGAGAGATTTCCTTTTCTTTAATGTTCTCATGGCGTCTTCCATTTCACTCATTGTTAATTTGGCCATCATATGCTCTTCTGGTGCCGTATTGATGTTGTCGTGCCCCTTTTGCTCTTCACTAATGTCTGTATGCCTATCTGCAGGGACCTCGATGTGGTTTGCTTTGGCATAGTGTTCTGCAAAAGCGTTTGCTGCTTTTTTCCCTGTGAGCAGGTTTTCGCCCTGCTTGATAGTAATTTGTTTGTTTGAAGGGGTTTCGTCGTTAATGGCTCTGACTAGCTTACATAGCTTGTTCCCTTCTTTATCAAGGTTGAGACTTTCAGTTTTGTTTTTTCAGCTCTCTCTTGCTGTTTGGTTGAGAGTGTATTTGTATTTCGCCGTGGCGGCTTTGAGGGCGATATTCGCCTCCATAGATTGTTCTCGCTCTGCCATGTTCCTAGCATTTGTGATTGCATCTTCCGCTTTCTGCAACTAGGGCTTATAGTTTTTCCTAGCCCCTCTTGGTATGGTTTCAGTGGTGGCTTGCATTATTGCCTTGCTTAGGCTTTCCACCATTGGCTTCATTTTGTTGTTTCGTGTGTTGATGGTTTCACACAGCCCGTCTGTCAGGATTGCAAATATGTCCCAATCGGCTCGTTTGTAATTCCAACGTGAGAGCGGTTTTGTTTCCTGTGGGCCTACTTCCATATCAATGTCTAGCCTGATCGGCCTGTGGTACCTGCCAGCTGCTTTAGCAATTGGCGGTCTATTTTATGGTGTATGTCCTGTGTGGAGAAGGCCAAATCTAGTGGTACGCCATGTTCTAGAATAGAAACTAGGGCTATCCTCCGGCCTATTGATTAGGGAGATTTGTATCTATCTCCCAATCTTCCACTTCGTCACCTCTGCTGTCTGTGTCCGAGTATCCTCATCTCTCCGAGTGGCTGTTGAAATCTCCAACTACTATGCAGTTGGAGTCTTTGACGTCCAAACTCGAGAGCGATAGGGATTTATTTGGTGGTCCGTACAAATTGAAAATGCGGAGCTTCGTCTCTTGGGCCATTATGTCAACTTCTACAATTTCTGCTTATCCGGTGTGATTGACAGATACCGCGCTACTCGGTATGCAGTTTCTGGTCAGTATCAGGACCCCTCCTTTGTGACCTTCTCTATGGAGACGGAAGGTCTGGTATCCTCTGATAGAGAATTTATGGTTTTTGTTGAGGTGCGTTTCCTGGATACATGCCACGTCAATCTTACCTTCATGCCGGTGATGTGTTAGGGAAAGCTTTTTGTTAACGACACCCTTTGCATTCCACTGTAGTATTTTGAGGGTCTTGAGTTTTTGGTCAATAGGAGTTGCCATGTGCCTTGACTCTACGACACATGGGTGGGTGACCACCAGTAGTCAAGGGTGGGCCCCTTCGAGGCGTGAGGCCCGGCACTATCGCTACCTGGCGGGACTCCGCAGGATCAGCGCCATACGTTTTTCTGATCGGTTGTACTGTCATCATACTGCGATTTACGTTGCACTGTTTTGTTAGGCTTGTGGCCCCGTGCATCCGATTTCAACAGACGTTTCTGTAGGGATGCCCTCCTTAGCCTTTGGCTGTCCCCAGCCTATCTGCAAGGCAGCAGTTGTTTATGATCAGAGTTGTCTCTCTTATGGAAGTTGTCTTACCAGACTAACGAGTCTTCACTTTTCGTGTCTATAGGGTGCGGTGAGGATGTATGAGATGATATATGATATGGACTGGTTTACCCGGAAGAGAGGCAGTCCAGTGTGTCTGTACCCCAGGATCGTCACGTCCTGCCAGAAACGTAGCATTTGCATGTGCGTTGGGTATCTCTCTGCTCCCTTTATTGTCTTGGCTTCTATGCAGGGATGGTTCGCCTAGCATTCCCTGCCACCTGGGATGTTGACACAGTGGGGCAGGTGTGCAATGTCCGCTAGTCTGCATCTCTTCTGCGTCCATTGGTATGGCTGATAGCGTACAGAGGTAGATATCGAAGCAGAAGTGCATTTAACCAGGGGACACGCCTGGTAATGTCACGGAGATGTTGTTCGCCTGGTTTGCGGACATATCTCGTGGTCAAGGAGTGAGTTTCGACAGTTCACAGTGAGGTGGCTGCTCTACTGTTTTCGACACCCCGACCAAGAACTAAGTCTTATGTTGGTGGTTTCGCACCCCATCCCGTATAGGGTGAATATGGAGCAGCTATCCGCCCGCTTTGATCAGCGGATGGAAGAGACCTCTTTCTGTGGCTTGACCTGGTAGGGTTGAGGCGCGATCCCCAGGTCCCGACCATATCGAAGCCTCCCCTTGCAGTGGTGCTGAGAATTTGGGCGGGATTCCGGCTAACAGGCGTCCGGCCGTAATACCTCACATGGTAGTCTCGCGCCATTGGCTTATAAGCCTGGTACGTGAACCAAATGTCTGCGGTTCCTCTCGAGTTGAGCAGGATTTCCGTAGCAACGCCCTGTCATTTGTAGTGTAAAACTGACCTGTCTTCCGATGGTGTATTTCCAGCACCCGTTCATTTATGCCAGGACGAATTAATCGAGGGCTTTTGTTTGTCCGTGACCAGGTATCTGGAGCCTGCGCTTTCTGCGGTGTTACAACACGGTTTCCGTAGCGATCCTTTATTAGAAGGTAAGAGAGCTGACCTGTCTTCCGTGGGTCTAATACCAGCACACGTTCACTATTAGACCCAACGAAAGTGCTCTCGATTTGTCAGTCGTTCTACAGTGTTTGCGCGTTGAGTCACATTAAGAAGCAGGCTCCACTCCTGATAGTGCTCTTCCGTCAATTCCTTTATCAAAAACATCGAATGCAGACCAACCGAGCCACAGAGGGCATAACCCCAGATTTCTGAGGGTCTAAATCCAGCACCAGTTCCATATTAGACCCAAGGAATGTGGTCTCGGCATGTCAGTCATTTCAGTGTTGGCCGTGTTGAGTCAAGTCGTCGCGCTTTCAACCTGGACGACCCGGCGAGCTATGGGGAGCTCAAACCGTCACCGTGGGTCGTATCGATGACTTGTGGGGTGTTTGGGTACCCCGAAACATGCGTAGCGGACAATCGGGCAGGGGCGACGCTTCATGCGCTCCCCCGAGCCCGACATAGCTTCGTTTGCGTACAATCAATCAGCTTTTATCCTCCCGTCTAAATCCGTCCTCCTTGCAGAGTTGGGAAAAAGGCTAGGTGAAAAAGAGAGACCGATAATGATCCTTCCGCAGGTTCACCTACGGAAACCTTGTTACGACTTTTTCTCCAAGCGATCGAGTTCGAGCTTCTTCTCGGCCAACGGTGCCGGCACTTGCGCACCAGACCGAGACCAATCCGAGGCCCTCACTGAACCGCTCAATCGATAGTAGCCACGGGCGGTGTGTACAAAGGGCAGGGACGTAATCAACGCGAGCTTATGACTCGAGCTTACTGGGAATTCCTCGTTCATGGGGAAGAATTACAAGCCCCAATCCCTAGCACGAAGGAGATTCAATGGGTTTCCCAACCCTTTCGGGCCAGGGAGGCATCCACGCTGATTCCTTCAGTGTAGCGCGCGTGCGGCCCCGGACATCTAAGGGCATCACATACCATTTATTGCTCAATCTCGTGTGGCTAAACGCCATTCGTCCCTCTAAGAAGTTGCGCCGGCGCATCGAGGGACCGGCGAACTATTTAATAGGCTAGAGTCTCGTTCGTTATCGGAATTAACCAGACAAATCGCTCCACCAACTAAGAACGGCCATGCACCACCACCCACCGAATCAAGAAAGAGCTATCAATCTGTCAATCCTTACAGTGTCCGGACCGGGTGAGTTTTCCCGTGTTGAGTCAAATCCAAAATGAAGATCGAATGAAGAACAATAGTTTATGTGGCTGTTGAAACGTTTTGGATAGCATCAATCGTGACGTATTTACTTGCTACTTTGTAACAAAATATGTGATTTGCTAAGATCACAGTATAGAATAAAGACCACTAAACGTTCGGCTGATCTCAAAATCACACAAACTATACCCATCAATGCTACATAATCATCAGGAGAGACAAGATTACAAAATGATACGATTCGAAATATTGACGAAATACCCACCTCATCGTTCGTCTTCTTCATTCCTTCTCAATCTCCCGCCAACAATCACTGAACAGGGCTTTGTATGTAGCTAGCAGGATGTAGTACGGAGAATATAATGCGCTGTGTCGCTACTTTATAGCTTAACTGCGATTTTTGCACCATTCAGTCCGACATATTCATCTTCGGCAGCGGGAATTTTGTGGGTACCGGGTTAGTCTTCCCTCTTCGATACCTTCTCCTTAGCCAGTCTGGGTACCGGGTTAGCCTTCCCTCTTCAATACCTTCTCCTTAGCCAGTCTGGGTACCGGGTTAGCCTTCCCTCTCCGATACCTTCTCCTTAGCCAGTCTGGGTACCGGGTTAGCCTTCCCTCTTCAATACCTTCTCCTTAGCCAGTCTGGGTACCGGGTTAGCCTTCCCTCTCCGATACCTTCTCCTTAGCCAGTCTGGGTACCGGGTTAGCCTTCCCTTTTCAATACCTTCTCCTTAGCCAGTCTGGGTACCGGGTTAGCCTTCCCTCTCCGATACCTTCTCCTTAGCCAGTCTGGGTACCGGGTTAGCCTTCCCTCTTCAATACCTTCTCTTTAGCCAGTCTGGGTACCGGGTTAGCCTTCCCTCTTCGATACCTTCTCCTTAGCCAGTCTGGGTACCGGGTTAGCCTTCTCTCTTCGTACCTTCTCCTTAGCCAGTCTGCTCTGTTGCATCCTGTTGTCCAGGATCAACACGTAGAAGTGTTTAGAAGGGTTTTAGCAGCGATGGTTCGCTGGCCCTGACACTAGCAATCAATTATGGGTCGATGACCGCTGCAGGTCACGCACGTTTCAGCGTTTCGAAAGAAACATTTCTGATGAGTACATTTCCTGGCAGCAAATACGATGATTCAGTCATCTCGTGAGAATGCACCCTGGCCAGATTCAACTGGTTGTTTATAAAAGAAATATTCTGGCTGCATTACACAAGGGCAGATGGAAAGACAACAAAATAACAACCCTGTATCTACGACCAAAGAAACTCACTTAACACTGAACATATGATAGATAGACAACATAAGAACGACCCTGTATCTGAGACTGAAGCAACTCACTTATCCTTGAACATATGATGGATAGACAACATAAGAACGACCCTGTATCTGCTACCGAAGTAACTAACTTGTCCTTGAACATATAATGTAAGCTCCTTGCTGTGCTCAAAGACATAGGCTGATGGAAAACTAACTAATTAACATATGAACCGATTGCCTCTTGACCAAATCATTGAAGATAACAAGCTGCTAGACTAATATACTCGAACTAATTTTGTCAAATAAAATATGTGGGGGTTCAAGTCAAACAGGGACTTTTAATGTAATGCAGAAAAACCACTTTTTTTCATGTAGTCAAAATGCCATTTATTTTTAAAAATAATCTCCTGCAACGTTTATGTACTGATCCCAGCATTTAAGTATAACTAGGAAAGCTTCAGCTTAGAAAGATTTGTCAGTATGTCTGAACCAAACCAGGACAGCCTGTTTCATTATTTCGTCAGCAGTGCTGAAATAATGATTTCTCAGGATTTCGTTTAGGGGGTTCAAACAGGTGAAAATCGCTTGAGTGAGGTCTGGTCTGCAAGGTGAATGTGACAATACCTCCCAGTTGAGTTGCTGTAGATGGCACATAGTGCGGTGATCTGTTTGAGGTCGAGTGGTATCTTACAGGAGCAGAACGGGATCATCACTCACAGATGTACGGTCTTCTCTAAAAACGTTTCCACCTTTAAAATGTTTTAGTGTGGCTGAGTGTTTCACCACCTTATTGTTATTGCAGTCTTCTGTAAAGGAATGTCGGTTTCACGTCTTCTTTCATAAGAAACATCATCACAACACGCTGTTTCATGCAAGCACTAACAGTGTTTCCGCCATTTTTATGTATCTGTCACGTGACTGGCCCATGACAAGTGGGCCACCTTGCAGTAAAATGACCCAAGTGCCCCTAACTAAATGATAGTAGCTTCAGGTAGAATTAGAACATAAAGTCTTCGTTTGATTTGAACGCATCCCTTGATTGACTACTGCAAGTTCAGATATAATGTTCTGTTTAATTAACCACAGCAAAATCTGATGACATAAAACCAACCAGTGTTTCACTCAAGCATTGTGAAGACTTGTAATTCGCGTGTACTTTTCCAACTAGGCTAGCTGAACAAATAGATCAGACGCAGACCCCAAGTTGACTATGAACATTAAAAAATCGAATCAAAGCAACCGAGACAATCCAAAGGGTAATCAGGGATAGAAAAGATTGTCATAATTAAAGCTGTAAATAGTTAAAATGACACACTACAATGATGAACAGAGCGGAAATAAATGAATAATTTACGAAATATTACCCTGACCTTTTTGAATCAAAGCTTTAGTTAACAAAAAGAGTCACACAAAAAATATGTGCCGATTCCGAAGATCGAAATAATTGCGATTTTGCGCAAGATCAAACACTTGCGATCATGAAAAGCCCCAAGACTTGATGGAATCACTACAAACATCATTCAGAAATAAATGTATCGAAGCTGCAAAAGTAGTGAATGTCAAAAGTGGATAAAAACACACATTGGTAAGGGCTTAGTGACAGCATCCGGACAAAAATCAAATGACACCTACGTTACGGTCTGTTGACCTTCATCAGGGAAAAAAACGAGCGAAAACAACTGGCAAATCTCAACAAACAAACAAGACATTATGTAAATTGTGCTGGCTAATTTCGTCCCCATCACAAACTATGCTAGGAAATATGATGCATGGCATGACAGTTATGAAATAGAGTGAATCAAAAAGAAATGGCTAATATGATTGTACACAAACAAAAACAGACGAAATATGAACAAATCACAAAAAAACTAACAAAAAACTTCGAAAAACTGAAATCATAAACAGAAACACATATATAGAACGATTTGGGGACACAAATTAATAAATTAACAATAGTTATGAGAGAGAGAAAGAGAGAGGGAGAGCGAGAGAGAGAGAGCTGTATAAAAAATAATATAAAAAGGAAAGAGCAGAATTAAAAGGGAAGCCTACGTAAAGGTATAGAACATATTCAAACAATGCGGTCTCCAGGCAACCCAAAAGGAATATTAAACGTTTCTCAATCTCAATCCGCTGTCGGTCAACTGAGAAGCATAAGACGATGCCAGTGACCTTGTCATGGTGTCAAGGGTTATTAAAGTGGTTAGCAACAGGTGAACCGGTGTTCATTAGCAATATTATTGAGGTGCTGATTGAATCGGAAACGGAATTCAAGGTCAGCCTATCCAATAAATATCATTTGCAAATACTTGCGCAGAATAGCTTGCGAGACTTGCGGAGAAATCCTTTTGTATCTCAAAAGGTGACTGCACCTATAGCTTTAAAAATGTGTGTTTAATGGTTTTTAATACGTACCTTCTTTCCGCTGGTTTAGAGTAGAGCGTATAGCCTAGTCAACAGTGAGCTGGCTTGACAGACTGGGATTATAGCGTTTCAGGGTTCGAAATCACGGACGGAAAGAAACACAAATCCGGGACGTGGTTCGTGACTGGTACGACCGATCTTGCAGTCGAACCAGCTGTAAATGGAAACCTGGCTTATAAGTTGTAACAGTAAAAGCAGCTAGGAAGGGAAACAGCCACCCCACTTCCCATATGCAGCGGCATAGTACATAAAGAGTTTATCATTTCTGAAGGCAATTGTTGCTATAGGACTGACCTTTACCTCCTGGTTTAGAAGACTGCAGCGTCTGTATACAACCAGTTTATTCTACTCCACTTGATCTAAAAATAACTGCATTCGTCTAATCAATTATGTCTAATGGATTCACCACTATCTGATTAGAAATAAATGTTTCGTTATATCTAATCTGTACATTTCTTTAAATAATTTGTAGCTCTGCCCTCTTGTTCTTATTGGCGGCTGTACTTTGAAAAATGTGTTTTAGTCTAGTTTATCGTTTCCGTTGATTAACTTATGAACCTTTTATAAACCATCTCGAATTCTTCTCTTTTTTAGACAGACAGTTTTTTTTTAGATATTCCTCATAACTTAAACTATAATTCCAGAACCACACTATCAGTTTTTGTGTCTCTTCTTTGTATCCTTTCCAGTATGTCTATGTCTCCTTTATGATTTAAGGACTCCACACCTGTACACAGTACTCCAATCTAGGTCTAATTAATGCTTTATACTGCATCATTAATCACTTCCTTGCTGCTATTATTTTTCTTATGATCATACTTAGCATTGCATTTGCCTTTATCAATGCTTCCTGGACTTGCTTACCTACCTTACCTGTTTGATCTGTTATAACTACTTGCTCTCTTTCCTTTAATATTTTTCTTATATTGTTCTGTCCCATCATGTAATTAAATTCCATATTGAATCTATCAATCTTATTGACTGAACATCTATCTACATTAAACTCTCTTTGTCAGCTTTCAGACAATTCTTTAATTGTATCGAAATCCGACCTAAATATATCCGCCTTTGTTTTAGATGAGACAATGTTGCAGATTTTTGCGTCAACCGCCAATTTATTTAACAATCATGGATCAGATAACATTGGCAAAATCATTGTTAATATATATATATATATATATATATATATATATATATATATATATATATATATATATGTATGCATATATGTATGAATGTATATATGCATGTATGTATGTTTGTATGTGTGTATATATGGAACAAAATTTATTTATATAAAACCGAGCCCTGTGGCATTCTACTTAATACATTACACCACACATTGTAGATAAGTCTGGCAAACTTGTCACCTATTCCATGTAACTTCAACTTCGTAAGCAATATTTTATGAGGTACTCTATCAAAGACCTTTGCAAAATCTAGATAAATAGCATTCACTGGCTCACCTCCATCTATAATTTTGGTAACCGCCTCCATGAATTTCAATGTTTTAGTTTAGCACCCGCTCCATTTACTAAACCGATGATGACTATTCCTGATTAGATTTTATTTTTCCAAGTGCTTTCAAATGTTTTCTTTGATTATTGATTATTTGTGTGTTTGTTTCTGTATGTAGTTTTTCGTAGTTGTGGTGTGATTTGTTCATGTTTCGTCTTTTTTTGTGTGGACTGTGTGCGATAATATGACCAATTTCTTGTTTGGTTCACTTTGTTTAATAACTGTTGCGCATTTCCTTTCACACTTCTGGCACAAGCTGTTGTAACCGCGAACAATAACCATCATTTTACATAATGTCCTGTGTATTGCGTTGTTTTCACTCGTCTATTATCCTTGACGAATGCCTAATGACCGTAACGTTGGGAAAGTTTTGTTTTTGTCCTTGTCAGGCTACTGAGCACATTACATGTAAATGTGTTTATCGAGATGTAATTCAGACAGAGGAGGATACACTAGCACGCTAGTTAACTAAATTACTAAATAACAGATTTACCGAGTCGAATCATGATCAACGGAAAACATCAAAAACAATTTTGATTTCCAAAAACAGGAATACATAAATCATGTGAAACTATGGCTCCATGTGTTTGCTTTCATCCTTGTAGGCGATTTTAACAAGGACGAATATTAACAGATTAGAAAAGCATCTTGATGAGAATCAACCACGAGAGCAGACATGTTCCATGAGAGATTACTCAGCCAGTTCCCCACCTCCCACACAATCAACCAGCTAATTGGAGAGGGCCTTTGAAGTACGTACGTGTTTGTGCTTTGTGTTTGTGGATAATGAACATGCCTTCAACAGAACTGAAATAACTTCAGTTGTGATTGCCTCAAACAACACAGACATTGAATAAACGTATGCTAAGTTAATATAAGCGACAACTAAGAGCTGCTCAACCGACATTACCATAGTGGGCCAGCAAATCACATACCAGTTATGAAACAAACAACAATTTAACAAAGGAGGACCTCAACCGAATATGACCAGTAATGACAAAAGAAGACCAGCCAAAATAGCAAGGGAAAATGGCGCTTGGAATATCTGAGCCAGTAAAGAGCATGCAATAGTGCAATTTATGAAAAGGAATGAGATTTGTATCATTGGGAAATTAGACGTGAGGTGGAAGAGATCCTACATGAAGGAAATACGCCTGAACTGTGTATTAATATGGAGTTGTATTACAAAACAAGAAATGGTAAAACATGGGGTTGGGTTTATGGTGTATCTAGAGACCGCAAAAATGTATCACAGATACAGAGTACATATAAGAAAGAATCCTAAAAATAAAAATGGTCGAAGGAAGAGAAACAACAACACTAATACAAGTGTTGGCGCCTTGTAATGATAACCACAATGAAGAAGAAAGAGAGGAGTTTTTCTACAACTTGTTAAAAATTATAAACAAAGTCAACGACAAAGACAGAATAATTGTAATAGGTGACTTCAACGGAAGAGTAGGAAGAAGGTGAACGGCTAGGGGCTATTATCTTGGACCTTACAGTGACAACACCACAACGTTTAATAATAATGGTTAAAAAAAACTGTTGAACCTGTGTGCAGAATGTGAACTTATAAATCCCAAAACAGCATATTTCAATACCGTCCTAGTCAAATCATAATATTGTACAGATGGAACATTAACGACCAAGCATCGCAGATTGATTTTACATTAACCAGGCAGTAACTAGATAACATATCACAGACTACAAAGCAATAACCAACATAGATATTCACACATATCACGGGTCAGTGGTTATGTCACACTACTACCAACTCATAGGTGTAACAGAATAAAAGACTCAAGAGTAATAAATATAAAGAGACAACACAATGAACAAGTCAAGAAACAGTTTTCCTGCGAGATTGACAATGCATACCAAAACATACCAGAAGAAGTGCACAACATAGAAACTGAATGGGTTTATTTCAAAAACACAAAAACCAATAGCTCAAAGAAGAACTGAGGTCGACAAAATATAAGAAAATACCAAAAGAAAACAGTGGAGTGGAATGAAGAGGCGAAAAAAAGCTGTGAAAAAAAGGAACTATAAATACGGGTACAATTAAAAACAAGAAGATTATGCGCATTACAAAACAGCAAGAAGAGATACAAGCAGAATTATAAAGAAGACAAAAGAAAGTTCGTTGCAAAAATTTGGCGAAACGCTAAGAAATCTATGCAGAGAATCTCCAAGAGAGTTTTACAAAACTGTTGAAAAAATGAAACAGAGACGAATGTTTTATCCCTTCAACCATTATGAACGACAAACATGAAAAAGCTGAAATGGGAGAACTATTTCAAGGAACATCTCATTCTGGCAGAAATAGGCGATAATTAAATATTCCCACTAAGAAACAATGAGAGAGAGAAGAACTACCAATCATTGCAGCAGAAGTTGAACAAGTTATCAACAAATCTCCACGAAACAAGGCACCAGGAATAGACGGTATTACCGTACAAGCTTGCAGAGAAACGGGAATAAAATGGTCGTCCAGAATAATGAATGTGGCATGAACAACAATGGAAACTCCGGAGGACTGGCAGAATTCAATAGTTATACCCATTTGAAAGAAAAAAAGGAAACAAAAGAGACGGTGAAACGTATAGGGGAATATGTCTCTTCAGCCTTATAAGTAAAATGTACGCGAAGATCCTGGAAAACAGAACAGACCAATATTTGAAAGACAATTAGGTGACACAAAATGTGACTTCATAAAAGAAAGAGGTTGCACAGACATCCCATTTACTCTAAAACAGATTTGTGAACAAACTAATGAATTGAATCAGGAACAGAATATTGTCTTTGTAGACCAGGAGAAAACAATTGACCGAGTGGATAGAAACAAGCTATGGGAGATTCTGGAAAACTATGGAGTTCAAGGACGAGAATTTAAAAAATGTAATAGCAATGTTTAAAAACAGTCAAAACACTGTGAGAACACCAATCGGACTCACTATATGGTTTGCAGTTAAGACAGAGGTGAGATAGAGATGTGTACTATCATCACGTCTGTTCATTCTATACATGTATCAACAACTGAACCAAAACCAAAAACCACCATAATGAACGGGCTCCTTTTTGCAGATGATCAGAGTCTATTTCATTCAGATGAACAAAACCTCCAAGAAAATCTGAATACTCTTGACAATGCCTGCGATAGATATAATATGAGGATTAGTACAGCAAAGAAGGAGACAATGAAAATAAGTAGAATAAAGAAAGCATTACAAATACAGATAAAAAGTACAGCACTTGAACAAGGCAATGAATTCAAATACTTGGGAAGCTTGTTCATACAAGATGGATAGAGAGATGGAATAAAAAACACAGAATGCTAATGGTGTTTCCTATCAGCTCTCACCATTACTAAGACACAAACACATTCCAGTGAAGACAAAGAGACAGCTGATAAATAGTATTGTTATACCAACTCTCTGCTACCAGTGTCAGAAATAGACTCTCACTAAGGCACAAGAAAGAAAAATCATGGTATGCGAAATGAGATGTTTGAGAAAGGCTGTCGGGGTCACAAGGCTGGACAGATTATGAAACGACTTAATCAGACAGACGGTGAGTCCATGGGATACTTAGAAAGGGAGAGAATAAAATGGTTCAGACAACCGACAAGAATGCAACCAAAGTTACCAGCTGCTCGAATCTACAATACCATGCACCAGGGCTGCAGAGCAAAAGGCAGACCACATAAAAGATGGATAGATGGTGTCGGTGAGACACTGAAGAAACACGGAATGACAACAACATTGGCGACAAAGATGACACACGACAGAATACTACATGTCACCCCGACATCTAGCGACACAAGTGGATAAAAGATGATGATCACATACAATTACAACGTAACGTTCGAAAAAGCAAAACACAATATCACCCCAAACATTTCACAGGAGCCCTTTGGAAGTCATAAGAAAACAAAATTGAGAAGATAAAGGTACCATGATAGAAGTAGAAATATTCGCTCACCAAATATTTGCTGATCACGTAGTAATATTCAGTCGTGTCCTGAAGTCGAGCAATGCTCAAACGAGCTCAACGAAGATTTGTAGCAGTTGGTTTAATATTTAATAGATAGGACAACCCAGTAGATACTGAACACATTTTGCTGAAAGGGATAACGCATATAACTATTCCATCGAAAACGTGAATTCGTGCATTTACATGGGTTACAAAATTGTAAACTCCCACATAAGGAATCGGTAAATTTCAACAAGAAAATAACAGCAGGATTGTTCAGTTTTAAATCGTCTCGAACCGATACTTCTGCAGATAAGACACAAGGCTAGAGCTCACACCTTAAACTGAAATGGTATATGGCTTCAAGGTATTGAACCTACGAAAACTAGATGCTGAGAAATGTGTACTAAATTATCATTCACGTACAGGTCACTGTGTTATCCAAATATAGAACCCGAGACGATTGTGAAGGGATTATTTACTTAATGATTATATGAGACAGGTAAATATGATCAGGGGGCACGATTCAGCAATCGGTATCGGATTCTCTGATAAGGGAAGTAACTCAAATGTTTGATTGAAATGAGGTAGATTGATGCAGAGAAGCTTCGAATTGCTCAAAGATCAATGGATCTAAGAATTTTAAAAGTCTCTTTGCGGGATCGATTCACATAACAGAAATCAGACGTCAAACTTCCTTTAATTACGTCGTAGATACTTCGTTGGTAAGTAAATCCACTGGGCCATGCATGTGATGCATATGTCTGACAGCAGATGGATGCGAAAAGTGACTTCCGGGTGGCCCTACAACTGTTAGTGTCCACTTGGACGCACACAAATGATCTGCAGAGGTAGCCTGAGTAAAGACATTGGTCCAACATGGTACTTTGAGACATGCGTCTGAAATAAGTTTAACTATTTCACTCCATAGTCTACATATTTGTTCACAAATTGTACTTAAAATTCCCCAGAACAGATATATTGGCTAATAAATGTTACTTACAACTCCGCAGAGCCGATATATTGGCTTACAAATGGTACTTACAACTCCGCAGAGCCGATATATTGGCTAATAAATGTTGCTTACAACTCCACAGAGCCGATATATTGGCTTACAAATGGTACTTACAATTCCGCAGAGCCGATAAATTGGTTCATACATTTCACTTACAATTCAGCAATACATTGGCATGAACAGCTATCACCCTTATAAATAAAAGTTTCTCTTTGTCAACTATTCTGAAATTTATAAATGTGTCTGCATTCTTTTGTAGCAACTTTACACTGCAGTATTCAAAGTGTTCGGCGGTCTAAAGTATGACGGAGTAAAGGAGTTAAACAATAATTGGTTACCTTCCATTAAACACTTGGCAAGCCTGACTGAATAGAAGGATTACAGATTACAGACAGATACATTAAGAATTAAATCGAGCCAACATGCAATTCTAATATAATGGCTAGTGAGTCATACACATATAGTCGATATCGAAGTGTAACTTACTACGCAGCGATAGTAATTATATCAGTACATCAAATATATCATTTGTCACCGTCCTGAGTCCTCCTTATGTCTCTTGGTTTAGTCATTTTCAATGTTAAATTAATTGCATAGTGTTCAGGGGTTCTGGCCTGGATACCGATTAATGTTTTGTTTTCTTATACAACACGATACAACCATTAAGAACCATTAAGTGTGTTGTTGAATGGCTGTCTTTGAGAAAAACAAGGTTTAGTATGAACTCAGTAAGTAGCCCCTTTCAGCTATGACTGACTGAAGTATTATGTGCGCTTGCAATCGCAACACTCAACAATTACAACGGTTTCATTTCATCTGAGGGAACTCTTCAGAGTGGAGTTTTACTTATATGTGTCTTCCGCTTTCTCTTCCCATGACAACGATCTTATCAATGTAGAACATGGACCCAGTTAGATATGCACAGACGTAAGATAGAGACCTGTAAAATGTGCTGTAAGTGAGGTGGAGCAAGACCAAGTTCGCAACAGCACGTTGATGAATATAGTGGGAACTACGTCGGGTATCTACTTTAACGAGTGATCCTTGCACTCTTTGACAGGGATGCAATATGATAAACATGCATGGGAGTGCCAAGGCCTTGAGTAAGAGGTCAACACCGACGACTATGGTTAAAAGGGGATAAAACAAGCATTTCAAAAGTTCAATCTGTCGGAAGTACAAGTATCCCACCTAGCGCAAACCGGACGTCTTCAAATTCCTACTCTCTGCGTCACAGGAATACGAAAGCAGTAGGTAGAAAGAAGAAGAAAAGTTGACACAGAATCAGATCCGTTGTGCGATTTATTAGAACAAAATAAAAACAATAATAATAAAGGTACTGTGAAACGGTATTGTTGTATGGGAGAGCGTGAGGTGAGGTCTAGGGGTTGTCAGCTCGGCTTAAAGTACCGACGTGCAAGGTTCAAATCACTTCGTGCTCATTTTGACAGACTAGGCATGATTTTGGTATTTTTGTGTTATGACAGATTCTCCCATTTGACCCAGCTGTAAATGGATACCTGAGTCAGGGGATACATGTCCAAAAGTACCTTGGCAGCTTCGTAGTTCGAGCTCTGTCGTCGGTACTTTCAGCAATGAAATGAAATGAGCACAAATGTGGACGCCCAGATGCAACGAAGTCTGTTGCACAATTAACCAATCGTCCACACTATTGACACACCTACTACAAGTGATGGTGGGAAAGACCCTGAAGTATGACCACACTCAATGGCATCATAGGGTCCCCAGTCCCGTCTAAAAGAGAGTGCAGGTCTTACACTGCTGGGTAGGTTAAATGTGAACAGAGAAAACCTATGTGGCTGAAAACCCCAGTGCTACACCTTCTCTAGGCATACACTACCGCAAGAAGGATACCACCCGTAAAGGCATTAAGAATAGTCAAATGTGAGTTCGAAAGTCAAACTAGGAAAGACGCGGGGCGGCATACTCAAAGGGCCGACCAGATGGATTAGAAGAACAAAGGGATTAATTATAGTTTTGGAGTACAGGTGAACTATTACTTCTCCTCGGGAATGTTTCGACAGAATTTATTTCAACTGTAAATGTCCATCAAGAAGATTTATAGGGCTTGGAAGTAAAGGCTGCTTGTCCCTGCAGTCTCCTCGTACTTCTTCTTTTTCTTGCATCGTCAAGTCAAAGTCCTGGTTTATTTTACAAACGCCACCCTTGTTTGTAAGGTTGTTTGATATCTATACAGCTCTCGTCTCATATTTGTCTCATAGTATTTCTCTCTCTCTTCCTCCCTCTCATGCTCTCTCTCTCTCTCTTTCTCTCTTCATGCGAGAGCTTACAGCTTTGTAAGATGTGTTCCACGTTCTTGGTATGCTCCCCGCATGAACACCTGTCACCTGTCCTAATCCACGTTTTGTTGTGAAGGTGGCCCTTGAGTCTGTTATGCCCAGTTCTCAGTCTGAAAATGATGACTTGCTCTTCTTTAGTTAAGTCTTAGTAGCTGAATTTTTCGGGGGTGTTGGTGTTGATCAACTCATTTTTCCCTGAAGTTGGCTTTTACTTTGGACTTTGATTCATTATATTTGATGGTCAGATCTGTTTGTGGGGAAGCTACTCCACAATTTGCTAGTTTGTCTGCAGCTTCATTGCCTTCCAAATTGCAGTGAGATGGAATCTACTGTATAACCAGTCTCGAGTGCTCTGCTGAGAGCTGTAACAGAGAGAACATACATTGTTCCAGATCTTCATTTTTGTGCTGTTTTAGCGCATCTAATACTCACCGAGCACAAACTGGACAGAAATGATGCCAAAGGAGCAGAAATGATTGTGAAAGATTTAGAAAAGCATATACTTCTTCTTCTTCGTACGCTGTCAGACGTCAACTTGAATTTGTTCGAAGAAAGCAGCTGTCATCCTGAGGCTGTCGACACTGCTCTCTTCTGTTCAACTGGTAATAGGCATAATTTTTGTGTGTAGCCAGTATGTTCTGTTTCCCATTTGGCCATGTATCTGGCCCTAATAAGCCGTTTGGACTCTTCGTAGGTCACACTAGAATCTTGTTGTGGTAGTCTTGCACTTTCTTTTGCCAGTCTGTCTGCCTCCTCGTTGCCTTGGATGTTACAGGAGAATGGAACCCACTGTATCACTACTCTTTTTGGTGCAGACTGCTGGCATAGTTGACAGAGTACTGCTCTTAAATCATTAAGTTCAGTATTTTTCTGGCTTTTTAATGCTGTAACCACGGCCAGGGCATCTGTAAACAGGACTGTCTGGCTTTCATTGCTTTCGCCTGTCAGCATTGCTTTTACTGCAGCCTTCAGTGCCTCTGCCTCCGCTCTGAAATTGCTTGAGGATTTTCCAGTGGCCACTGACAGTGTTATTTTTCTAACATTTGTTAGGCTCAGGATACCCCTCCCCCTCCATTCTGTGTTGTGTTTGTTGCAAAACCGTCGGTGTATGCATGGGTCCAGTCCATGCTTGCGTAGTTTTCCGCTATGTATCTCAGGGTTATGTCTCTCCTTTCTTTTTCAGTCTGGCTGTTCTTGTTTCCAATACCTGGTATATTTTTTACCACCTCCGGAATGATATGCTGCTTCCATGTGGGTTTGCGTACAGTAGGGATGGGCTTTGGTGTTGTTATGGTGTTCATAGGGTCTTCGCCCATCTTTGCTTTGGCTATTTCTGCAAAGTTTCTCCGCTTTAGTTTCCCTTATCCAGATCTATTTAGTCTCTGATGCATTGGATGGTCTGTCAGTTTCCTCAGTTTCTTTGCTTGAAGCTGGTCTCTGCAGTCTCTTCTGTCGGTCATGGATTGCAGATTTGTAATCTTTTCAAGTTCTTCAATTGGCGTTGACTTCATGCCTCCTGTTACAACTCTCATGACTTGCTTTGAAGTTTGCTAATATTATCAAAGTTCGCCTATGCTGCTGTTGTCCATGCCGCAATGCCATACTCGAGAACTGGTCTCATTCTTCCAGTGTACAGTTTCTTAAGAATACTTTCGTCTGCTTCCCAGCTTGTGCCAGCAAGTTTCCTCATGATTGCCATGCCTTGTCTTGCTTTCATTCGGTTTCTCTAGATCTGACTTTTCCATGTCATGCGCCGATCAAATGTGACGCCCAAGTAGTTTGGGTTGTCGTTTGGCCGCATATATTTGGCGTTAGACTTATTTGGGTTTTCTGTGGTTTATTTGAAAGCGAGCATATCGTACATGTTGTTTTAGAAAAGCATGTACAAGGTCGCAGTATGACGATATAGGATAAGACTGGAAAATGTCTTTAAGAATATCAAGAGATAATGACACGCTGAACGAAGTATTGCTCAGAACTTTACAATCACGAGTGCCGAGATGAGTCAGAACAAGCAATAGCCCCCTTTAGCTCTTGAAACTGACGAAAATTGACCGATAATTTAAGAAAACAGAACTGCAGCGGTGAAGATGCTGAAGAAGGGAAAAGCTGCTGGAGTGGATAATATCCTTGCAGAGCTCATACAAGGGGGGGGGGGGGGTGATGCAATAACTGTCATCCTGACATCCATCTGCAATAGAATATAGCAGGCAGGAAAATGGCCGGCAGCCTGGTACAAATCGATGGTCCTGCCGATACCTATGTCAGAAAACGTGAAGCTTTGTCAAAGCTATAGAACAGTCAGCCTCATTAAGTCTCACTCAGAGTAACTCACAACAGATTGAAACCTCAAACCGAGAACATCATTGCCGAAGAAGAAGCAGGTTTTCGAACAGGAAGAAGCACCATCGAGAAAATCTTCAATGTACGAATACTAAACGAGAAGTATTTGCAACACCAACACCACCTATACCAACACCAACACCAACACCACCTATACCAACATAAACACCACCTATACCAACACCAACACCAAAACCAACACCACCTATACCAACACCAACACCACCTATACCAACACCAACACCACCTATACCAACACAACACCAACACCACCTATACCAACATAACACCAACACCAACACCACCTATACCAACACCAACACCACCTATACCAACACCAACACCAAAACTAACACCACCTATACCAACACCAACACCAACTATACCAACACCAACACCACCTATACCAACACCAACACCAACACCAAAACCAACACCAACACCAACACCACCTATACCAACACCAACACCAACACCAAAACCAACACCACCTATACCAATACCAACACCAACACCACCTAAACCAACACCAACACCACTTATACCAACACAAACACCAACACCACCTATACTAACACCAAAACCACCTATACCATGTGTTTGTTGACTTTAAAAAGGCGTTTAATAGTGTCTGGAATGATGTTCTGTGAGCAACAATGAAGATACAACAGTAACAGCAACACTGTGAGAGTTATCGATAATCTGTATGATAAGGCAAGAACGCAGACTTTGTGGATGGAATAATGGTACGAATGGTTCCACACATCCGTCGGCGTATGGAAAGAATGTATACTCTCCTCGATAAATCTTCAGTATATGCCTAGAAATAATTATGAGTCACGTTTGCACCATAAGGATAGAGGACAGAACAATTACCAACTTACGCTTTGCGGATGACTTTGACGGGCTGGTGGGGACTGAGACAGAACGTTGAGAATTGATCTGAAGACTTGATGTAACAGCACTGGGTTATGGCATGGAAATAAAATGCAGAAAAGATCAAGTTTATGGACAAAAACACTGCAGAATTTAACTCTGCGTTCTAAGCAAATGGACAGGATCTTGAAACAGTGAACCGTTTTAAATATATCGGCTCAACAATCAGTGATGAGGGATCAAAACCAGAGGTCCTGGCCAGAATAGCACAAACAACAGCTTGCACGATTGAAACATATGTGGAAAGATAACGACTCTCTGTCGCCATAAGTCATTCTAATGCGCTGACTGGTTCTTTTGATATTCCTCTACGCCAGCGAAACAAGGACTATTACAGCAAACATACAGAGAAGAACCCAGGCCATGGAGACGAGATGTTTTAGAAGACTCATAAATATCCTCTACAAAAACCGTATCACAAATGATGAAGTACAATGAAGCATCGAGGATGCAAGAGGACTATACGACGACCTCCTCACAACGATCAAAAGGCGAAAGCTGACTTGGTATGGCCACGTTTCGAGATCCAATGGACTTGCACTTGTTTGTTTGTTTCTTAGATGTTAGCCTCACTAGTTTCTACTGGCGGAGGCACGCAATTTTCCACCTCAGACCTTATTCAATTAGATTATATCAAGACGCATACACCATGCATTTATGAATCTGTATGTACCTAACCTAGTGTTTCAGTGATGCAAATATGTTACATATCATTTGTTATCACCCAATATATGACAGGATAAATCGCATGGGAAGAGGCAGATTAAAGAGAAACCCCTTCATATACAATACAAAAGAACTTGCAAGGGCAGAGCAAATCATAAGCCAGGCAGTGGTTAGAGATCTAAAACAAACATCCCAAATCCCACGATGGAAAAAAGCCAAGTCCCCTGAGATAGTAGAAGCCATAGAGGGAATAGGGAAAAGGGGAACTCCGACAGATTCAGAAAGGAAATTTATCACAGAAGAATATCTTACGAGAGTATACCCACCAGAAACATGGGTACACGTATATACAGATGGCTCATCTAACAAAGCCACATCCAATGGAGGTGGCGGGGTCTATTACAGACTAAGGAATGGAGAAGAAAAAGCTCGAGTATTAACAACGGGAACATATTCCAATAATTTATGTGCAGTAGCAGAGGCACTGAAGACTGCAGCTGAGCTTGTAATCCAAGACAGAGATATCCACCAAGAAAACATAGTATTCCTGACTGATACAGCGTCATTATTAGCAACGCTAAAACAAAACAAAGATGAAGATCTCGAGCAATGTATGTTCTCCGTGACACAGCTCTCAGCAGAACACCCAAGGTTGGTCATACAGTGGATCCCATCCCACTGAAATAGTGAAGGCAATGAAGCTGTTGACAAACTAGCAAAGAGTGGAGGAGCATCTCCACTACAGACATGAGCATCACATATAATGAAGCCAAAACCATAATTAAAGCCAACGTCAGGGTAAAATGAGCTGATCAACACCCTGACTTCCGAAACAGCCACTATAACTTAACTATACAAGGGCAAGTCATCATCATCACAACTGGGCATAACAGACTCAAGGTCATCTTTACAACAAAATAAGGATTAGGACAGATGACAGGCGCCCATGTGGGGCGCATACCATGACAGGCGCTCATGTGGGGCGCATACCATGACAGGTGCCCATGTGGGGCGCATACCATGACAGGCGCCCATGTGGGGCGCATACCATGACAGGTGCCCATGTGGGGCGCATACCATGACAGGTGCCCATGTGGGGCGCATACCATGACAGGCGCCCATGTGGGGCGCATACCATGACAGGTGCCCATGTGGGGCGCATACCATGACAGGTGCCCATGTGGGGCGCATACCATGACCGTGGAACACATCCTGCGAAGCTGTACACTCACGCAGGAAAAGAGAGAACAATACTGGCCTCGTGAGACAGATATGAGACAAAAGCTGTATGGAGACGAAACAGCATTACAAACAACGGTGTCCTTTGTAAGAGAAACCGGAATCTTGATCTGAGGATGAACGAAGAAGAAGAAGAAGAAGAATGATCCTTTTGTTGATCCTTCCTGTCATTGATAGGAGGTCCTCAAATTTTTATATATTTTTGGTACTCTGTTCGGCTCCGGAGGCTAATCTTACTTTGAATTCCAGGGAGTGGGGTGCTACAATTTGGGAATGGATATATTCATTTTATGTACACCTCACATTTTATTGACCCTTCTTTATTGTCCATTTTTTCATAAAACTGATAGGGACCTTGTTTTCTTTTTTCTTTTTCTCTTTTTCTCTTTTTTTCTTTTTTTTCAAATCATTATCATACATTTGGAAAAGATAGGATGCAATGAAATGGAATGTATAAAGGTGAACTATGAAAGGGAATGTATAAAGGTGAACTATGAAAGGGAATGTATAAAGGTGAACTATGAAAGGGAATGTATAAAGGTGAACTATGAAAGGGAATGTATAAAGGTGAACTATGAAAGGGAATGTATAAAGGTGAACTATGAAAGGGAATGTATAAAGGTGAACTATGAAAGGGAATGTATAAAGGTGAACTATGAAAGGGAATGTATAAAGGTGAACTATGAAAGGGAATGTATAAAGGTGAACTATGAAAGGGAATGTATAAAGGTGAACTATGAAAGGGAAAGTATAAAGGTGAACTATGAAATGGAATGTATAAAGGTGAACTATGAAAGGGAATGTATAAAGGTGAACTATGAAAGGGAATGTATAAAGGTGAACTATGAAAGGGAATGTAAAAAGGTGAACTATGAAAAGGAATGTATAAAGGTGAACTATGAAATGGAATGTATAAAGGTGAACTATGAAATGGAATGTATAAAGGTGAACTATGAAATGGAATGTATAAAGGTGAACTATGAAAGGGAATGTATAAAGGTGAACTATGAAAGGGAATGTATAAAGGTGAACTTTGAAAGGGAATGTATAAAGGTGAACTATGAAAGGGAATGTATAAAGGTGAACTATGAAATGGAATGTATAAAGGTGAACTATGATATGGAATGTATAAAGGTGAACTATGAAAGGGAATGTATAAAGGTTAACTATGAAAGGGAATGTATAAAGGTGAACTATGAAAGGGAATGTATAAAGGTGAACTATGAAATGGAATGTATAAAGGTGAACTATGAAAGGGAATGTATTAAGGTGAACTATGAAATGGAATGTATAAAGGTGAACTATGAAATGGAATGTATAAAGGTGAACTATGAAATGGAATGTATAAAGGTGAACTATGAAATGGAATGTATAAAGGTGAACTATGAAATGGAATGTATAAAGGTGAACTATGAAATGGAATGTATAAAGGTGAACTATGAAATGGAATGTATAAAGGTGAACTATGAAATGGAATGATAATGAAGATGAAAAAAACATATATAAGCCTTAAATCAATTAAAATTAAGCTTTCTGTAAGTAAAATAAATGATTAGAGTTCTGCCGGTTGGACGAGGATCATCTGCGATGACTTCTTTTGATCGTCTAGTTTTGGTATTTCAGGTCACCTGCACGCTCGTGAATTTCACCCGAAATTGCTCCAGATGTGAGAGATTTTGTGACTTTTCAAGTAAAGGTTGAAGATACTGTACTGCAAATTGGGTCCTCTGAGATCAACTGTCGTTGTGGTGGGTAGTGGATAATCATCATTTGTATTTGTAGGAGGGTGTCGGTGGATTAAGTGGACATCGAAGGAGGAGGGTAGAATGATGAATTTAATAGGTTTAGACAGCCCGACAGGGCACAGTACAGGACAAGCGAAGTCGAGTACGTCCGAGAAAACGATGTGAAGACAACATCTATAAATGGACAAACCTACGACCCGAGGAGACACAAAAAGCAACGACAGACAAAGAGGGATGGCGCAAGATTGTGGAGGTGTCAGCAGCGATGCTCCAACGATCTCAAGAGATCACAGGATGAACTGAACTGAACTCCACTTATTCTACAGGTTAGATTATTATGTTACTTCGGATAAAAAAAACATAAGGCATACTTAGGTTTTTAACGCACATCCTCATGGTAAGATGGCATACGTTAAAAGCTCTCCGCCAGCTGCTTCTATATTTTTTTAAGTAAAGTAAACTTTTAACAAACAGTAATCCTCTGTTGTTGTTTCACTGTATCAATTAATCAATCAAAAACATAACCACTCCTTGTGTGGCTTAAGTTTTCAACAAATGCACGTCAAGTCTTCCTAACATGACTCACCCAAACCATTTTCGTTCAAGTCGTGTCTGTCGTGCCGATATTGACATCAAACTCCCTTTTCCATGAATGTCGTTGTCGTTCACTATCTCTCTTGTCCTGTGAGGAAAGGAGACTAACGTCTCGGCAGGTAAAGTATACTGATCAGACAATGTTAGTCATGGGCAGGTAAAGTATACTGATCAGAAAATGTTAGTCATGGGCAGGTAAAATATACTGATCAGGCAATGTTAGTCATGGGCAGGTAAAATATACTGATCAGACAATGTTAGTCAGGGTCAGGAAAACATACTGATCAGACAATTTTAGTCATGGGCAGGTAAAATATACTGATCAGACAATGCTAGTCAGGGCCAAGAAAACATACTGATCAGACAATGTTAATCATTGGCAGGTAAAATATACTGATCAGACAATATTAGTCATTGGCAGGGAAAACATACTGATCAGACAATGTTAGTCATGGGCAGGTAAAGTAAACTGATCAAACAATGTTAGTCATGGGCAGGTAAAATATACTGATCAGACAATGTTAGTCAGGCTCAGGAAAACATATTGATCAGACAATGTTAGTCATGGACAGGTAAAATATACTGATCTGACAATGTTAGTCAGCATCAGGAAAACATACCGACCAGGACCCGCACCTCCCTAACATGCTGTTCTCCCTGGAAACAGTCCGCTTCAGTCTGCCTAACGAGGTGGAGATCGATGTATTCACCTTAGTAGTGACGTGATGCAGATGAAGTCAAGCATAGCATAACCGCCTGAAGGACCCCGGTCCACGTTCATCAGTACGCTTGGGATGTGAGTAAAGCAACTGCAACCCGCCACTTAACGCCCTTTTCAGGTCACACAATAAAGTAAAGTTACTCATCGTGGGCATTCAATAACAATTACAACAACTCTTGCCCTGCCGATTCCAAAACACAAACTGTCTGGTAATGTTAACAACTGGTTTTGACAATGTGTGACTTGTACAGCGATGCATCTCCTGCACATATCATAATCTACTGGTATCAGTTCCGCATTTTCCAACATCTCCACATGTGTGATCTTATCGGACAATGTCTACACTTTTATTCTGCAGATGCAAGTATTGACACTGTACTAGCCTATTAGATCACCAACATTCTTTTCCAGAAATACAATTCCATTTCTCCTGTTCTCTAAGAACACTACGGCTGGTTACTCTCAGTTATACTATATCAAATTAACATAATGAAAGATGATGCTGTGCTTGGCCCTGTGAAATCAGGCTTTTTAATAAAGTTAGGATTGAGTATTGTGGTGGGAACATTGAGTAACAACAACCATAAGGGCACACACATCCAGTGCAACAAATTAAGGCAGATGTCTTTATTTTACGTGTGCAATCACGCAGCTTGAACAGAATATGCGTGAATGGTGTCTTTTAGTAACCATGGAGTTTTTAGCGAATTTTTTGTTTATTATTTACTCAATATCCATGGCAACCAAAAGCAGCTTCAGTTCCTATACCGCTATGCGTCTCGTGAGATAATTCACCATCACTGTTAATGACTCCGTTCAGAAGAGGTCTTCCTTTGTTCTTGCTTTAGTTGAAAGCCTTGACCCAGTCTCTAGATGCCCTATTCGCAGGATGGCTGGGCTAAATTATTCATTTTCTCTTGCAAGAGTGGTTTCTGTAGCAAATGGTTTTACGTATTGTAGTTTATAACTCTATCAGGTAGTTCAGGCACATGCTTTGTATTATGTGATCAGAGGTGAAAACGCAGGCAATAACAGGAGAGTAAACATTCTTTGTACTATGTGATCAGAGGTGAAAACGCAGGCAAACAATAGGAGAGTAAACATTCCTTGTATTATGTGATCAGAGGTGAAAACGCAGGCAAGAAACAGGAGAGTAAACATTCCTTGTATTATGTGATCACAGGTGAAAACGCAGGCAAGAAATGGGAGAGTAAACATTCCTTGTATTGTGTGTTCACAGGTGAAAACGCAGGCAAGAAACAGGAGAGTAAATATTCCTTGTATTTTGTGATCAGAGGTGAAAACGCAGGCAAGAAACAGGAGAGTAAACATTCCTTGTATTATGTGATCACAGGTGAAAACGCAGGCAAGAAATAGAAGAGTAAACATTCCTTGTACTATGTGATCGGAGGTGAAAATGCAGGAAACAAGCCGGTGAGTAAACTTTCCTTGTATTAGGTGAGAAGAGGTGAAAACACATACAGGAAGCCGGCGAGTAAACATTCCTTGTATTAGGTGATCAGAGGTGGAAAGTCAGGCACATCGAAATAAAGTACACTTTTTTTATTACATGGTTAGAGACGAAGTGGTAAAGAACATGATACAATCCACAAAACAGTTAAAATGTCAGGAGATAAAGTCAAGATGTACAAAACTACAGTCATCTTCTTTGTTTTTTTTTGTATGCAGGAAACCGTGTAGAGACATCACGTAAGTCTATATCACACTGCCTGTCGTTACCTAGGATGTTGTAGGGTTATCATGTCTGAGTATATTACAAACTGCCTGTCGTTACCTAGGAAGTTGTAGGGTTATCATGTCTGAGTATATTACAAACTGCCTGTCGTTACCTAGGATGTTGTAGGGTTATCATGTCTGAGTACATTACAAACTGCCTGTCGTTACCTAGGATGTTATAGGGTTATCATGTCTGAGTATATTACAAACTGCCTGTCGTTACATAGGATGTTGTAGGGTTATCATGTCTGAGTATTGTTATTCATTTTTAGCTGAGTGTTCCTGGTGTTGATTTCCATGCCATATTTCCGAGATGTGTTTTTAAGCCTGGTTGTTTGTGTTGCAGCTTTAGTTAATTATCAGTCAGACCATCTACGTAAGCAAAGGGTGTTCACCTATAGTTATTGTTCCTATCACCACATAAAGCATATGTGTCTAATCATTTAAACTATAAAATAGAAAACAAACTTGTATCTGTCCGTCTTGCAAAAACTCTCGAACAGTAAGTCTAAGAGAAATGAAAGTTGCATAGCTCATTATATCTGGAATGTTTTTGGCAATGTGACTATTTTCACTTTGGTTCTACGTGCCCTTCCCGAGCTAATTAAAATTAATGAGCTTAAGCTATTTACAGCTAATGTATTCTTTTGGTATATAGTAAGATTTTGCGTGGACCATCAAAGTCAGATCCTCGAAGCCCTTGACCAATCCAAGTTTGAAACTGATCAGTATAAGGGGAGATCAGCCCTTTGCCCAGGACAGAGTGATCATCATAATGCCGCAAATGACTGAAATGCCAATTACATTTTTTAACAAATTCTCAAACGCGTGAAAGTGTTGCGATCAACGCAATTTATATCAAGTCGGAACTAGACAAGCTCTATGGCAGTGTCGATAGCCTCAGGATGACCGCTGCTTTTTTCGAAAAAATACAGGTTGGCGTCTGACAGTGTACGAAGAAGAAGAAGAAGATATCAAGTCGGTATGTCCACTTGAAATCCCTTTTGAATTGTGTATTAAAAATATGTTGTTTTCCGGTCCAAGCAGGGTGCTACTGTTCTAGTCGCCATCTAAAGCATCTGTGTTCCGTTATCATCCTATAGAACATCTGTGTTCCGTGATCATCCTACAGAGCATCTGTGTTATATATGCATATCTAAAGCATTTGCGATAATATTTGTTCAAAAATACATTAATAGGACACACCATCAGAAAGGAACGTGATACTCTAACTAGAAATGGCGTAGATTGGAATCCAAATGAGAAGATGGGAATAGGAAAGCCAAAGAACATGACTTAGAGTGATGGAAGACGAGGCTACGTAAGCAGACGTTTTTTAAGCGCAACTCAATATGACCACTAAAAATAGAAATAGACGGAGCGGATCAGTTACAGGAATATGCTCAGGGGAAAGCTAGATGGATTAAATCAAATAAATGAGTGCGGCTTCTAACCTTGAGCACAATTCTCTATAGTCGCTTTTTACTACATGCTAGTTAAATGTATTTATTTTTATTATTTTTTGCTGCCAAATATTAGTCCACAGGGCACACATTTCGTGGCTCTTGAAAATTACAGCTGCCAACATAGAAAACGGATATAGACAGTAACAATTCATGATAAAGCTCTTAACTAAGTTTGATATGTATGTTACAGTGACATGAAAAGAACATGCAAACGCAAAAGCAAAACATAATGTCTGACATTTGATGTCACACAATACATTTTTATCATCTGTTTCTTTCTTTACAGTAATACATTTTGTTATGGTAGTTCAAATCTGCTTTCAAATTGTATTAGCAGTCTTTAGTTGTGGCAATGGTGTCATAAAATATCTACTCCGTGATACGTAATTAATAATCAAAGTTTTTGGAGATACAAACTAAAAAAATTGGTTCTTTTTCAAATCAGACGACTCACAGCATGCGTAATAAATTGTTCTTCGTGACACAAGATCGTATTTTGATTGCTAGTTTTGTATTCTTTTCCTTCTTCTTTTTCTCTTTCTTCTTCTTCTTCTTCTTCTTGTTCTTTATCTTCTACTTCGTCTGTGGTCCTGCTGAAGCATGCTTGTGTCGTAGTTTACATAGAGGCACATTTCCGCTCAGCACATCCGGTTTAAGAACATTGTTTTTGGGTACTGGGTATGTCATCCCTCTGCGATTATTATTCCCTTAGTCGGACTACACTAGTGTAGTCTATTTCCATTGCTACCACTTGGAGGTAGAACAGAGTTTTGTTTAGCGCTGGTTTGCTGACCCTGATGCAAGCAGCCAGCTACGGTTTGCTGACCTATAATGCAAGCAGCCAGCTATGGTTCGCTGACCCTGATGCAAGCATCGAGCTATGGTTCGCTGAACGCCGATGCAACCAGCCAGCTCTGGTTCACTGACCCTTGTGCAAGCAGCCAGCTACGGTTCGCTCTAGGATTCTAGAACAAGGATTAAAAGGTCTAGCAGAGCCAAATATGGACGAAACTCAATGTGAGTTTCGGGCAAACAGAAGTACTCAAGACGTTATCTTTACACTCAGACAGCTAAGTGAAAAGGCTCTTGAATATGATAAGGAGGTGCATCTCTGCTTTTTGGATTTGGAAAAAGCATTTGATAAAGTCCCATAAACTCTGGGAGGGCCTGACAAGGAAGAACATCATAGGACCAATGATCTCTGCCAAACAGTTTATATAAAACATGCAGAAATTATGTGCGGACATCAAATCAAAAGTCAAGAGAGTTCAATATCACTAGCGGAGTAAGACAGGGTGACATTCTATCATTGTACCTTTTCACATTCCTCATGGATGAAGTTATCAAAGCCTTTTGCGGACAAAAAAGTATGAAGTAGGGTACTGGAAGATGAGACCAAGTTACGTATCGGAACTAGCGTTTGCAGATGACGTGGTCCTGATCACCAAATCCGAGGTACATCTCCAGATCAACTTGCAGGTCTGGCAAGAAGAGTTGATGAAGAGAGGAATGCACATCAGCAACTCCAAAACAAAAAACATGGTGATTGCCAGACATGAGAAGAGACATCAGATAACCCTGGGAATACGAGTACTGGAGCAGGTCAGCAACTTTAAATATCTAGGAGTGGTAATAGACAGTAGGGAAGGAATCAAAGAAGAGTTAACTGCACGAAGGGCAGCAGTTGGTAGACTTTTCCATGCAATAAATAGAGGATTCCTCAGCAAAAGAGAAGTAAGCAGGAAAATAAAGATGGATGTATACCACTCGACCTATTTTCCTGTCCTGACATATGGATGTCAGCCATGGGCAATGACTACAGCCCAAGAAAGGCAATTACAAACTTCAGAAATGAGGTACCTAAGAAAGGCGGTTCAGGTGAGGAAAAGGGACAGGATCCGTAACCAGACAATACGTGACAATCTCGTAGTTCAACCCCTGCAGACACAAGTGGAGCAGTCCCAACTATAGTGGTTTGGCCATGTCTGTAGCATGGAAGAAGATCGGATACCAAGGCGGTCTTGGGAGATAAAAGTCAAGGACGCAGACCCCCAGGACGTTCCAAAGTACGTTGGGAAGACAACATACGACAGTCCCTAAGTGATCGAGGGCTGGATTGGAAAGAGGCCAGGAAAAAGACGGCGGATAGAGCAGTGTGGCGTTCTCTCTGGAAAACCTCTATACCTCACGGTAGAAGAGGAGCGACTAAGTAAGTAAGTATATTTATTATAAAACGTTTACAAATGAATAAGTAAATGCGTTCTTACATAGACACAAATGCGGAAATGTATAACTGGCAATGCCCGTGCAGAGGATCTACCCGTCACGCAAGTGAACCTTAAAATATGGAAAAAAAACCAGCAATTTAAAACAACTAAAGGTTCTCTCCTTGCCTGCATCTCTCGCCTGCCATATCTTGATCCCCTCCCCCCCCCCTTTCCCTCCCGTTGTCAACCTATGCCTTTATAATAATACTTCTATTTTTGCCTTGAACATATAATCACTTACTTTGAAGATGATTTTTTTTTTAAACTAACATTTTAATTTAATAAACTTCATGGATTATGGTCCAAATGGTGACATTTTATTTATATTTAGAGCCTCCAAGTACGCTGGATTCACTAATTATTACAAAATTCAATGGCAGCAGTTGTGCGAGTAACCCAAATAATTGATAACATAGTGGACATTTGTCAGCCAACAAAGAAATTTAGAAATTTCCTATTGAGCTGAACATAGGAAATTATGTATGTTGATACTATGCTATAACATCACAATCAGCACAAACGATTAATGGCCCTACCGATCTTTTCCTTGCACGAAAATGTATTTTTAATATCAATGCATTTATAACTTTTCTTATTCTATCATTCAAAAGCAGAATAGTATTTCCCAATATAAACATTTGGAAATCTTCAGAGTACAATAGAAACACCAAGCAATAGATTCGTATTGTATGCAGTGTTGGAGAGTAACATATAAAGAAATGTCCAAGTTGGCATATTTCCATACAACCTTTATAAGAAAGATCCATTGAATTTTCTGCACAAATGAAGAATTCCTTGCCCGGAGCAGCCAAAACGATATGCAGCATCATTAATTCCTTGAATTTGAACTAGAATCAGCGATATCGTTATAAGAAAGGAACACGACTCAATCATTCTATCCACCGTGATATGGACTGAAAAGAGAAAGAGAGACGCATCAAATACACCCATGGGAGGAACCATAGAAGTGGAAATGTAAATCATGAACCACGACTGGGGTACCATAGGAAGTATGGCTGCAGACCTGATGAAGAGGAAGGTGTTTGCTGCAGCAATAAAAGACGCTATTGGTCCTGATGTCTCTGATCGCTTTACCAGCCATTGATCAAAGATCTAAAAAGAAGGGGAAGTTATTCAACCATTAGCACTATGTTGTCCCATTTGGGATGTCAGTGACAAGAATAGGTCTAGAGGGGCGCGAATTAGAACCCAATATTAATGGTTTTGTATAATGTTGTATAGGACTCCAGAAGTCCACACTTAGTAACTGAGTATATTTGTTATATCTTCTTACGTATGAATGTACAATAATAATATACACAGATGCATATATATGTGCATGTGTATGACATAGTGAATGAGAGACGAAATAGGGAACGAGAAAGAAAGGGAAATGAGATAAAACAACATGGAGTGACAGAATGAAAGATAGAATGAGAACGAGAGAGTGAATAAAAGACAGGACGCGAGAGAGGGAGCGAAAGAAAGAACTAGTCAGCGAGAAAGTGAGCGAGTGAGAATAAAAGATTGGATTAGAGAATGAATTAGAAAGAGTACGTGAAAGATGGATTAAGTAAAATGAGAGTGAGAAAAAGGGTGAGAAATAGTGAGAGAGAGAGAGAGAGAGAGAGAGAGAGAGAATGTAAAGAATAGAAGATAAGAGCAAATGAGAGGGTGAATGAGAAAAAGAATGAACTAGAGAAATATGAGAGTGAACAAGAGAGGGAACTGGAGGTTGAATGATTGAGTAAATGGGAGAGAAAGCGAGAACAAGAATAGAGGGAGATAGATAAGACATCATCAAACGAGAGTGAACGGAAAAGAGAACGATTGAGAGCGTAAGAAAGTGAATATGAGAGTGAATACAAGAGTGAATAAGATAGTGAATGGAGAGTATGTACATGTGTACGAGAGAGCGGACAATAGAACAAGAGAGCGGACTAGAGAGAGTGATAAGAGTGAACGAAAGAGAACACGCGAGATGAGACGATAGCGAACAAGACAATGAATGAGAGTGTGAATAAGATCGTAGACGAGAGTGGGCATACGAAAGAACAAGTGAGTAAATGCGAGAGAGAACAAGACAGTTAACGAGAGAGATAACAATTAAGAGAAAGAAATAATGGAAGCAAGAGGGTCCCAACAAAATAGACTGATCAACAGAGCAAGAGAGAACAAGAGAGAGGGAAAGAGGAATGTAGTCTCTATCGATTTGAAAGCCACATTTGTGTCAACTGTAAACTAGTAGAAAAACATATATAACACTCTGAAAAGCACGACGGGCGATATATTGGACACCATTGAGAAAGAGAAGAGTAGGGCTTGGCAAATAGCGATGAAGGAGAAGGCCAACATAAATGGTGTTTCGTGAACGGAGCTCTAGAAAATGACCCAAAATACCAATATCTGTAAATAGTCTGCTGTAGTCTTATGCTCCGAGAGGAACTAGACCGACTCAGTCAAGTTACAGCATCATTAACCATCACTTAATTAATACAAATTGTGAATAACCACGCGAGCAAGTCGTTTCAGTGTATGATAGAGACGATAATAGGACAATTACACACATCATCATGATGTAGCATTTCATTTGCAGAACGTCGCTTCCGCAACAGCCAGCCTGTAAGATTCTCGATCTCTAACCAGAACTCCTGCATCTGTTGTCTTATTCAGAACTTCCGTGATGTCTTGTGTCCAACTTCTCCCTGGTCTGCCTCTGCCCCACTTTCCAGGCACCATACCCTCCAGTGTCCTTATTTCCATGCCATTATGACGTTTGATGGGGTATTATGTTTTTTAAACAATATATTGCTTACTAACCAATTTTCCTTAACCAGTTCTTTAAGGATATCTGCATTTTTCCTTTTCTCTGTCCGTGGTATTTTGAGCACCCTTCTGAAGCATTTTAGTTCAAAAGACTCAATCCTTTTGTTCAGTGTTTGTGTGTTGGTTAACCTTTCACATTCGTACGTTGCCAGCAGGAAGATGCAAGTTCGCTGGGTTTTCATGTTCGTCATTTAATTAGAGTTCTGCCATATGTTTCTTACTTTATTCAACCTCTGCATTGCCATAGCCATTCTTCGTCTGACTTCCCTGAGGCCAGTTCCATTGTTGCTTATAATTGAACCGATGTACTCAAAACTTGTGACTTTCTCAATTTCCTGTTGATTGAGAATAACTTTAGGTTTGGTCTTTGTGTTGCCTGTGCTCAGTGTTTTGGTTTTACTTTAATTCAGATTCTCTTGTTTGACTTATATTCAGATTATATTCAGATTATTTTGTTTGACTTATATTCAGATTATTTTGTTTGACTTATATTCAGATTATATTCAGATTATTTTGGTTTTACTTATCTTCAGATTATATTCAGATTATTTTGGTTTTATTTAAATTCAGATTATTGTAAATATCTCTTCTACACAATGAGAGTTTGTTATAAGAATCGACGGCCAGTGCGGTCAAATCACTCATAGGGAAAGGACTATTAGTCATCGCATTCAACACGTTGATTATTCACGTGGGAGAAAACGTTTGTCGGTTGTAAACAAGTCTACTGGTTTGAAGGAAACATCTAGAAAAAATACCCCAATTGTACTCATTCAAGGCCCTGTGATTGAAATGAGAAGATTTAACTTTCGTCAGGGATCTGTTATATGGTAAGACTTGTGGGGGAAGTACTAATTCAACAGATCCAACAGCGTGTTTGTTAGTTGTTGGATGCTCATGATGAGTAGGCATTTTCTTTCATGTGCCATAAAAAGTTCGTTGTGGCGGGTTGCAGTAGCTGTCCTCACATTCCGAGCGTGCTGACAAAAATAGACCGTAGTCCTTCAGGCTGTTGTGCTATGCTTGGTTTCATTTGCACGCCGCTCACTACGACGGGGAGCACGTCAATCCCTACCTTGTTAGTCAGACCGTCAGGAAACAGACGGTTTCCAGAAAGAACTGCATGGAAGTGAGGTGGGGGTCTTGATAGGTATTTCTTATACCTGATCGTGACCGAATGCGCAGATATCGTAGTCTTGTTGTAGAAGAAGAAGAATATGGCGGCAACTTTGGGACAGTTAAATAATTTATGTTAGTTTTCTTTCCACCTATGCCATTAAGGGACATGGTAAGTTGTCTGCCCTGCGCCAAGTGCGTTGCGTCGGTCAATGTCAGCCCGTGTTGTTTCACAAACAATCTTATGTCATCTATCTTGTCTCACAGCAAGCCCCTGCTCTGTTTCCAGATGTAGCAGCGTTGTCAGTCATTAGTCGAAGTTGAGATGACCGAACCAACGTATTTTGTGCCGGTAAATGTACTCTGCACAAGACATAGTGCTGACCATGCCGAAAATGTTTCGAATTCTGTCTTCGCTTGTGCACCGACGAACTTCCTCAAACACTTCATTTCATACGTCAAAATTCTGCTATAACGTACCTTGGACAGGAGTCATGTTGCCACTGGTATCAGCTGTTGATTTGTTGCCTAAGCAGCTGAAAATTCACCGGACTAACTAACTAAAAATCGATTCAACATCACAAGCGGGAACAGACATAACTAACACAAATTATGGTTTAACGTTTAGCATATCCAGAGCAAAGTTGAAGGACGTGAGTTACATCATTCACGCAATATCTGCAATTATTGGGTCGTTAAAATCCGAATTTCTCGCGTATTTTCCATTACATTTTTTTCGCACTGCCTTCCGTTACAAACTCTGTGTGTGTGCTGGTTTTTCTCTTTAATCTAATAAATTTAGAAATACCGCTCTCTCTCTCTCTCCCTCTCTCTCTCTCTTTCTCTCTCTCTCTCTCTCTAGCGTTTGTGACAGTTCCAGCTGGAGCATGTGCGTTTAGGGCAGGGCAGATTGGACTGGCGTCTCTAAGAACAGAGGTTACCTGAATGCGTAAAACGAACACAGGTCACGTCAAGGTCAATCACCTTCTTTCCACCAGGTCGACATACAAAACGAGGGGTTTAGGTGGAAGACTTTGTCTGGTACAGGGGTGTGTGTTCGGAGCTGAGGTGGGGGTTCGGATCTGACCACTCTGGCGTTCAGAATTGCCGTAGATGGGGGTTGATGACAGTCTGATGCTGCAGCAACTGTTTACGACACTTAGAGTGACAGTGATTCGTAGATAGTAAACCAACACAAAATAGTTGGGGTTAGTTCCAAATTAGAGTGATGGCTAAGTCAGGCAGCCAACATAAAACTATTGGACAGCCATGTTGAGACTATACAATATTCTGCAAGGATGAACTCAGAACACTAGCTATGAGGAAGGCTGAGAGTGAGTCTGAGAGTGAGTGAGTTTGCAGGGTGACTGGACCATCATACATCTCGAGTTGACCAGTCGCACTCAATAGGTGTTTATGATGGTTACCCTGTGAACAATAAGAAATCTGAATGTGTGTCGTATGTGCAGGACACTTTGTGAACGAAGTGTATTCTGATCGTATATGAATGTAAAGATTCGCGTGAATACGTGAAGTGAACTAAGTATTTGTGAATGCACAGGTCGCCTGATTGGAAGGGATTTGATCGTATGTGAATGTACAGTTTCGTCTGAGTATGTGAAGTGATCTATGTAATCTGATCGTGAGGACGAGTTCTTGATTATGTGTGAACATACAGATACGCCTGAGTACGAAATCTGATCGCGAGGAAGAGTTTGTGATTGTGTGTTGAAGGTCCAGAAGAAAGACGGCGAGCTAACTGGAGCCATTACGTTGTGACTAGAATATTTCTTGAGGGTGAAAAATGTCATTGTTACATGTTTAGAAATAAAATTTGGGTTGACACGTAGTTTGGAGGAAACATAAAAGCTAGTGCTTAAAACCTCCGATTGTAGTTCAATATTTACATTATGATTATTTAGTTTAGATATACTTTGCTTTTTATTGATACTGTGCAACGATTAAAAAATATTGTTTTGTTAAATTGTCAGGATAGTGTTTACTGAGTTTAACTGAGTGAAGTCGTGTCGTGGTGTAGATACGTGTTGTAACTCTTTAGATAAGTAAATACTCAGCTAAACCTAGACTCTACCACACGTTCTCTTCGGTCGCTTACTCTCGCTCTCATTCTCTCTCTCTCTCTCTCTCTCTCTCTTGTTCCCTTTCATGTTGTCTCTATATGTTGCTGTTGTTGTTGTTATCCCATAGCTGCTCAGCAAGTCTGATCTTGGCAGCCCATTGCGTGTCTTATACACATAAAAGTCTTCTTCAGTTGTTACACTGCTCTGTACAGTGTACTGGCGATGTCAATGTCAATTGTAAAGATTTTTTTTTTTATGACTGCAGTCTGGGTGTCTACAAATTTCATCACGGTCAAAGCAGTGTCATATAACAGGTTAAACACATGTTTGTCTGGATACTTCATTGCAAATAAATACAGAAGACGTATATACCCACAAGAGAAGCAACTACGTAAGTGAAGAGAAAGCAGCGTTTGCACAAGGGCAAAATGCTGAGGTTTGATGCGCTTAAAGTGCCCATTGACTCTAATAAGTCCTGTTCGGAACTGAAAGATGAGACTGTTATCTTCTGTGCAGTCTATTTATGTCATCATTACTTTCTGGCTGTCACATTTTGTCGCAGACGCTGCTGCTCGACGTTCTCTTCGCCTACGTGTTCAGTCAGAATGGACTGGCATTATTGCTAAGGATACGTTTAACTGTGTAGTTACTGCAGGGTCTAGCCTCTTTGGAAGCTGTTTGGAAACTTGCTTTTCCCAGTCTGTCTGTCAGCCATCTCGTTTCCTGGTATCTCGCTCTCCCCCCCCCCTCTCTCTCTCTCTCTCTCTATATATATATATATATATATATATATATATATATAATATTATATTCCTTATTCGCTATTATGCTCTTTTTCGCGTTTTCAATTTCTTCATCGCTCTGTTTCTCTTCCATTCTCTTTCTCTCTCTCTCTCTCTCTCTCTCTCTCTCTCTCTCTCTCTCTCTAATACTCTCCTCATTCCACTCTTTTTATTGTTATCCCTATTCAACCTCCCCATCCGTCTCTTTCAATTTCTCATTATGTTGCACTTTGTTTGCTCGCACTCTCTCTCGCTCTGTCTGCATCCTCCTCTCTTCATCTCTCCCTTTCTCTCACACTATCTTTCCTTTCACTTTCACTCCGTCCAACCCAATTCACCCCTTTACACTCCATCTTTCTCCATCGAAAAATCCATCCATTTTCACTTTGTCTCTCTGCTACTCTCTTTCTCTCTGCTCGCTCTCTCCAGCGTACTCTTTCTTGCACTACGTCTCTTTTCTTCGCTCTCTCTGTCACTCTATTTCCAGCAACGCATCCATCTCATTTCGTACATCAGCTTCTCACTCGCTCCCCTCCCTCTCTCCCCCTCCTGCCCCTCACTTTCTCTCGTATTATTTCTAAATTTCCATTCCTACATGTTCGTCTCACTTTTCCGTCCTCTGTTTTCACCCGAGAATGTTCCAGAAATTCATTTAGATCCGTTCCTAGAACTGTATCCAGAGAACTATTCCCGAGTCGGTGTAGGAATTCCAGAACCAACGTGTCACATGCCGCAGATGATAATGTGTAAAAGAATGCATCAGTCACCTGAAGCCTCAATGTTATTAAGAAATTGATGAAATAATGGAGCGCAACTAGATACAAAACGAAGTGAAGCCACCAGAGTATTTTGTGTACATAGGTAAGTCATTGGGGCTTTCTTTTTCACGATGTAAGTGATAATTTGAAATAGAGGATTAAGTAATTGAGGCATTTAAGGCGTGAAAAAAGGTCAACAGCGTACGCTTTCATGCAGAAAGGTTAGGTGTATTTTGGTGGAATGGATATACGGTTTCTGGTGTACGAGATGTGTTTTTTGCTGTTGTTGTCTCGGGCGAATTATTCTATCATCTTCATGGTAAACAGGAACACAACTCGATGGAACATGAAACCTTAGAAAGAATCAACTGACAAAATGCAGCACAATGCTCAGTCCAACATCACAAGACAATCTCTATCGTGGTATCCCTTTCCTCCCCTACTTTCCTTTATCGCTACAACCATGGGAAAAAGAAGCAATGTAATCATAAAGAACACCTGGAGATGAAATCAAAAGAAAAACTGGTAGAAGATGGAAAAATGTGGAGAAAATTGCTCATGCCTTTTCTGTTTTGAGATGATTGGTTGATGGTCTGTATAGCCCGAAAGGATAAGAGCGAAGACGACGAAGAGGACTCGTGTGTTATGACTGATGGTGACCTTCATTTCTCAGTCCTTTAAAAAAAAAAAGGCTGCTATCAGAAATAGCATTGGCAACATCAGGAGAATGTCTGAAGGCATGAAGAAAGCATGTGGACCTACAAGAAAATCTACAACGCCGCTGAAATCTATGATATGTGAGATTCATGGGGACAAGGATAAACAGAATCACAGATAAACACAGCATTTCTTATTATTCTACCTCTGTGAAGATACGGCTAAATAGGAGTGCGCATGGAATCAGCTACTTCATCCTGTATAAATTGGAAATGGAAATGGAAATTTGCTCATAGAACAGTCTTTATCACACCTGGACTCCCCCATATTTCCTCAATTGCTTTCATTACTAAAGAACGACCTGATGATCTCCGGCGACTGCTCCGACGTTTCTCATGAATAAGTCAGGTATCCATGTACATCTGTGTAGACTTTGAGCATGAACAAAATCTAAGAAATGCCCGGTCTGTCAAACCGAGAGTGAGGCGATTTGCACCTGGTACATTTGGTTCGTAGACCAATTTGACAGACGCTTCCCTAGACTATCTAACTCCCATCTCCTTCTTTTTAAGCCTCTGCCCCAGTTTCAGAGCGCCACAAATTGCTATGGAACTCGTACTCTGCCGTCGACACATGAAAGAGACTGAGCACATACTGGGGCGTCTAGGTGCAATCAATTCAAACCTATGAGCCCTTTTCCAATTTCCTGTAGACGTTATAAGCCGCACAGAAATAAAAGAACTCCAACACCCTATCGCAGAATTTGAGCGAATAAGTAAGAGTAAGTAATATCTGCCCTCATTGGTCTCCAAAGCTCACGGCTAAAAGGTTTTTAAGCATTGCTGTTCTATCCCTGAAGGCAATGTCTCCTACGCGACAACCATTACGTTTTCTACATTATTTAGTAAGCGATACTAACTTCTAGAGATACACGGGAAGATATACAGCACTTTCTCGATTCGAAGTCGCGCTGATTTCAAATGTAAACGTCTCTAAAATCGGGTGCATCTTACAATCTATACCTCTGACAATAGCTGTTAAACGAAAGTTGTCTGTCGTCAAATGGAAAGGACTTCAGGCGAAATTTTCGTTAACGTACGCATGTGCAAATTTGGCAGAAGAGTCTTTGTTGTTGATTTTTTCCTACAATTGTCGCATTATTAAGTTCCGTTCATTTTGAAACCCTTATTGTCGTTTAAAATATATTTTTTATAAAGTCTACAGCCGACAGATCGTTTTGAAGAACAATATTTGTGAACATGGAAATAGAACGGCAAGGCTTGGTGGAAGATGCAACAGAATGAGTTGACATCAGCCAGCAACTCGTAGATGGATTCCTGCATCAGGGCCAGACCTTATTCTACCTCAAAGTGTCGGCCCTAGAAACAGAAACCATACAGCCTTGTCTAAGAGATTAGGTACCAAAGAGTAAAGGAAAACCCAGTCCCAAAGATCCATCCATGAAATCGAATGTCTTTGACCGAAAGACGTAGATATCAATGCCCCGTCGTTTACTATAACGTGACAGACAGAAGTCGTTTTTGACGAACGCAGAAAAAGAAGAAGCAGCAGAAGTAGCAGATGAAAAAGAATACAAAGGAAAAGAAGTGCGATGTAAACATATGATATCTTCTTCTTCTTCAGTAAATTTTGCAACAGATCTTCAGCGGTCATTTTTCCTTTACCACAGGTGCATTCGTCAGTAGCACCTATCTTCAGTTGATTGAATAGAAGGTACCTCAGTCTGTTGTGGCCTGTGCAGAGTCTGAAGACCACCCCCTGCTCTCTTCTGTTCAACTGGTAATAAGCATCATTTGTTTGTGTAGCCAGTATGCTCTGTTTCCCATTTGGTCATGTATCTGGCCCTAATAAACCTTTTGGACTCTTCGTAGGTCACACTAGAATCTGGTTGTGGTAACCTTGCACCTTCTTTTGCCAGTCTGTCTGCCTCTTCGTTGCCTTGAATGTTACAGTGGGATGGAACCCATTGTACCACTACTCTTTTTGGCGTGGACTGCTGGCATATTTGACAGAATACTGCTCTTAAGTCATTAAGTTCAGATTTTTTCTGCCTTTTTAGTGCTGTAACCACAGACAGGGCATCTGTAAACAGGACTATCTGGCTTTCATTGCTTTCGCCTGTCAGCATTGCTTCTGCTGCAGCATTCAATGCCTCTGCCTCCGCTCTTAAATTGCTTGAGAATATTCCAGTTGCCACTGACAGTGTTATTTTTCTAACGTTTGTTAGGCTCGGGAATACCCCTCCCCCTCCATTCTGTGTTGTGTTTGTTGCAGAACCGTCAGTGTATGCATGGGTCCAGTCTGTGCTTGGGTAGTTTTTCCTCTATGTACCTAAGGGTTATGTCTCTTCTTTCCTTTTCTTCAGTCTGGCTGTTCTTGTATCCGATACATGGTATATTTTCTACCACCTCTGAAAATATATGCTGCTTCCAGTTGGGTTTGCGTACAGTTAGGGATGGGCTTTGGTGTTGATATGGTGTTCATATGGTCTTCGCTCATCTTTGCTTTGGCTATTACTACAAAGTTTATCCGCTTTACTCTCCTTTTTCCAAATCCATTTGGTCTCTGAAGCATTGGATGGTCTGTCAGGCTTCTTAGTTTCTCTGCTTACTGCTGGGCTCTGCTGTCTCTTCTATTGTTCATGGATTGCAGATGTGTAATCTTTTCAAGTCCTACAATTGGCGTTGACTTCATGCCTCCTGTTAAAACATGGCTTAGTTTTTAAGTTATACATAATATATAAGATTTGTGAATAAATGTTCGCCAATGGATAAATAACTTGTTATTCCAACTTTTCGTGCAAGCTCTCGATCACTTAGCAGGCAATATGTTATGGGAAAATGCAGATATCAGTGGCTCGACATGTGATTCTAGAGAATGATATTCTGAGTGTAAAGTTGCTCTTGATATTTGTTTAGAAGAAAGTGATACATGACATTCAGCCTAAGAAATTATAAATTGTCAGTAAAATGACTACTAATATTGAATTACATAGAGTAGACACAAACTGACATCCAAACAGATCAATCAGAATTTGAAAATGTCAAGTGTCAGGTGTTATGTATACTCGTCACTACTTTATGGCGGAGAACCATGGACAATGAATAATAAGATGGAAAAGAGTATTGAAGCCTTCGAAGTGTAGGTATTTAGACGATTGGGTCAGATTTCTTGGAAAGAGAAGAAAACAAATTTGGAGGTATTGAACAAGTTGGGGATGAAAAGAGAATTAATGATATAATTCAGGGTCAGACAGTTACGTTATTTTGGTAATATAACAAAACATAAGACATACCTTCATGTTGAAGACCATACTGGAGGATAGGGTGGAAGGCAGTCGTTCAAGAGGTAGACTACCTTTGTGGGGGTGGGAGGGGGAGTTAACATCAAGAGATGAACTGGAAAAAAACCTCTCAGATGCACCATTACGCAAAAAAAGTACACTGGAGATCCATTGCAGCCGACCTTCGATGCGGAGATGGCACTTGAAATGAATTGGTTGGTAATTATGCGCCTCAGACTCAATTTTAAATTGTCTGTGAATGCAATGCTGGAATTGGAGGTTGCATTTTCTTTTTAATGGCGTTCTAGGATCGAAGAAATACAGTATATAGTTCTGACAAGAACATGCCACATGATGATGATCATATATTCCAATAGGAAGATAACAAGCTAGGATATGTTTTCAATCAAGTTCTTTGATGTGTGGCGGATATGATAGATTACTTGCTGGCGCCGTATTGAAACGCGTCAATTTACTCAGCTGTAAATGAGCACACGGGCTTAGAATTTGGAAGAACAATCCGACTAGGAAGCGAATTTGGTCACTTCGTTTCAGAAAACGTTAGACTTTATACCATAAGTTGTTAACACTATATCCTAGACACTTTGTCTGTGTTTGCGTAATTTTGTATATGTCTATTTACTAATTTGGAGTTAATACTACATGTAAGTTTGATGGCCGCGACCAAGAGGATGAACTCTGCGACAATGGATAGAGGGGATCAAAGAAACATTCCTAAAGTTCAACACGTCATCAGCACAAGCCTTCCGCCCAGCGAAAACCACATGTCCGCCCATACCTCCTCTCTGCGACGCCATAAGACAAGCGCAGTAGGACAAGCAGAAAAAGAACTTTTATAGAGCACATTTGACACCAAGAGACACGAATGACGTCAACAGAAAAAAGTTAGTGCTTAAATAACAAATCAGGCAAAAAACATCAAACAAATTCGTTAATGAATTGAAACTTCAACAGAAATCACTGACAGCACTTTATCTAACCAAGTCTGAACTGGCTGAATGTGTCTCTCACTTTAATCCTTGAAAAATCCCATTGTCAATGAATGCACGCATTTTCAAAGATCGTGTTTAATTATATGGGTTATTTCTTAACCTATTTAAACCTGTGACGAAAGAATGCACCTGCACAGTTCCTTCTGTTCACTTTAAATAAGAGATAACGATAGAGTAGTGAACTAGGATTGAAAATCATATATGCTACTTTACTCTCTCTCTCTCACTCTCCTTCTTTATATCTTTCTCTCTCTCTCTCACTGTCTTTCGCTCTACATGTATATATATGTGTGTATATATCTGTGTGTATATATCTGTGTGTGTATATATATATATATATATATATATATATATATATATATATATATATATACAGAAATATATATATGGGACAGTCATTAATCCACAACAATTTTATTATAATGAACATGAAAGAGTATGTCCTACATAAAATCTTATTCCAAAAGATATCCAATACGGAGAGCTGACCACGGGCAAACGTGAAATAGAACATTTTTCCGCTACAAAGATATTTACAAGCGTGACCTGAAAGCGTTGGAAATGAATACCTGCAACTGGAAGGAACTTGCCAAATACAGAACTGGCTAGAGGCATGCTTTGTGTGTTGGTCTACAGGTAGGGGAAGACAAGATGTGTCAAGATGCAGTCTCCAAAGGTGTGCAACAAAGGCAAGGGCAACAACTGACTGTCCCCTCTCCAGCGTGAAGCCCATTGTCTCTCGAGACAGGATGCCAATCAATACACATTAATAGTTTGAGGTGTGGGTATTGTGGCAATAGTTGCTTTTTCAAAACTTACATTCATATCAATTTCAAAATGAGTTTGAAGTGTACATTGATGACAATGCAGAACGGTACCGTTTTACTTTAACAGTTCTTCCGCAGGGAATTTAAGATTGATCACTTATATTGCGATATTCATGACCCAGAGAAAGGAACGCAATTGGCTTTTGGTCTGGATAGATCATCCTTTTACCGTTGGATTGGACATGACTTAGAGTGCACTCGTACCAAGCAAGGAACGAAAAGGAAATTTGACGATTTTGACAGATATGTCATAAAACGGGAGATATTGAAACTGTTGACGAAAAATCAACTTGTTACTCTCCGAACTAAAAATTAACATTAGAGCTTGTGGGGGCTAAAGTCAAAGGACCAGTTGCCGAACAGAACAGGACATTTAAAACGTGTGATGTTGAACTGCTGACACGCGAGCACCTTTCAAAAATAGACATTCAGTTCTGGAAGAAGTGTGTTGAACATCTGCTCCGGGAAGAAGAACAGTACTGGCAACGAGATGGATTACAATTTCTCCAGCCAGTAACAATTATCAGCCTCTTTGAATCGACAGATTCGGATGATTAATATCATGTTTTGTGGACATACTGATTAGCAGACTTAGATGAATTAAAATATGTTTATCAAAACAATTAGGTGTACATACAATAGCAACAAATACATTGCAATATTCTAATGCGTTAGACAACATAAAATTAGCTGCGTAGTTGAGGTCTAAGGAGGTCTAAGGTTGACCGAAGGGCTGTACTAACTGTTGCATATTGCGGCCATTTTTACGATCGTACATAAAGAGAAATACATACAATAAATTGATCTATCAAGACATTCATGAGATACGCATATGAACAAAATGCTGAGAAATACTGAAAAATCGTACATTTAATGTCATTTCTTTGCAATGGTCCTAAAAGATCAAAAGAATTCGCCGATGAGCAAATGTCTTAACATCTATGGACTAAATAATATGTTTTAGCTTCATGAATATTCTAAAGGTGCATGCTAAAAATCATTTGGATCTGATATGCAGTTTAGTACAAAATTGCTTCGGACCTTGTTCGTGAATTAAAAGACGAACTACAGCTGAATTATTGTTTATTTGCTTTGCCAAATTCACTACAGTGATTATTATTTGAAAACAAAATACAACAAACAAAGAAAAACAAGGGAACATTTATGGCACGGCAAGACCTCGCTTCAACTTTAATCAATTCTCTGAACACACTCAGTGGATATCACACTCATTCCTCACCTGTTTTATTTTATTTCGAGCAACTTCCTTTCATTTTAATCTCTATCTGTCTTTCTTCATTTCCAAGTCTGTCATTCATGCACGGATCAATTTTTTGTTATTTTCAACTTTGAACAGTTTGTGTTTAGAAATTGATGGTGCTTCTCGTCTGTTTATGTGTGCTTTTTTTACTTTTTTAATCTGACGTCGAGAATGATCATCAAAAACCTATATTGAAATATTCTGGACCTGTCCAGGGTCATGGAACTGAATTGATATCAATAATGGAGGAAATGCTTCAATGCAAGCGAGCATGATAACAGAATATAGAATGAAATCAAACACTGGGCAGAAAGAATGTGAGAATCGGCGTGTTCCTTGTAATCCATCTTGGAAAATATGTTTGGACCATCTTCTTGAGATCATCTCATGAGACTTCATTTGCACTGGGTTCATCTTTGATTATGTCGCTCAAAGTACGTTTTTTTACCTCCTAAGAACAAACTGACAACAACCCGTCGTCCATCAGTGTCGATGTCTATGAAAGATAAACATGACAATCCAGTGATACATTCAAAGGTTGAACGAGTTGGCAAACGGAAGAGGTTCAATGTGTCACCTAACGGTCGACACAAATAAGAGAGTCAAGCGCCAATACAAGTGATTTGATTTTGATGTCAGTTGAAAACGCTTCATCATTGAAAGGTCGATGCGTGCTGTCGATGCCTGCAGCATATCGTCGATGCATACTGTCACTGCGTGCTGCCGAGATTCAGTAAGGACTGAGAGGTTTGTTCACACAATAGACGATCAATATATGCATTGTCCACATGCTCTGCCGATGGTCTCTCAATGGATTCGAATTAAGTGTCAGTAGTTCAGAGATACGGTCGAGATATGGGACAAGAGAACGTTGTGACTGGACAGGCCATTTAACTTACATTTTTTTTTGAAACTATTGCCAATAAAACCATTATTAACACAAACGGATTCTGGACATGCAAATATAAATATAAATATCGACCTGTGCTACACCAGCTGGAAGACCGGTTTAATAATTATATAACAATGAATCTGTAAATGCGAATCATCTTCACAATCTTTTAGTTGTAGATCAAACGTCTATGTATCGATTCACTCGCCTGCATAACGAGGAGCAGAGAATCACTGCATTTTTCTAAGCATGTCGTAAGACGCAAGTTAAGAAGATTAGGACATAAGACTAGGAACCTTATCATGTATGCAGAAAACCTTAACTGCAAAATCTCAGGTTATATATCACAGATCTCAACTGACGGACCATCTGCAGTCGTTGTCCAACGTTTGTAAGGGAGCTATAAATGAATTTATTTCATTTTAATATCCACAACGAATGTCACCTACCATGGATCTCCAACGTCCTCTGGCTTTTGTCTTGATTGTAGAATCTGTCAGGTTTTTCCCTGCCTGTCCATCTTTTGATGTTACTTTCCCATGAAGACCGTTGGTTACTCCAGATAAATTTGACCATCTGCGTTCCCTCATGTATTGTTTTCATCAAAGTTTAATGTCTTTTCCTCATGTGACCAAAATATCGTATTTATCGGACCCTGATTTCGTTGTTAAACTCTCTTTGCATCCATCATTTGTCTAAATAAATCATAACCAATCAATTGTGGGGAAGGCGTGGGCTAGTGGTTATGGGACACGGCCGTTACCCCGGGGAAGCAAACCCTTTGAAAAATGCAGGAGGAAGTAGACCCTTACATAAAATGCATGCCGAAGTCGGATGCACTGGGCCGACAAACGCAAAATAAAAACAGTACAACGAACACCTGTTTGAGGAATAGAGAAATGAGGCGAACGTAAATGAAAAAAATAAACAATCAATGCTCATCTCTACTCTCAGTGCACATGCAATTGACAACATCCAGCCAGCTTACTCGGTAAAATATCTCTAAGACTTCTATATTTGTTTTCAGGAAAGGGGCCCCATTCTTCTGTTTATCCCATTTCAAAGTCAACAGTTCCCACTACAATTGTTTGTTCATTGTCCATGTTTCTAAGTCTTGCAGTAAGTACGAGCATAAATAACACCTGATCAATCTCATTTTTAATTTGTGCGTGGCGTATTGAAAATTCAATTTATGTATCATGTAGGTGGAAGCAGATGTGACAATCCTATTTTTTTTCATAATTTCCATTTCACATCTTCCATTTGTGAGTTATTATATTTCCAAGATAGATAAAACTATAGAGCTGCTCTAGTATTTGACTGTCTATTTTTATCAGTAGAGATGAATTTGTCTTTTCTAATTATCATAGTTGTTAGTTTTTTTCTGGTTTTATTGTCTAACTCTTATACTGGGATTGTGTTCATTACATAAATCACAAATGCCTGTAGTTCTTGTTCGGTAACTTAAACCTTAATACACATAAACGTCCTCTAGTTGATTTAAATTAATCTCAAAGATGCGGGTGACACAGTTCTGCTGACTGATCAGTAGGACTGTGTCACCCGCATCTTTGAGATTAATTTAAATCAACTGGAGGACGTTTATGTGTATTACGGTTATAGTCATTCTTTAAAACAATGGAGACCAAAACGTCAATTAGTTGAAGCAGCAAGCTATGGAAAAATGGCGGAAGAAATTCAAAATCAAGTTAAAATCCAGGAGAAAGAGACATGGTGAGAAGAGACATCAATGCTGCACACCAGTTCTTTCTTTCTTCAAAGGAAAGTTAGTCTTCGTATTTCACAATGTGTATTTATTTATCGTACACGATTGCTACTCAGTAGTTGTCCATTCACTACGCGAACTATGCTATTAACGCCTCTGCAGAGAATAATTCAGAACAATTAAGCACCAGGGATAGATGAGATACCTATCGAGCTCTTCAAAACAAGGGAGCAGGGGTGGACGGGAGTGGACTGGGGAGGGGGAGGTGTTCTTTACAAAATTTATTTTGTATCCATGTTAACGATTTGCACCAGTGGAAAATGGTCAAAAGAACACAAAATTTCAATAATAATTCCTTTGTCAAATAAATAGAATGAGGTCAATTCCGAAAAATACAATTAATACCATGTGTCTAAAATTATATTAAAGATAAACAAGAAGAAATTCGATGAGAAGATGAAGATGCTAAAAAATAAACAGTTTGGATTTCGCTAGGACTGAGGCGAACGGGAGGCCATCGGGTCATTGCGGTTTCTCGTTGAAAGAATTGTCGATTAAGGACGGTCACTATTTATCGGTTTTATTGACCACGAGAAAGTCGTTGTTCGAGTCCACCGTAACAAACTTTTCGGATGTTGCAACAAAAAGGTATCGAGAGACCAATCATTAGGTTAATCCAGAAACTGCATACAAATTTAGAGGCGATTATTTCAATCAAAGAAGGACTAACATATCCAGTTTCAATAAGACAAGGTAGCTTGCTTTCAACTAATCTCTATTACGCCTAATTTGAGATAATTATGGAAAATATTGTTCGGAGTTGTAATACGGGTGTCAAAGGCAATAGTATGAAAGCTAATGCCATCAAATTTACCGATCATCAAGCCTTAGTTGAAGGATCAGTAGCAAAGTTGCGAAATCTGCTGAAAAAAATTGACAGTACCGCCAAAGAGATTGATATGAAAATAAGCACATGGAAAACAAAGACTGGTAATAGCCAGGCATCATTATTCTATTTCTCAATTGGTTTTAGGATTGGTTCGACATTAGGATCCGTTTTGCAATCGGGAAAATTCCCGTACCAACTGGAGACCAAACCCCTGTAAAGCAAATGCACCAACAACAAGCTACATCACCTCCTTTTACAAACAATATAAGCAAATGAATATAAGCATCAATGGAGAAATAATCAGACGAGCAAAATAGGTTAATGGGATTTAAGCATCAGTGAAGAAATATTCCAACGAGCAAAATAGGCTAAATGAATGTAAATATCAATGGAGAAATAATCAGACGAGCAAAATAGGCTAATGGCATTTAAGCATCAGTGAAGAAATATTCGAACGAGCAAAAAAGGCTAAATGAATATAAATACCAATGGAGAAATATTCAGACGAGCACAAAAGTTAACATATTTAGGGCAAACCATCACAAAAGTTAACATATTTAGGGCAAACCATCACAAAAGTTAACATATTTAGGGCAAACCATCACAAAAGTTAACATATTTAGGGCAAACCATCACAAAAGTTAACATATTTAGGGCAAACCATCACAAAAGTTAACATATTTAGGGCAAACCATCACAAAAGTTAACATATTTAGGGCAAACCATCACAAAAGTTGCCGACAATGAGACGGATATTAAGAAAAGGATTTGCATTGGCAGAATAGGTCTTCAAAGAAAAACAGAAATTGCTAACCTCAAATAATATTAGGATTGAACTGGGGAAAAGAATAATTTCTACTCATGTATTCCTAATTGAACTGTGAGGGCTGTAACTTGGACATCAGCAGAGAAGAATGGAAACCTGGCAAGCGTTTGAAATATGGTGCTACCTTAGAAAGCAATAGTGAGTTTGACAGAAATGAGATCTAATGACAATGTCCTCACTGAAACAGGCGCACAAATACAAACTTTAAATTTATACAAAAATGAAGATTGATTTGATTAGGACATAATATGCGACATAAAAGTATTATATAGCAGAAACTAAAGGGTAGGATCCAGGTAAAAGGGACGACCAAGACTCACCCTTACATCTCAGGTATACTGACACATTAAAGTATGAACCTATGCTGAAATAAAGAGAGCTACGGAGTATAGGGTCAAATGGATAGACATGCTCAGACAACCTTGCAACCAGCCTTTGGACTGATCAACTAGAGGATAGACTCAAATGGAGAGACATTCTCAGACAACCTTTTAACCAATCTTTCGACTAATCAACCAGAGGAAAGGGTCAAATGGAGAGACATACTCAGACAACCTTACAACCAATCTTTGGACTTCTCAACCATAGGATAAGGTTAAATGGATTCTCATGGTAAGATCACATTGCAACCAGTCTCATAACTCATCATCTAGATCATGATGAGAGCATAATACTTTGAACTGCTTGTCACTCATTCGAATGTGTTGCGATAATTGTGAGTACTACCATTTGATATCATCACAGTATTCCTGCTCTGCTCAAAATCCTGCTTGTTTTTCTTTCAGTTACCATCCAAAGCACTTTTTATACGTTTAGAACACAGAGAATTATAAAATTAAATGTTATATTATACTTTCGTGAATTGTAAGAATGTCTCTTGGATAAGAATCTGTACGGCTTTCTTTCTGTGTGCATCAATATTGATTGGTGTTTGTTTTGTTTTTGTGTATTTGTTTGTTGTCTGTTCAAAGAGTAAATTGTATTGCGTCCATAACCTTTTCTTTATTCTACATACACATTATCACTCTGTCTCTCTCTTTCCCTCTCTCCCTCTCTATCTATCTCTCTCTCTCCCTCTCTGTAGTGTATCAATTGTTGTTTTCTTCTATATATCTGCAGTGTATGTGTTCTACCTCGTTCGTTGCATCCACAGATGTACACAATTCATAATTCTGTAATTATTTTCTACCTGCGTATCCTTCAATATTTTCATCATTTCAAAATATTCGTCAACACAATTCTCCTCTCACCTACCTTCCTCAATCATACTCTCTTCCTCTCTCAATCTCTCTCTCTCTATCTCTATCTCTTCCTCTCTCAATAACTCTCTCGTTCCTTACATCCGTAACCCGAAAGTCGTCGTTCCTCTACATGTTACACCTACTTGTCCAGCGTTCACAAACTGCTCTATTTAACATTCCATCCTATAAAAATATATTCATTTCACCATTAGCACTGTTATCCTATTCTCTCCTGCCCTTTCTCTGTCCATTAGCCTACACTTATCTTTCAACTGCTTTTACGCAAAGCAAATCCTAGGATTAGAATGATGAGTTTGCAAATGGAAGAATTTGAAGTTACAAGCCAGCTTAGCCGTATACGGAATACGCTTCACCTATCTTGAATCTTGACCTGGTGATGATTGGAGATGGCTATTAATTCTTTACATCCTAAACCTTGAACCAGGGTAATATACATTTTTACAAACAATTATTTGTTTCTTTGTTTCACTTGTATACTTTGTATTTCAATCAGGTTTAAATGACCTAATAGTATTTTCAAAAAGTGAAATATTGCATTGGACAGAATAATAATTACGGCTTCCGAAAAAATGTTGAGGGTATTTTCTTTCTTAATTTTTTATTTATTGTGTCCGGTTTTTGCCTTTCAGCGTCAAATTATGAAGAGATTTCTTGACCGAGATCTAGTATGTGCCACGTAACGGGGAGTGGAATGGAACTCACCGCTTATAATAGGATTTGTAAACTACCAGAAAGCTTTTGTAAGCTTAGACATGGTATCATTATGGAAGCTGCTCAGACACTATGGAGTGCCCCTAAAGTTGTCTAATATAATCCAGAAAACATATGAAGCATAGAGATGTCGAGTGTTATACGAAGGTCAGCTTTCTGAACCCTTTGAATTAGGAACCGGGGTTCCGCAGGGCTGTCTAATATCACCATTACTCTTCCTGCTGGTCATCGACTGCATTATGTATTCGACAGTATCGTCAAACGACAACGACATTAAATGGGATTGGTGAGGAAACGTGATGATCTCAACTTTGCCGATGAGTTGGCTCTTTTGTCCCATACCCACGGCCAGATGCAAAATAAGACACGTACACTCGAAGAGAGGTCACTGCAATTGGGGCTAAAAATACACAGACGAAACACAAGTTTTGAAAATAAATGCAATTAGCAATGATAGAGTTGGACTGGAAACAACCCATATTCATAATGTGGAGTCTATCACATACTTGGCATCAATATAGACATAATAGAAGGTACAGAAAACGATGTTCCGTTACGAATACAGAAGGCGAGAGGAGCTTTCATTGCATTGAAGAATGTATGGAAGTCAAAGGAAATTAAAACAAACACCCAAACAAAAATTTTTTTACGCCAACATAAAATCTGTTCTATTGTATGGCTCTGAAACATGGAGGATATCACATGCACTAATGAAATGGTTGCCTGCCCAAAATGCAAGGGTAGAAATGGTACGACAGGATCACCAAAGTGGAACTGATGGGAAAAACGGGACAAATACCAGTGGAGTATGAAATACGGAGGACGTGATGCCGATGGAAACCAGTGGATAACATTACCAGGCAAGCTCTGTTATGGAATCAACAGGGCAAGAGAAGAAGAGGATGACCAAGACACTCACAGAAGAAGAAACTGGAAACACATGTAAAGGCAGCAAACATGTTCAGTTCAGATGCCATCTCCTCATCAAAGGTCGGCTGCAATGGATCTCCAATGTACTCTATCTCTTGCCGTAATTGTGCAATCTGAGATGCTTTTTCCAGTTCATCTCCTGATGTTATATACCAACTTAAAGCGTTGTCTGCCTCTTGAACGACTGCTTCTACCCCACCCTCCAGTATGGTCTTCAACAAGGAAGTATGTCTTGTTATATCATAATTAACGTAACTGTCTAACCCTGATTTCGGTCATTAATTCTCATCACTCCGAACTTTTCCAATACATCCAAATTTGTTCTCTTCTCTTTCCAAGAAATGCGACTCAATCTTCTATATACCCATATTTCGAAGGCTTCAATGCTCTTTTATAATTGACTATTCATTGTTCATGTTTCTGCGCTATAAAGTAGTGACGAGTAAGCATAACACCTGACAATTCTCATTTTCTAATTCTGGTTTATCTGTTTGGATGTCGGTATGTGTCACATGTTGCCGAATACTATCTTGGCCATACCTATTGTTGTCTGATTTCTTTTTCACAGCTGTCTTTTTATAATAATATGATAATAATATAACCTAGATAATTGAAATTGTGTAACTGTTCAAGTAGTTGATTTTTTTTTTTAAATCTGCATATATGGTTTCTTGGCACTTTTCCCAATTATCAGTCTTTGTTCTCTTCGTGTTTTGTCCAATCCAAACTCTTGACTTATTGTATATATTGTGTATTTTTTTGTCACAACTTCCTGAAATTCTTGCTCACTTTTTGCAATCAAAGCTGTATCATCCGCATATCTTAGATTGTTCATTGCCACTCATCCAATGACAAGCCCTGGCATCTCCTCTATCTGTTTGAATATTTTTTTCTGTGAAGATATTAAAAAGACAAGGGGATAATATACATCCCTGTCTCACTCCCTTTTTTTACATCTATACTTGGAGAGCATAACTTTCCTGATTTTACTGTAGCAGTGTGTTCCCAATGCAGATTACGGAGCAGTCTTATGTCTTTACCATCTTGACCGATTGACGTGGACATAATTGGCTCACATGGCTCATGATATGAAGACTTGGCGAGTATGTGTTGAGGACATATACACCACAGGGAGCTGACATGTTTTTAATTGACTGATTAACATAGGGAGTTTCACTGTTTTTTTTGCTATCCAACTTTTGTGTGGGAGGTCCTTGACTTTGTATTCATTGTATCTGTATAGCAACGCTTTCTGAGAGATACTATCTGGTGTTTGGAGAGTCACGTGGCCAAACCATTTGGTTTTTTGTCTCTTCATAAGGTCTAGCACTGGATTTATACCTACTTGTCCCCTAATATCGTCGTTTCTGATTCTATGCATTTTTGTTACTTCAAGCAATCTGCACAGGCAATGGATCTCTGTTGTTACGATGTGTCTTTTATCTGTTTTTTTTAAATGTCCAATTCTGGCACTCAATAGCACAATGTAGGTAGGAATATCGTGTTGTATAATGTTATTTTGTATATATATTGTCACGTGCTCACGTTGTAATATCGGGGCATTTGCCCAATTATTTGACTTGTTTTGTTACATCTGTTTTGGATTTCGGTGCCACCTTTTTTTTTTTTTTTTTGCTTAAATGTTTGCCTCACTAGTTTCTACTGGCGGAGGCGCGCCATTTTCCACCCCAGACCGTAGTCAATTGGGCGATATCAGGACGCATAAACCAGTGCTTGGATGCATGTGTGCATCTGTATGTACCTATGCTAGGTTTGTGCGCCCTCAGAAGCTAGCCCAACCAAAGTGCAATGGAAGGGCTTTACCACGAGGGCGCGTGTGAAAGTTGTGCAAGGGTGTGACTGTAGGACAGAGTCAAATGAAACAGAGTGAGGTAAGAGGAGAGAAGGGGAAGAGTGGCCCCCAGGGTGAGAGCTCATCCAGCTCGGTGCCACCTTTGCCATCTGCTGAGATTATGTTACCCAGATACGTGAAATTTGTCACCTGTTTTACTTGTTGTTTTTGTATGCATATTGTCGTTTCTATTTCTTTTCTTAGAATCGTCATGACTTTGGTTTTTTTCTATGTTGGTTTTCATACAATAATCCGTACATGCCTCATTAAGCTTGTTGATTTGTTCCTGCGGTTGTTTTTGGTCCTCAGCAAAGATAAGTTTATTGACGTGATCACCGAGGTTGTTTCCCTTACTTACGTTTACTTTTTTTTTTTTTACATATTGCGTCCATATATGTGACAAAGAGTAAAGGCGATAGTACACAACCTTGTCGTCCACCGGATCTAATATGATTTTTTTTCGGAACTTTGTGCATTTGTCTTTACTGTCCACTGGCTATTTACATAAAGACTTTTACATAGGTTGGTTAAATCCTTATTTACTCATTAACGTCTTGTGCATGTTAGGGTATAATGGGTTAAGAACTACGAGAAACGCGTGACCAAGCGGTTACATTATTGATCGCTGTGTCTGGAAGTATCGTATAAATCTCCAAAATGTCCCAGATTCTCTTATCTCTATTGGGGGTAAAAAAAACCTGACCAGTATATTGAGCGGAACATTCTATGGCAAGAAATCTTTATTATTCCTCTTGCTGAAGTCGGATGTGTTGGACCGAAAGGTGCAAATATCGCAGTCAAGCTGTAAACTACGACACAACGCATTCCTATCTCTGGAATATATTCTTCTACTTAAACCCTTTCAGGGCTTGGTAGCGGAAGATTGAGAATGAAGGCCAAGCCATTCCTCTAATTAATTAATCGATGAACTCTAGCAATGATAATAATTATTAATGAAATTTTGTTTACGAACTACTAAATAATAAGAATAGAACAATCCAGGCCAAAGTAACTTCACATACACTGAAATAGCTTCGACGGTATAAACACTTGTCAATGAAAGTGTGCAAGCAAGTTATTTTATGTTTTATAGAAAGTACGATGAAATGAATAATCGAACATATTACCAAACAAACAACATTGGAAGACACAGAATACGCTTCCCCACACTGTAACAGGAGAAAATACATAGATATTGACAAAATACGATCGTCCGCACTGTAACAAGAGAAAATCAATGGATATAAACAAAATAAGATCGTCCGCACTTTAACAGACGAAAATCAATGGATGTAGACTAAATACGATAGTCAGCACTTTAACAGACGAAAATAAATGGGTATAGACAAAATACGCTTCTCCAGACTGTGGCAGGCGAAAATCAATGGATAAAGACTAAAAACGATCGTCAGCACTTTAACAGGCGAAAACCCATAAGATTAGTCAAAATATACTCGTCCACCACTTTAACAGGCAAACATACTGGGAAGTAGACAGAATAGGCTCTTTCACACTAAAAGGTGAAGGTGGGTCCCATGGCAACCATTGCCGTCGGGGATGAAGATAACTCTTCATGGACTAGGCCGCAGCTTATGTGAGGCGAGGTGGCCAATTCCCTTCTTTGCTGTTTACACCTTCCTCAATCCATAAGTCAGGTACCAATTTACAGCTTGGTCGACTGGAGAACCGGTCGTACCAGGAACGAACCGACGCACAGAATTTCTCTGTCCGCCGTGATTTCGAACCCTGGTGCGGTTGTAATCCCAGTCTTAGCAAGCAAATCACTATCGACTAGACTACACCCTCCACTTTCACACTAAGACGTGCACAAAATACTGAGATTTCGACAGATATGCCTGTTAAACAATGTAATAGGAACTAAATATTCGGAACTCGACACATTTGCTTTTTTTAATGTAGCAGTAAAAAAAATACTGGGAACTCGACAGATGCACTTCTTTACACTGTAATAGGCAAAAAAATACTAGGAACTCGACAGATGTATTTCTTGTATTTACAATGTAATAGGCAAAAAATTATCGGAACTTCATACATTTGTCTTTTCAACGTAGAAGTCAAAAATACTAGGAACTCAACAAATATGCGTCTTTAAAATTTAATAGGCAAAAAAATACTTACAAATCCACATATTTGGCTTTACAAAGTAACAGTCAAAAATATTGGGAACTTGACAGTTATGACTGTTAACGGTGAAACATGCAAATATACCAGGCATTTGACATACCATGACAAAGAGGAAGACACGGAAGACACACAGATGCCGAATTAATAAGCATCATTTGGGGACATGGTGAAATCAAGATCTATGATAAATCTACTTCGGTCGGCATGCCACATAATGATAATAATGATTGCGATCTATACAGATATGTGGGACATTGATATCCATAAGAATTATATGTGTTGCGTTAATGTTGAAGTCTAACTTAGCTACTTATCTAGTGTTAACAGATAGTTGGACCAATCTGAACACGAATGTGTGACATGTTACTAAATGTAGGTGCTATTAATTATGTTCGGTTATATTATATAGTTGGTTTGGGTCAGATTAGGTTAGGCTATGCTAGGTTTGGTTGAGACAGGTTGAGAAAAATTGGGTTTGGTCGGTTCGGATCAACCCGTACCGGACAAATTCAGACAAAGCCAGAACAGGCCAGACCAGACCAGACATGAGTAGGTCAGATTAGATTAGATTAGATTAGATTAGATTAGATTAGGATTTAGATTTAGATTTAGATTTAGATTTAGATTTAGATTTAGATTTAGATTTAGATTTAGATTTAGATTTAGATTTAGATTTAGATTTAGATTTAGATTTAGATTTAGATTTAGATTTAGATTTAGATTGCGATTGCGATTGCGATTGCGATTGCGATTGCGATTGCGATTGCGATTGCGATTGCGATTGCGATTGCGATTGCGATTGCGATTGCGATTGCGATTGAGATTGAGATTGAGATTGAGATTGAGATTGAGATTGAGATTGAGATTGAGATTGAGATTGAGATTGAGATTGAGATTGAGATTGAGATTGAGATTGAGATTGAGATTGAGATTGAGATTGAGATTGAGATTGAGATTGAGATTGAGATTGAGATTGAGATTGAGATTGAGATTTAGATTTAGATTTAGATTTAGATTTAGATTTAGATTTAGATTTAGATTGAGATTGAGATTGAGATTGAGATTGAGATTGAGATTGAGATTGAGATTGAGATTGAGATGAGATGAGATGAGATGAGATGAGATGAGATGAGACGAGAAGAGAAGACGAGAAGATACTAGGCTAGATTAGATTAGATTAGATTAGATTAGATTAGATTAGATTAGATTATTGATGAGGTTTCATTGGTATCGGTTTACAATGGCTCTTCTTACATCCGGAAGTGTATTGAAGAAGGTGAACATGGGTTCTCCTGGTGGATGTACAAGGAGACGACTCTCAGTAAACACGCCACAATGGGGATCATAGTGTCGATCCCTACATCGTTCGTCAGACGATTTTGGCACAGCATGTTTCCATGAGAATGACCAGAAAATGAGGTTTTGTCTTGGTCAGTATGTTTCACCAGACTCTGAGGATACTCTTCAGTCTCACCTTCTTCATTATGTTTCACCGGACCCTGATGTTACTCTTCGCCCCGACCTTTCTTAGCATGTTTCACCTGATCCTGATGTTACTCTCGCTCCCACCTTCCTCGGTATGTTTCATCTCACCCTGTTACTCTTCGCTCCCAATTTCCTCGGTATGTATCATCTCACCCTGATGTTACTCTCGCTCCCACCTTCGTCGGTATGTTTCATCTCACTCTGATGTTACTCTTCGCTGCCACCTTCCTCTGTATGTCTCATCTCACCCTAATGTTACTCTTGGCTCCCACCTTCCTCTGTATGTCTAATCTCACCCTAATGTTACTCTTGGCTCCCACCTTCCTCTGTATGTCTCATCTCACCCTAATGTTACTCTTCGCTCCCACCTTCCTCTGTATGTCTCACCTCACCCTAATGTTACTCTTCGCTCCCACCTTCCTCTGTATGTCTCACCTCACCCTGATGTTACTCTTGGCTCCCACCTTCCTCTGTATGTCTCATCTCACCCTAATGTTACTCTTCGCTCCCACCTTCCTCTGTATGTCTCACTTCACCCTAATGTTACTCTTGGCTCCCACCTTCCTCTGTATGTCTCATCTCACCCTAATGTTACTCTTGGCTCCCATTTTCTTGAGTAAGTATCACCTGGAACCACTACATTAGAATCAGAAAGTGCTTTGTTGCCATCTTGCTGCACATCTATATCTACAACTATATATCTAGGGAGCGAATTGGAGAAAAAGAAATAAGATTCAATTTCCCTGACAGAACATTGGAAAACATCTGCCAAAGGATTTCTAGATCAAACATGCTATTTATGTAACAGTGAACGTCTGACTGCATAAAACGGTCAAGCGCAAATTAAATACGCACGTTGATCGCTAAGACATGTAGTCTCTTCGGCACTGACAACAAATAAATGTGCGTTGATTAAAGCACATATTTCTCGATGCCCCTTGGATTAGAACACAAAATGGCGCGACATATAACAACATGTTGTTTAAAATGTGTTTATCCTCTTGGCTCCTTCACCTACTGCTATGTTTTTATTGGCTGCCGTCTAATTACGAACTTTTATTTAACTTAACATAACCGTTGTCCGGTTACGTAGACTTATGTTTCTCATATTTTAACAAACTTCCATAAAACCTATGAAGCTTAAATTGTACATACAGTCTCTACTAGTCAGACCTGTTGATCTATCGAAATTACACTCCGGGTATAGACCACAAAACAAAAAGACGTATCTCAGCATAAGTAAAAGTTTGTACCGAAAATAACTTTTTTTTAAAAACATTTACTTGGTAATTGAGCTCACACGACGTTATTGAAAGGTGTTTAGATAAATCCTCAAATTATTATTAAACAAATGCATCATTACAGATGGATTTACTAGGACTGTTTTATGGATAAGACTTAGTCGACCTGTGCATCCACAAGAGCATTAGCGCTTGTGCAGTTCCCAACTCTTGTGCGAGTTGGTGGCAGCCGGTGGCAATTCTCTGGTTAGTGGGCTGGGCTCAAGCAGTGCTATGCTTTGTTTATTTTTTGGTTTGGTGGTGGTCTCATCTTGGTTTCCAGTCGATTCTGTCTCTGGCACGGGTTGTCCAATTAAGTATTGTGGAGCTCGATCGAATCTTCCCATATTCGGAAGGCAGCCGAGGTAGATGTTGTTCAGGAGGCGGCCGAGGTGGATGTTGAAGAGGCGGCCGAGGTAGATGTTGAGGAGGCGGCCGAGGTACATGTTGAGGAAGCGTCCGAGGTAGATGTTGAGGAGGTGGCCGAGGTAGATGTTGAGGAGGCGGCCGAGGTAGATGTTGAGGAGGCGGCCGAGGTAGATGTTGAGGAGGTGGCCGAGGTAGATGTTGAGGAGGCGGCCGAGGTACATGTTGAGGAGGCGGCCTAGGTAGATGTTGAGGAGGCGTCCGAGGTAGATGTTGAGGAGGCGGCCGAGGTAGATGTTGAGGAGGCAGCCGAGGTAGATGTTGAGGAGGCGGCCTAGGTAGATGTTGAGGAGGCGTCCGAGGTAGATGTTGAGGAGGCGGCCGAGGTAGCTGTTGAGGAGGCGGCCGAGTTAGATGTATTCGTCGACATTCGCCAGTGGTGCATCGTTTAGGGGCACATGGCTGAGCTGCGCAAAGCGGTTGCGCACATATATCGTGTTGTCTATGCATGAATAAGACTATGCAACAAAAGTTAAGTTATAAATTGCTCACTGTACTGAGCCTTATTAGCGTAGTGATGGATAGTTCGCTTTTCACGGCAAATGTACGAGGTTTGACTCCCGTTAACAAAAAGTTCCATTCAACCCAGCTGTAAATGTCTTAAGAGTTAGAGAATGAAAATGAAAGTCAATGGTTATTGGAATGGCCAACCAACCTTGAAATAATCAGTGACCTGATATCATGAAGTTTGCAAAACTTCATCCCGACAGCAGTGTATGTTATGGAAATACCTTTACCATGACCTGCTGGCAGTAGACATAATTACATACTGACAAACGTGTAAATCATATATCAATATATATATATACATATATATATATATATATATATATATATATATATATATATATATATTTATATATATATATATATATATATATATATATATATATATATATATATATATATATATATTTGTATTTATACGAGGCATGTTCAAATGAAACCAAACCTAACTGCACCAAATGAATATACATACGACACGCATGATGACGTCACTTCTGGTGTAAACAGCACATGCCAATCGTCAAGTTTGCACAATTTCATTATACTCGAACTTATAGTTTCCTCGGCAGACCGTTGAAAATATGACAGGTGTGGTACGGAATCCGTCCAGAGTTGATCAGCGAGCGGTGATTCGGTTTCTAACAGCTGAAGGATGTTGACCAAGTTACATTTATCTCAGAATGCAGGCAATAAATGGAGACAGAAATGTATCTAAGAAAACAGTGAAGAACTGGCCAACGATCTTTAAAGAAGGACGTGAGTTAACGAAAGATCTCCTGAGACTAGATCAGGGTCTATATGTTGCGTCAGAAGCTGTCATCGTCAAAATTGAAGCAGCAATTCGGGTGGACCGTCGCCGGAGCTAGCAGAGGAAATCGATGTGTCATTTGGGATCTTTCAAATGATGGTTAGCTAGAAACTGAAATATTGGAAGGTGTACATAATGGGCGAAAGAGGAAACTGAGTCGTTGAATAATTACACTTTATAAACTTGACCTTTGGTGTGGGCTCCTTAAACCTGAATTGACGTCATCATGCGCATCTTACGTATGTTTCTTTGGTGCAGTTAAGTTCGGTTTCAATTGAACACGCCTCATATATATATATATATATATATATATATATATATATATATATATATATATATATATATATATATATATATATAAACATAAAGAGACACAACGGTCTTGAGAAAACAGTGATGGAAGGTATGGTGCAAGACAAAAGAGGCAGGGGTAGACCAAGAAGACGATGGTACCACGATACCCATGAATGCATGGGTGTGACAGGCGGAGGCTGGAGTTTTGGCAAGGGAAGGAGTTTCTTTATGACTGTGATGGCAGCGACGTTCTATTAATGACATGCTACATGATGATGGTGATGATGAAATATACAAATATATATATATATATATATATATATATATATATATATATATATATATATATATGTATATTTATATATTTATCTATATATTTTGATACGTGTGTCTTAGTTCCCTCCAAACAGAGGCGTTCCCAGGGTTACCAATTCACGTATTTGACAGCTGATGAGTGTGGGAGGCATTCCATTTCGGGTTAAGGGAAGGACAGGTCGATATATCTTTTTTTTGTTTTTAAATAAATAAGTAAAAACTGTTACAAATAGATGTGTAGAAAAGATTATTATATTCAGTTTTGCGACCATTCTTCTAGCAGAAACGTAATGCCCTAAAAAGTAGCAGATGGGAATATCCTGGAAGTCAAATTGAAATAATTGAACAACCAAATCAAGCAAACAGCAAGAGAAAGTTGGAAAAACAAAACGGAAAGTTTAAACCTGGACAAAGACGGGAACAAGCTATGGAAGCTAGTCAGAGCCATGAACGACGAAACCCCGTCAAATAAACAAATTACTATCAAGCAGGGCGAGAACTTGATCACAGGTAAGAAAGCCGCAAACGCCTTTGTCGATCACTATGCCAGAGCAAACCACATCGAGGTCCCTGCAGATAAGCATACAGACATTAGCGAAGAGCTAAAGCGACACGAAAACATAAATACGGCTCCTGAAGAGCACATGATGGCCAAACTAACCATGCGCGAAATGGAAGAGGCTATGAGAACACTAAAGAAAAGGAAATCTCCCGGAAAAGACGGGATAACAAACGAAATGCTGATGGGGCTGGGCCAAACAGCGAAGAAAAAACTACTATCAGTCCTGAACCAAAGCTGGAAAAGGGGTATTGTACCCCAGGCATGGAAGGATGCAATACTGGTACCAGTACCAAAAACAGGAAAGGATAAAACAGATCCGAATGGATACAGGCCCATAAGCCTACTGAGCTGTGTCGGCAAGCTGATGGAACGGATGATAAACACCAGACTGATGTGGCATCTGGAAGAAAAACGAATTCTAATTCCACAGCAAGCCGGCTTTAGACAGCACAGATCCACTGAGGACCAGGTCATCCTCATAGCCCAGGAGATAGAAGATGCCTACCAGGCACAGAAGCACACAGTAGCTGTTTGGGTGGATCTGGAAAAGGCATTTGACAAAGTCTGGAAGGACGGACTTAGAGTCAAGCTGAGAAGGAGTGATGTCTGTGGGAAGATGTACAAGTGGATCAACCACTACCTCAAACAAAGAACGGCCAGAGTCCAAGTACAAGGGCAGATGAGCAAAAAGGTGACACTCGAGCAGGGAGTACCCCAAGGGGGAGTACTGTCACCCACACTCTTTCTGGTATATATAAACGATATTACAGAGAATATACCAAGAAGAGTCCATAGCTCAATGTTTGCAGACGATCTGGCTATGTGGACCTCTGAAAAGAATCTCACCATAGCAAGAAATCGGATGCAAACGGCCCTAACATCGCTGGAAGAGTGGGCGAACTCATGGCTGGTCAAAATAAACGAGGAGAAAACCACGTGCACAATATTCTCGCTCTCATTAAAACCCCAAAGTACCAAATTAAGCCTAAACGGCAAAATCCTGCAGCCAAACGACAACCCAACCTATCTGGGAGTCACATTTGATCGGCGCATGACATGGAAAAGTCAGATTGAGAGAAACCGAATGAAAGCCAGAGAAAGAATGGTGATCATGAGGAAACTTGCTGGCACAAGCTGGGGAGCAGACGAAAGCATTCTAAAGAAACTGTACACTGGAAGAGTGAGACCAGTTCTCGAGTATGGCATTGCGGCATGGACAACAGCAGCGAAGGCGAACTTCGATAAAGTTAACAAACTTCAAAACCAAGCCATGAGAATCATAACAGGTGGCATGAAGTCAACGCCAATTGTAGAACTTGAAAAGATTACAAGACTGCAATCCATGACCGATAGAAGAGACTGCAGAGCCCAGCTGCAGTCAGAGAAACTCCGAAGACTGACGGACCATCCAATGTACCAGAGACTAAACAATCTGGGAAATGGGAAACTGAAGCGGAGAAACTTTGCAGAAATAGCCAAAGCAAAGATGCACGAAGATCCCATAAACGCACTAACAACACCAAAACCCATCACTACTGTACGAAAACCTACTTGGAGGCAGGATATATTTCCAGAGGTGGTAGAAAATATACCAGGTATTGCAAACAAAAACTGCCAGAGTGAGAAAGAAAGGAGAGACACTACCCTAAGCTTCATAACGAAAAGCTACCCAAGCATGGACTGGACCGATGCATACACCGACGGTTCTGTAACAAACACTACACAGAACGGAGGGGCAGGAGCATTCCTGAACCTACCAAATGGCAGAAAAATAACACTGTCATTCGCTACTGGTAAGTACACAAGCAATTTCAGAGCAGAGGCAGAGGCACTGAGGGCGGCAGTGGAAGAAATGGTAACACACAGTGAAAATGAGAGCCATATAGTCTTGCTGACAGATGCTCTCGAAGTAGTCACAGCGCTAAAAAGCCAGAAGAACACTGAGCTTAATGACTTAAGAGCAGCACTCTGCAAACTGTGCCAGCAGTCCGCACCAAAAAGGGTGGTGGTACAGTGGGTTCCGTCACACTGCAACATCCTAGGCAACGAGGAGGCAGACAGACTGGCAAAAGAAGGTGCAAGGCTACCACAAACAGATACCAGTATGACGTACGAAGAGTCAAAACGGCTTATCAAAGCCAGATACATGTCCAAATGGGAAACCGAACATACTGGTTACACCAAAAACGATGCCTATTACCAGTTGAACCGAAGAGAGCAGGTCGTTGTCTTCAGACTTCGCACTGGCCACAACAGACTGAGGTACCACCTATTCAACAAACTGAAGATAGGGTGTACCGACGAATGCCCGTGCGGTACTGGTAAAATGACCACTGAACATCTGCTGCAGAACTGCCCGACATACGAGGATCAGAGAGAGCAGATGTGGCCATTGCCAGTGGAACTGCAAGACAAGCTGTATGGTAGTGGCGAGAGTCTCAGGATGACCGCTGCTTTTTTCGAAAAAATAATGGTTACTGTCTGACTGTGTACGCAGAAGAAGAAGAAGAAGAAGAACAACCAAATACCACCATTTTTATTATTAAGGTGATCAGAATTGAACAATGTCGGTAAAAGTGGCAGTGAAAAGGTCCAAACCATTTACTGTGATCTGTCGGCACCACAAGAACTCGCACAAAAGCGAAGTAAGCATTTGATTGCGTGTACTATTATTGCATTGTTTTCTCTCTTTGCCGTTTTCAAAGAAGTTCAATGCATTGAGTATGTACACCTGTGGTAGGGTCGACAAAGTTGACTGAGTCATTGACTGTTTGATTATTAAATCTAGGTTTTCTGGCAAACCCGTTAAAGGCGCGATGTATGACACCACCACAGTTGTTGTTTGCGAAAGCCAACAACGAGTAGGATACGCCTGAAAAAGACGTTAAGTGACGGTTGTAGTAGCTTTCCTCACATCCCGAGCGTGCTGATGAAGGTGGACCGCAGTCCTCCATTAGGCTGTGCTATGCTTGGCTTCATCTGCGTGCCGCTCACTACTACAGGGATTACGTTGATCTCTTACTTCGTTAGCCAGGCTGCCATGAAAGCAGCCCGTTTTCAGGGAGGGCTACTAGGAAGCCGAGGTGAGGGTCTTGGCCAGTATGTTTTGCCTGACCCTAACATGTCTGATCATTATCTTTTGATTGATTAGACGTTAGTTTCCTCCCCTCCCCCACAGTTAAAAAGTGGACTTTTCTGTTAAATGACTACCTGGGATCAAGAAGCTGAGCAGCGCATGAGCTGCAGGGGTCAGCGACCCATAGCTGACTGCTAGCGCCAGGGCCAGCGAACCAGAGCTGCCAAGACCCTTCTACACCTCCAAGCGGTTATCCTGGATAACAGGCTGCAGCAGGGCAGACTGGCTAAGGAGAAGGGATCGAAGAGGGAATGCTAACCTGGTACTCAAAAAATGCTTACTGAAGTCGGATGTATTACACCGAAAGGAGAAAATATCGCAGTCAAGCTGTAATCTAAGAAACAACGCATTCCGTTCTCTTGGCTACATTCTGCTACTTAAGCCCTTTCAGGGTTTGGTAGTGGGAGATTGAGAACGAACGAAGCCAAGCCATGCCAAATCACTACCTCAAAATTCAATTAAAATGGATATCCTGTTCTAAAAAAGATATGTTTTTGTTTGGGATGAATTAAGACGCAAGTATCTATGTATATATCTGTGTATGTAATCGCGCCAAGACACGTTAGATACCCACAAATGGTTGTTAAGTTCGTCGCTTCAAGGTCATGTGAAGCACTGGGGAAATCTCGTTCATTTAAAAGAAATGTTCTACGAGAACGACATAAACATGTCAAACAAATGGCTATAGAATCATTCACTGCAAGTGCAAATAAAGTGCTTTGGCGCAGGATTCTTTTAAGAAGCCAGCAGAAGTTGGTTCCCCCTGGTTAACTTAACTCATCCACGTCCTTCCATTTTTGTTAAAGATTAGGTCCAACATTACATTTGGTTTTCCTAACCAGCTTTTTGGAAAGCCTAGTCTAACCATTTGCAGGCCAGTTTTATAGCAATGGGTTTTTTTCACAGGTGTGGTTGCCAGCTACATTCTCAACTTTCTTTAGACGGCTCTTACAAAATGCAGGGAATAAAACTGTGGCGCCTTAAATTTGACATATAATCACTCGGCTTTATTTATTAAGAGACAGTACGAAAACAAAAAACACTTATAAGATACATTCGTTCAAAAACGAGTCAATATAAAATATTCTCGCGGTTGAATTAGGAAGCAGTGATATGGTTGCGAGTGAGATATTAAAGGGTAACCTCCAGGAAGTTAAACCGTTTATTTCTCACAGTTAAAGTCCCTTGTTCAATCCAAAAGATTGGATACTTAACATATATATATATATATATATATATATATATATATATATATATATATATATATATATATATATATATATATTGGAGGGGCGTTCAAGTCAAACTTGAATTATTTTTGTGTTTTTGTGAGGAACATTTTTTTTCTTCAAATTGTCAAAATGCCATTTATTTTTCGATATAATCTCCTGCAATGTTTATGCACTTATACCAGCGTTTAAATAATGCCTAAAAAGCTTCAGCGTAGAAAGATGTGTCATTATATATGAACCAATCCAGGACATCCTGTTTCATTTAGTCATCAGTGCTGAAATGCTGACCTACAAGGAATTATTTTAGGGGTCCAAACAGGTGGAAATCGCTTGGAGTGAGGTCTAGGCTGTACGGTGAAGCGATCCAAGTAGTCATGCCTTCCATATCAAAACGTTCTTCCCTTCATTGCAGGATTTAACTCTTCTCTGCCGGTCAAAAGCTGTCTTGGCACCCAACGTGCACTAACCTTCCAGAAATGCAAAATGTTGATAAATAAAACTGTGGTCACCATGCCCAGAGCAAGACTTTCCTTTTGTGCAATTTCGCGATGATTTTTCAGGATAAGGCGTTTCTCAATATGGATATTCACAGGAATGATTGTGGTGGGTTGAAAGACACAATGGCCGGAATCATCACTTACAGATGGACGGCCTTCTCTAAAAAGTTTACACAGTTTAAATGTCTTACTGCGGCTGAGAGTCTCATCACCGTATTGTGATTGCAGTTTTCTGTAATTTCCACAGGTTTCACGCTTTCTTTCACTAGGAACTTCATCACAACACGCTGTGCTATGCAAGTACTAACAGTGTTTCGCCATTTTTATTTATCTGTCAAGGACTGGTCCATGAAAAGTGGGCCACCTTGTAGTAACAGGACACAAGTGCCTCTAACTAATGATAGTAGTTCCAGCACGCTAAAACCGATTCAGGTAGACCTAGAACAAAAAGTCCCGGTTTAAATTGAGCGTTCCTAGTATATGGCTATTTGTGTAATTTGTACTGCATTCGGACTATCTGGTTGTTTTTAAATATAACACCCTTAGTATTTTCATTCACAATCAAAAACATAATCCTAGTGGACGGTTTGGGCTAGTGGTTAAGTGACACGGCTCACAACCAGAATGTCCTGGGTTCGATCCCCATTACAGCACCGGTCGCAACCCCGGAGAAGCAAACCCTTAGAAAATGCAGGAGGAAGCAGACCCTTACATAAAATGAATGCTGAAGTCGGATGCACTGGGACGACAGTCGTAAAATAAAAAAACCACAGTGCAACGCACACCCGCCTTTGGGAATCCAGAAATAAAGCGATCGCAAAAAATAACACCAAAAAAACACAATACAAAAAAACAATTTAATTATTTACATGCGCAAGCTTATCCTGACTTTGGCTCAAACAATGTATACCAACCACTGCTGTAGTCTGATTGCAAAGGTTTGCAAAGAAAGGCGCAACAACTACGTTGGCTTCGTAATTATTTCAAAACAAATTAAATCTGTCCTACAATGTACCATGATTACATGGAGTACAAAATGGATGTTCAAATGTTATGAACTTCAAGCATCACTAAATGTTATCAGAGGAGATTTAATGTTGAATTATTATCGCTTTTGTTGTGTATGCGCGGGACAACGTTTATTAAAGTTTTAAGTACCAGGATAGAAAATAAATAGCAGACAACGATTTTAATATACTAATGGGGAGGAAGACTAACGACTGGTCAGGCAAAATATACTGAACAGACATGTTATTCAGTGTCCGGCAAAACATACTGGCCAAGACACTTACCGCGGCTTCCTATTAGCTATGCCTGGAAACGCGCTGTTTTAATGGCAGCCTGGCAAACGAGGAGAGGAGTCGATGTGATCCCCGTAGTAGTGAGTGACACGCAGATGAAGCCACGCATAGCACTACCGCCTGGAGGACGCCGGTCTACCTTCTTCAGCCCGCTTGGGATGTGAGGAACGCTTCTACAACCCTCCACTTAACGTCCTTTTCAGGGAGCACAAAAGAATAACCTACGCATTCGCAAACAACGCAAACAACAACAACAATATATTAATAGACAGACTGTATGATATAAACCTGAGATTGTGTGCTCTTCTTCGTCGTATGTCCATCGCAACAGGCTTAAGCGAGCATGGCTGGAACTATAGAAATTTATATCCTTAGAATACGCGAACGATTTGAAAAGTTTGACCCCCAGCGCTGCATCTATTCAAACTGTGCGCAGATCCACGTGACACCTATATACTATGAATATCTAATGAAGTGAAGATAGGGCAATGTGCACATCAGACAGTAAACTGGCAGCCTACATAGAAATACAGTTGAAGCAACGTCCTACCATTAATTTCCTGACGGCGGAAGGTTGTGTGCCCATCAACATGCATCGAAGAATGACTTCGGTAAATGGTGAACTCTATGTGGATGTCAGTACTACCAGTAGCTTGGCACGGCCTGTAAAAGGCAACAGTCTAGTCACTACGAACTTGCATGACAAGGCTCGCAGAGGACGACCAATGATAGCTGTGAATGGACAGGGCTAAGATCGCCTGGACAAACAATTCGAGCCAATGGCCGTGTCAAACAGGATACCACGGCAATGTTTTTTGAATTTGATTGAGCAATTGTATCACATTATCCATCCCTGCTTGGGTATAGAAAAGTGTGCGCGAGATGGCTCCCTAGCATGCTGACACCGAACAAGAAACAGCGCAGACAACAGATATATCAGGAACTTTTGACACGATATAAACAGGAAGGCGATGTTTTATCAGCCGAATTGTCATTGCACATTAATATGACCCTTAAAACAGGCGCCAGTCTATGGAGTACAGGCATAAGAACTCACACATCCTCCAAAAAATCAAGTTCGACGTCTCGCCAATAAAAGTGATGATGACCATCTTTTGGGACTGTGAGAGCATAGTCCACACTGAACCATCGATGTGTGAAAACGTTGTAGAAACTTCGATCCCGATTGCTGCGCATTAACTTAACTTAACGTCCTTATGTAGGTTCTGAAGACGCTGCAGTCTGTATACAACCAGATTAATTTACATTGCCTTGCTCTAAAAGTTATGTACATCTAATTTATTCTTCAGTGCATTAATTATCCCTGAATCCACTACTTTCTGTGGCAATGCATTACAAGTATTCACCACTATCTGACTAAAATGATATTTCCTAGTATCTAATCTGGACCTTTCTTTAGTTAATTTGCAGCTATGCCCTCTTGTTCTTGTAGGTGGTTGTATATTGGAAAACATGTTATCGTCTAATTTATCTTTTCCTTGGATTATCATTTACAAACATGTATTCGAATTCTTTTCTTTTCTAGACACTCTAGGCTGGTTTATCTGAGTCTTTCCTCATAACTGTAATTATGGAATCCCACTATCGCTTTGTCGCTCTTCTTTGTGTCATTTCCAGAATGTTTATATCTCCTATACGATGAGAAAACATTCCTCCAAATATTCGTCTAACTAATGCGTTATACGATTTGACAATTACTTCGTTGCTCGAATGTTTAATATTTCTTGTTATGATACCTAACATTGTATTTGCCTTTTTCACTGTTACCTGGACTTGTTCACTCACTTCAGCTGTATGATTAACAATCCCTAGATCTCTTTCCTCTTCTATAGTTACAATATTTTTTCGCCCATTCTGTAATTATGTTCCATTTTGGATCTACCCATGTGGATGAATGCACATTTATCTACATTAAATTCCATTTGCAATCTCACCGGCCATTCTTGAATTCGATCTAAATCCGACCTCAATATCCATATCGGCAAGCACGCAATTCTTCACCAAGACAATGCTCGTCCACACAAGAGTCGACAAACAGTTGTTTTTTTTATGTCTTAAGAAGCATTTTAATTTGTGTTCTCATGAAAGGTAAAACACATTGTTGAAAGGTAAGCTATTGCCATGAAAGGTAGACAATTGTCATGAAAGGTAAACCGTGATCATGAAAGGTAGACCATCCTCATGTAGTATTAGCTGACATTATAGGATAAAATGTTAGAGATTCAATTATGTAAGGTTTTCTGTTTCTACCATGATGACATATTTAAAATAATCTATAATTTGGAAAGCCGGGATGTCGTACAAAGAATGATTGTTAATCAGTTGAAGTGGAGAAAAGGTTTTTCTCCTATCAAAGACCCCATCGAGATTGATCAAGGTCAAATGTTGTTTTTTTCACTAATGAACAACCAGTCTCCACATATTCTTCGTTGTTTATTGAAAGAGACTGAGGAGTACCTATAGGTCTGCCACGAATGCAGTAACATCGATCCTTAACAGAACAGAAAAGGTACCGGCCAAATATTTAAGAACACATGACAATGCAGGAGGAAACTTTCATTTGGGACACATAATATACTTGAAAAGTCTCACAGTGTTTATATGAAAGACGTAATTTTGACGTCTCGTTATTTTTCTATTACGTCGTTTAACGTCAAAACTTTAACAAACGCAGATTAGTTCAAGGTTAATGGAATCGCCATACAGATTTTAGTGTAGATATATGTCTTGTTGCATGTGTTTCTTCCTATACAAATGGAAACAAACTTCATTGGAGACACTTGCTCAGTTTTATGCAGAAACATCAATCGATATGGTTGCGTCTCTGAGTAGCAATAAAACTGCTTACGTACAATACCATTCCTTGGGAAAGATTTTTAAAGATATACTTCCTAAGAATCAAAGCAAAACTAAATATTGACTTCTGTGCACATAAACTGTTCTCTGAATAATTTGCCATCGCTACATGCTGTAGGCGACTTCTGTATGTGTCTGTAATCTATTGAACTTGACTGTGTGTACATGTTACGTACAATCCTATGTTGCAACGTTCGTTATTAACACAAATCTACTATGTTAATGTTGACCGAAAGGTGCAAATATCGCAGTCAAGCTGTACACTAGAGACACAACGCATTCCGTTCTCCGGACTACATTCTGCTACTTCCAAAGCCCTGTTCAGGGCTTGGTAGCGGGAGATTGAGAACGAGCAAAGAAGAAGAAGTCACGTAATAGACGCATCCATTAAAGACGAATATAGCCGCCAATGTAGAGAGATTGACGTATGCCTCTCAGGAAACCAGTGAAGAAGAAGAAGAAGAAGAAATAGAAGAAGAAGAAGAGGAAGAAGAAGAAGAAGAAGAAGAAGAAGAAGTCCCATAATAGACACATCCATTAGAGACGAATATAGCCGCCATAGTAGAGCGATAAGACGTCTGCTTCTCAGGAAACGAATGAATGATAACAAACGAATGAATGATAACATTCAGCAGTCCGTGCTCGAACCGCGCATGTTTCAGCGACTCTTCATATCAACGGAATTAAGACCATGAGCCTGTCCTACAAAAGACTGACATTGTATTCAGAGATCTTGTGTACGTGATGTGTAAGTAAAAGAAACTTTGACAGTTGAAAAATCGAAAAGAGCAAGTTGTTAGTCAATGGAAATGGAAATTCAAAAAATCCCTTTGCTGGACTAACAGCTAGGAGTAAATACCAGAGAGGGGGGAAATCTGCATCCTGTGCTATCTTCAGTAGTGTTGAATATCATATGGGGATGAAAATGCTGAGCCGTGCATGAGCAGTAGCGGTCATCGATCCAAAGCTGACTGCTAGCGTCAGAGCTAGCGACCCAGAGCTGCCAAGACCCTTATCCACCTCCACATGGCGATCCAAGATAATAAGCTACAACAGGGCAGACTGGTAAAGGAGTAGGGGTGGAAGAGGGAAGGCTTTCCCAGTACCCATAAATGTATGTTGAAGTCGGATGTGTCTGACCGAAAGGTGCAAATATCGCAGTCAAGCTGTAAACTACGACATAACACATTCCTTTCTCCGAACTACATTGCTACTTGCAATGTCCTTTTCAGGGCTTGATAGTGGGAGATTGAGAACAAAGAAGACGAAGAAGAAGTATATTTCTTGCCACTGGGCCAAGGCAGATGTAGACGAGATAGTGCCGTTGATAATTACAGTTATGAGGAAAGACTCAGAAAAACCGGCCTAGAGTGTCTAAAAGAGAGAAGAACTCGTGGTGACTTCATGCAGGTTTATAAGATGATCAGAGGAATGGATAAATTAGACTATAACAAGTTGTTTTTTTTAAATACAGCCACCTATAATAACAAGAAGGCAAAGCTACAAATTGACTAAAGAGAAGTCCAGATTAGATATTAAGAAATGTTTTTTTAGTCAGAGAGTGGTGAATGCTTGGAATGCATTGCCAGGGAAAGTAGTGGAGGCAGGGACAGTTAATACATTTAAGAATAAATTGGATGCCCATAGCTTTTACAGCAAGGTGATCTAAATGAAACTGGTTGTATACAGACTCTGCAGTGTCATCTAAAACAGTATAAAGACGTTAAGTTAAGTTATAACCTAAATTGTCCTCCACAAATCTAAGTAAGGAGCAAATGAAAATATCAGACCGTGACCTATTCACGAAGATCTCGCTATCCTGACGCTGCCACCATCATTGGTTGCAGTGGGCAATTGATCATTTACTAAACGTGACAGATCCGTATGTGTTTTACGTGCCACAGTCGTACTTTACAACGCTCGTCCCGAATCTTATTCTTCAGGTGTCTGGTCTGGGACAGAAATTGACGATCATGATCCTTCAAAAACTCTGTCTTTTGATAGTCTGATGAGGTGGTTGTTGCTCTTGTCGTTATTTGTTGCCCAGTTATTTCAGTCTTGCACGTACATCTGATTTTGTCTTCACTTTTATGTTTTACATGGTATTTTCCACATAGGACCAATTTCTCAACGCCTCCTCTTCTTTTAACATGTCTCATTAATTGTATTTATCCGTTCCTGGTGGTTTTGATGACTTGTTACGACCCGCACATATCAGTGTCTCGGCATTTGTTGTCTTTTATTTCCACGAAATTGCCAGAAAAAACATTTCCACTGCCTTCAGTTTTGTTTTGTTTTTTTCACATTTTGATTGCTCATTGTCCAACATTTGCATCCATATAGATAAAAGGGACACAAGGAAAACCCCCAACTAAGCATATTGTGAGCTCTATTTTTATAGTTCTGTTTTCATTACATTGCTTAACTGTTGACGATTTTTTAGGCCAAGGTGATGGCGTAACATACAGGAGTCGGAGATGAAGTGTTACAGAATTCATCGTGCAACGTCTACTCTGGCATTTGCAGACAGGGTTTACAAATTATGTTCCTCACTGCTTTGCCATCCCTAACAGTAAATCACACACCGATGTGCAGCTAGGTGGGGCACTTGAGGTAGGGCGCTTGGGGTGAAGCACTTGAGGAAGGGCACCTGAGGTAGGGCACTTGAAGTAGGGCACTTGAGGTACGGCGCTTGAGGTAGGGCACTTGAGATAGGGCACTTGAGGTAGGGCACTTGAGGTAGGGCACTTCTTCTTCTTCTTCTTACGCTGTCAGACGTCAACCTGAATATTTTCGACAAAAAGCAGTGGTCATCCTGAGGCTGTCGACACTGCCATAGCGCTTGTCTAGTGTTGCCACTGGTGATGGCCACGTGTGATTTCTCTGATCCTCCTATGTCAGGCAGTTTTGCAGCAGAAGTTCAGCGGTCATTTTCCCGGTACCACACGTGCATTCGTCAGTGCCACCTATCTTCAATTTATTGAATAGATGGTAACAGTCTATTGTGGCCTGTACGGAGTCTGAAGACCACGACCTGCTCTCTTCTGTTCAACTGATAATCGGCATCGTTTTTTGTATAGCCAGTATGTTCTGTTTCCCATTTGGTCATGTATCTAGCTCTAATAAGACTTTTGGACTCTTCGTAGGTCACACTAGGATCTGGTTGTGGTAGTCTTGCACCTTCTTTTGCCAGTCTGTCTGCCTCCTCGTTGCCTTGAATGTTACAGTGGGATGGAACCCACTGTACCACTACTCTTTTTGGTGCGGACTGCTGGCATAGTTGATAGAGTACTGCTCTTAAATCATTAGGTTCACAATTTTTCTGGCTTTTTAATGCTGTAACCACGGCCAAATGTCTACATTTGTTCTTTTCTCTGTCCAGGGTATTCTGAGGATCTTTCTGTAACATTTTGACTCGAAGGATTCGATTCTTTGTCTAGAAGTTTTGGTAATCGTCCATGCTTCACAGCCATAAGCTGCCACAGGAAAAACACAGGCTCTCAAGACTTTTACTTTTATCGTTTTGTTGGTGCCCTGCCATAATTTCTTCAGGGTGTTCAGCCTCTGCATTGCCATAGCTAGTCTTCTTCTGATTTCTTTCGAGCAGTCACCATTTCTGTCGATTCTAGAGCCCAGATATTCAAAATGTGTAACCTGATCTGTTTCCTCACCACCCACTGTAAATTTATGCTGACATTGTGTTTTATCGGTGGTCATTATCTTTGTTTTGTTTATGTTTATGAACATATTTTGATCTTTACTATGTCCATTAACGGCTGAAAGTAGCTGCTCTAGCCCTTCCGCACTTCTTGATAGTATCACTGCGTCATCTGCGTATCGTAACTGTGGAATCTCGTACCCCCCAATCGTAAATGGATCAAAACTTTCAATGTTCTCATCTTCTCGTACATTTCTCATTATACATTCCGCATATATGTTGTACACATAAGGTAAGAGGATACATCCCTGTCGGACTCCCTTTTGAACTGCAAACCAATTTGATGTTTGACCAGATACTCGGACAGCGGCTTGTTGATCTTGGTATAATGTTTCAATGAGATGGACTACATGCAAAGAAAACCCCTTTTCCTTCATGATTCTCCACAGATTTTTATGTTTTACCGTATCGAAGGCCTTAGTGTAATCAATGAAACATGTGTACAGGTCTTCATTAAACTCTCTACATTTTTCATAGATATTCCTTAAATTGAATATGTGGTCCCGGGTCCCTCTGCCTTTCCTAAAACCTGCCTGGACTACGTGAATTTCAGATTCAAACCTTTTCTCTATCCTTCTTAATAGGATTCGCAAGAGTATCTTGCTAGCATGGCTGATCAGTGCGATAGTTTGGTTATCGTGCACAGCTTCATGTTGCATTTTTTGGGGAGGGGAATATAAATTGATTTATTCCATGCTTCTGGCCACTCTGCACTGTGCCATATTTGTTTACACTTTATTTATACAGAGTTTTAATAAAAATGTATAAGAATATATTACTAAATAAAAACATGAAACTTCTAACGGAATGTCGAAAGAGGCAGCTACGGAAGGTTGTGCATGGGGTTGGAAGCCTCGCTGTGTAAAATCCATCGCTAAAAAACTGTCCTGCACATGAGTAGAATCAGGTTATCCTACTCACTGGCTTGGTTAGCCAAATGCAGTGTTGGGTCTATACTTCAACAAATGCCTAGAATCAGGTTATCCTACAAACTGGTTAAGGAAGCTAAATGCAGTGTTGGATCTATACTTCAACAAATGCCTAGAATCAGGTTATCCTACTCACTGGTTTGGTTAGCCAAATGCCGTGTTGGGTTTATACTTCAACAAATGCCTAGAATCAGGTTATCCTACTCACTGGTTTGGTTCGCTAAATGCAGTGTTGTGTTGTTCTATACTTCAACAAATGCTTAGAATCAGGCTATCCTACAAACTTGTTAAGAAAGCTAAATGCAGTGTTGGATCTATACTTTATCAAATGCCTAGAATCAGGCTATCCTACAAACTGGTTAAGGAGGCTAAATGCAGTGTTGGATCTATACTTTATCAAATGCCTAGAATCAGGCTATCCTACAAACTGGTTAAGGAAGCTAAATGCAGTGTTGGATCTATACTTCAACAAATGCCTAGAATCAGGTTATCCTACTCACTGGTTTGGTTAGCTAAATGCAGTGTTGGATCTATACTTTATCAAATGCCTAGAATCAGGATATCCTACAAACTGGTTAAGGAAGCTAAATGCAGTGTTGGATCTATACTTTATCAAATGCCTAGAATCAGGCTATCCTACAAACTGGTTAAGGAAGCTAAATGCAGTGTTGGATCTATACTTCAACAAATGCCTAGAATCAGGTTATCCTACTCACTGGTTTGGTTAGCTAAATGCAGTGTTGCACCTAAGCGATGGGAGAAGTTCAGTTAACAATCTGGCGTTTATTGCCATTTCTGAAGTCCAGCAGGACTTAAAAGGTTTACATGACTGGGGAATAAAGAACTCTTTCCTCTGAAGTCGCTACGGACTGTACACGGGTAGTTTTTATCTTATATCTCATAGAAAAAATAGCATGTTTTACTGAAGTTTGAGCGTATGTTCTTGTTGTCAAAAGACTTATATGCAATGTACTCCGCCAGTCGCTTATCAATATCATCATCGCCCTAGCCTATTCTCACTAAATATTGATTTCACAATTATAAATACAAACACTGTTCATACTGAAGCTGTGTTCAAAATCAAATCAGTATGTTGTGTTAGGCAAATGGTAGCAATTAACGTATGTAAGTAAAAGTGGAAATATACATATGTATATTTAGTTAGTTGCTCATTGCAATCTATGATGGAGATACCATCATGCGGTTTTGTCTTGATGATGTAACTTGCGCTGTATTTGGATTATAGTGAGGAAGACACTACGCTGGTCATCAACCTCACTCTCTGGTCCCGAGCTACCTATATATATATATATATATATATATTTATATATAATTACGGTGTTTTCCACTTTGCTAAACTACGCTTGGAGGTGGATTAATACGACTGAGAAATAACAGCCCTATTAATGGGCAGTGTGCGCTAAGATTTTGGTTAATAAACAATAGACAAAAATGTGGATATTTGGCCGTTTTCAAATGTGTCCTCTTGACTAGGTGATTGGTAGCGTCACAGCTATGCCTAACTCTTCTCCTGGTTTATGTACAACCTTGTGCTGTTTTCTTTGAAAGATGACAGCCATCGCTTTACGTAAATGTTTAAGCTTTCGTTGAAAGTCGACATCCATGATTTTAAGTAAATGTTTAAGCTTTCATTAAAAGTTGACATCCATGATTGTACGTAAATGTTTATAAAGTTCTCTCGATAAATGACAACCCTCGCTTCGTATGAATGTTTATGAGGCTGTCTTTGAAGTACAAGAAAACTTGTTTTATTTCAATATTGTCTTCTTCTTCTGCGTTAGTTCTCAATGCCCCGACAACAAGCCCTGAACATGGCTTTGTAAGCAGCAGGATGTTGTACAGAGAACAAAATGCGTTGTGTCGCTAGTTTACAGCTTGACTGCAATATTTGCACCTTTCGATCCAACACATCCGTCTTCGGCAGGAAATATTTTCTAATCTGGTCTTAGAAGAATAGCAACAGTGGCTTTGTGCAAGTGTTCATAACGCTGAGTTTATGTGATCTTTTGTAAATTCGATTAAGCATTACTTTGAAATTCAGCCACACTCGCTTAATATAAATTGCTATAAAGTTGTAACTATAAATGTATATCCCCAGACTCACGCCAATAACAATACCGGTAATTTGAAAGTCGCAACTTCAGTTGCTAATCAGTTTTTTTTTCTTAATAAATTCGCTCACGATTTGTTTCTGGTATCCTTGTCCATAAACATTGCTTGTGTTTGACGATCTAAACATACCTCATGAAACACAACTAACCTGTGCTAATAAATCGACCCGCTCAATAGAGCTAAAACAACAATATCTAATGATATTATAAAATCTAATCCATAAATAATGCAACCAGTTAGACACACACACACGTACACAAATCATATCCCTCTTTATTATAAATCTCTTCCGTTTTCTACACGAGGAAAATTATAATTATATTTGTAAACACCGCTGATATTTTTTAATTCAGTTCGGATTTTTGTATGTGATAACAAAAGTTCACTCGAAAGAAGGTAAATATCTTCATAACTAACAGAGCATATATATATATATATATATACATATATGTATATATATATATATATATATATATATATATATATATATATAGTTATTATTAGAAAATGTGAGAACTATGTTTAAAACATTCTTAAAGATACCTTGTCACTCTAATTCTGGTAACGGCTCACCTTATCAGTGCTGTGTACGCATAAAAACTAAACAAGTAATACTTGTTTTTAAACATATTTTGTTGGTACAATCTGTTATTTACACTAATAAATATTTCGTTGTTTTGGATCTATTTTTTAAATTTATTATAAAGGGGTAACTTGCGTTTATTTTGATGTTCCTTTGGTGAATTGGTGTATTGGGAAGATGCAGTTATATATGCAGACAAGATCAAAAATCGATGAGAGGGCTACTTACTGCGAAGAACGGACGATCGATGGAGTACATCATTATGGAGCTCGGGATAGAAGAAGCGATCATGGGTACGACTACCAACGCGCTGGTTCGACTCCTTTGCATCCCACAACAACATCCTCGATGCCCCATATGGGCGATTCATTATCCACTGGTCAACCGTGGCCCATAATAGAGACCGCTGGAAGGAAAGTCGCACTCGCAGCGCTGTAACTGCCGCTGAAGAACGGGCCATTCAGTAAATGGTGTATTGGCGTATTTGTTTTTAATGTGTTAGTTTTGGTTAACATTCATTGCCCACATTCTTATTATTATTATTATTCTTTTGTCATAAGGCTATCGTCTTACGTCGTCGCATAGAGGAGGTATGGTAGACTACCAGTTTGTGTTAGATGAGAGGCTTGTGCTACCACCACGTCAACCTTTAAAGTGTTTTCTTATCCCCTCTATCCATCGTCGCCATGGTCAACCTCTTAGCTCATGGCCCTGAAACTTCCATTTAGCATGATTTCGCTGCAGGTTGATCATTGTATATTCTTGTCAAATGTCCAACAAATGATTTTATATTTTGGGCGTCAACATACTAGTTAACCGATGTAGTTTCCACCATTTCCCACCATGTCCTGTTGTAAATTGAGTCGTGAATTGTCTTTCCTGCTACATTTCGCACACAGTGCATCTCACAAGTCTCGATCGTACGGTTTAGTCAATATAATAGGGCTCAAGTTTGGTACAGAAAACATAACGCAGGTGCGATCAACGTGCTTATCTGTGTCTGTTTAGTTAACATTGTGACACTTCGACTTAGGGACAACTGCCGACTTTTCTCTTTTAAATTCGTCATCTTTCACGTCGATCTCTTCACTTTCATCATCTGCAATGTTTACTTCAAGTGGGTCGTGATTTTCAAACTCATTGAGGCGTGTGCCATTGAAGTTGCTGATCTCGCTGTTGGTGCAAGTAAATATTTTTGGTACAAGCTTCTGAATTACCTGTTCAGAATCGGTCAAAAATTGATAGAATAAAAGGTCGCACTACTAGAGACTGTTTGCACAATTTCAGTTCACTCGGTTATGGGGATTTTGGTTCTAATAGTAGAAATAGAAGTCCACGCAAACGGACCAGTGTCATGCCAGGTTAAATAAAAGTTTGTAAAAAATAGAAGTCTATTTTCGTCAAAGAGTCTTCGTTAGGGTAAAAAACAAGTTGGAATAATTGTAACGATAAGTAGTGCTGCTGCTGCTGTTGTTGTTGTTGTTGTTGTAAGTAGGAACTCATACTGAGTACTTCACTCTTCGTCGATTTTCTAAAGCGGTAGGTTGTGGTTGCTCGTATTATAACTCTAGGTGTACTGAAGAAGGTGGGTCAAGGCCTTCCTGTGTGTACTGCAATGCTAGGTTTTTCAGTAGGCTTATAACTACGGCATCACAATGACTTTCCTCACCACGTTAGTCGGTCTTCTGCAACACAACCTGTTTGTAGGTGTATGTCGGGGACGTCACGCGTGTATGCTACACCTGATCGACAAGCACAATAAAAATACGGCGAGTTTGTAAAACATACATATTTAATGGTTATCTCTTGAGAATGGACTCTCATCAACTTCCCCCGATGGCTTACGAGGCTGTTTAGTTTTGGCTACAGGACAAGAGGGCGGCCGCGAGACAGGTGGATAGATGACATTAAAAGGATTATGCAACGCTACAGGCTCACAATGACCAACGTAACTCACTTAGTGCAGGACAGGCGCTCCCCACTCCGCTCAAGAGCATAAGTGGAACGAAAACTAAAAAACTAATCATCAATTATGGAGAAATAAATGGATCGAAGCTGCAGTGGTACTGAAGATTACAGTTGATAAAACAAATAGGTCATGGCTAAGTGACCGCACTGAAGTCTTCGTCAGAAAAAAAAACACTAAAATAAAACATCTAACAAATCACAACATCAACAAAAACATTACATTAAATGAGGAGTTGAAGTTTGAACTTAAACCGTTATGTTTAAGTCCTGTGTTCTTGATGTTGGGACTTATTAGTCTTATTTGATTGTTTTTTTGTTTGTTTGTTTGTTAAATGGTTCGTTCATTGAGCTATTACTTTTTTTGTATTTTTATCAACAATACAAAGCTATTAAAATCATAAGTCTTGTTCTTCTTCTTCTGCGTACGCAGTCAGACAGCAACCATTATTTTTTCGAAAAAAGCGGCGGTCATCCTGAGGCTCTCGCCACTGCCATAGAGCTTGTCTTGCAGTTCCACTGGTAATGGCCACATCTGCTCTCTCTGATCCTCGTATGTCGGGCAGTTCTGCAGCAGATGTTCAGCGGTCATTTTACCAGTACCGCACGGGCATTCGTCGGTACACCCTATCTTCAATTTGTTGAATAGGTGGTACCTCAGTCTATTGTGGCCAGTGCGAAGTCTGAAGACAGCGACCTGCTCTCTTCGGTTCAACTGGTAATAGGCATCGTTTTTGGTGTAACCAGTATGTTCGGTTACCCATTTGGTCATGTATCTGGCTTTGATAAGCCGTTTTGACTCTTCGTACGTTATACTGGTATATGTTTGTGGTAGTCTTGCACCTTCTTTTGCCAGTTTGTCTGCCTCCTTGTTGCCTTGGATGTTGCAGTGTGACGGAACCCACTGTACCACTACCCTTTTTGGTGCGGACTGCTGGCACAGTTTGCAGAGTGCTGCTCTTAAGTCATTAAGCTCAGTGTTTTTCTGGCTTTTTAGCGCTGTGACTACGGCGAGAGCATCTGTCAGCAGGACTATATGGCTCTCATTTTCACTGTGTGTCACCATTTCTTCCACTGCCGCCCTCAGTGCCTCTGCCTCCGCTCTGAAATTGCTTGTGTACTTACCAGTAGCGAATGACAGTGTTATTTTTCTGCCATTTGGTAGGTTCAGGAATGCTCCTGCCCCTCCGTTCTGTGTAGTGTTTGTTACAGAACCGTCGGTGTATGCATGGGTCCAGTCCATGCTTGGGTAGCTTTTCGTTATGAAGCTTAGGGTAGTACCTCTCCTTTCTTTTTCAGTCTGGCAGTTTTTGTTTGCAATACCTGGTATATTGTCTACCACCTCTGGGAATATATCCTGCCTCCAGGTAGGTTTTCGTACAGTAGTGATGGGTTTTGCTGTTGTAAGTGCGTTTATGGGATCTTCGTGCATCTTTGCTTTGGCTATTTCTGCAAAGTTTCTCCGCTTTAGTTTCCCATTTCCCAAATTGTTTAGTCTCTGGTGCATTGGATGGTCGGTCAGTCTTCGGAGTTTCTCTGACTGAGCTGGGCTCTGCAGTCTCTTCTATCGGTCATGGATTGCAGTTTTGTAATCTTTTCAAGTTCTACAATTGGCGTTGACTTCATGCCACCTGTTATAATTCTCATGGCTTGGTTTTGAAGTTTGTTAACTTTATCGAAGTTCGCCTTCGCTGCTGTTGTCCATGCCGCAATGCCATACTCGAGAACTGGTCTCACTCTTCCAGTATACAGTTTCTTTAGTATGCCTTCGTCTGCTCCCCAGCTTGTGCCAGCAAGTTTCCTCATGATTGGCATTCTTTCTCTGGATTTCATTCGGTTTCTCTCAATCTGACTTTTCCATGTCATGCGCCGGTCAAATGTGACTCCCAGATAGGTTTTGTTGTCGTTTGGCTGCAGGATTTTGCCATTTAGACTTAATTTGGTATTTTGGGGTTTGATTGAAAGCGAGAATATTGTGCATGTGGTTTTCTCCTCGTTTATTTTGACCAGCCATGAGTTCGCCCACTCTTCCAGCGATGTTAGGGCCGTCTGCATCCGATTTCTTGCTATGGTGAGATTCTTTTCAGAGGTCCACATAGCCAGATCGTCTGCAAACATTGAGCTATGGACTATTCTTGGTATATTCTCTGTGATATCGTTTATATATACCAGGAAAAGTGTGGGTGACAATACTCCCCCTTGGGGTACTCCCTGCTCGAGTGTCACCTTTTTGCTCATCTGCCCTTGTACTTGGACTCTGGCCGTTCTTTGTTTGAGGTAGTGGTTGATCCACTTGTACATCTTCCCACAGACATCACTTCTTCTTAGCTTGACTCTAAGTCCATCTTTCCAGACTTTGTCAAATGCCTTTTCCAGATCCACCCAAACAGCTAATGTGTGTTTCTGTGCCTGGTAGGCATCTTCTATCTCCTGGGCTATGAGGATGACCTGGTCCTCAGTGGATCTGTGCTGTCTAAAGCCGGCTTGCTGTGGAATTAGTATTCGTTTTTCTTCCAGATGCCACATCAGTCTGGTGTTTATCATCCGTTCCATCAGCTTGCCGACACAGCTCAGTAGGCTTATGGGCCTGTATCCATTCGGATCTGTTTTGTCCTGTCCTGTTTTTGGTACTGGTACCAGTATTGCATCTTTCCATGCCTGTGGTACAATTCCCCTTTTCCAGCTTTGGTTCAGAACCGATAGCAGTTTCTTCTTCGCTGTTTGGCCCAGCCCCATCAGCATTTCGTTTGTTATCCCGTCTTTTCCGGGAGATTTCCTTTTCATTAGTGTTCTCATAGCCTCTTCCATTTCGCGCATTGTTAGTTTGGCCATCATGTGCTCTTCAGGAGCCGTATTCATGTTTTCGTGTCTCTTTAGCTCTTCGCTAATGTCTGTATGCTTATCTGCAGGGACCTCGATGTGGTTTGCTCTGGCATAGTGATCGACAAAGGCATTTGCGGCTTTCTTACCTGTGATCAAGTTCTCGCCCTGCTTGATAGTAATGTGTTTATTTGACAGGGTTTCGTCGTTCATCGCTCTGACTAGCTTCCATAGCTTGTTCCCGTCTTTGTCCAGGTTTAGACTTTCCGTTTTATTTTTCCAGCTTTCTCTTGCTGTTTGCTTTAGAGTGTATTTGTACTTCGTCGCGGCGGCTTTGAGGGCGATGTTTGCCTTCATGGATTTTACTCGCTCTGCCATGTTCCTAGCATTTGTTACTGCATCTTCCACTTTCTGCAACTCATCATTCCAGTAGGGCTTATAGTTTTTCCTAGCTCCTCTTGGGATGGTTTCAGTGGCGGCTTGCATTATTGCCTTGCTTAGGCTCTCTACCATGGGCTTCATTTTGGTGTTTCGTGTGTTGATGGTTTCACACAGCCCATCTGTCAGGATTGCAAATCTGTCCCAGTCGGATCGTTTGTAATTCCAACGTGGGAGCGGTTTTGTTTCCTGTGGGCCTACTTCCATGTCAATGGTTAGCCTGATCGGCCTGTGGTCGCTACCTGCCAGTTGGTTTAGCACCTGGCGGTCTATTTTATGGTGTATGTCCTGTGTGGAGAAGGCCAAATCTGGAGTCGAGGTGGTATGCCATGTTCTTGAATAGAAGCTAGGGCTATCCTCCGGCCTATTGATTAGGGAGAGATTTGCATCTATCTCCCAATCTTCCACTTCGTCACCTCTGCTGTCTGTGTCCGAGTATCCCCATCTCTCCGAGTGGCTGTTGAAATCTCCAACTACTATGCAGTTGGAGTCTCTGACCTCCATACTCGAGAGCGATAGGTCTCTATTTGGTGGTCCGTACAGATTAAAAATGCGGAGCTTCGTTTCTTGAGCCATTATGTCAACTCCTCCAATTTCTGCTTGTCCGGTGTGATTGACAGATACCGCGCTACTCGGTATGCAGTTTCTGGTCAGTATCAGGACCCGTCCTTTGTGGCCTTCTCTATCTAGACGGAAGGTCTGGTATCCTCTGATTGAGAATTTATGGTTATTGTTGAGGTGCGTGTCTTGGATACATGCTAGGCAATCTTACCTTCATGCAGGTGGTGTGTTAGGGAAAGTTTTTTGTTAATGACTCCCTCCACATTCCACTGTAGTATTTTGAGGGTCTTGAGGTTTTGGCCAATAGAAGTCGCCCCATAGCCATGTGCCTTGACTCCACGACACATGGGTGGGTGACCACCAGTAGTCAAGGGTGGGCCCCTTCGAGGCGTGAGGCCCGGCACTATCGCTGCCTGGCGGGACTCCGCAGGATGAGCGCCATGCGTTTTTCTAATAGGTTGTACTGCCATCATGCTGCGATTTACGTTGCACTGTTTTGTTAGGCTTGCGGCCCCGTGCATCCGATTTCAACAGGCGTTTCTGTAGGGATGCCCTCCTTAGCCTTTGGCTGTCCCCAGCCTATCTGCAAGGCAGCAGTTGTTTATGATCAGAGTTGTCTCTCTTATGGAAGTTGTATTACCAGACTATCGAGTCTTCACTACTCGTGTCTATAGGGTGCAATGATGATATATGAGATGATATATGAGATGGACTGGTTTACCCAGAAGAGAGGCAGTCCAGTGTGTCTGTATCCCAGGATCGTCCCGTCCTGCCAGAAACGTAGCATTTCCATGTGAGTGGGGTATCTCTTTTTCCCTTTATTGTCTTGGCTTCTATGCAGGGATGGTACGCCTAGCATTCCCCGCCACCTGGGGTGTTGACACAGTGGGGCAGGTGTGCAATGCCCGCTGGTCTGCATCTCTTCTGCGTCCAGCATGATAGTTATAATGCTGATAACGTACAGAGGTAGATATCGTAGCCGACGTGCATTTAGCCAGAGGACAAGCCTGGTAATGTCACAGAGATGTTGTTCGCCTGGTGTGCGGACAGCTCTCATGGTCATTGGTTGAGTCTCGACAGTTCACAGTGAGGTGGCTGCTCTACTGTTTTCGCCCCCCCCCCACCAGGTACTAAGTCTTTAGTTGGTGGTTTCGCACCCCATCGCCGTATAAGGTGAGTATCAAGCAGTTATCCGCCCGCTTTGATCGGCGGACGGCAAGGACCTCTTGCTGCGGCTCTACCGGATATGGCTGGGGCGCAAGCCCCAGGTCCCGAGCATGTAGGAGCCTCCCATTGCAGTGGTGCTGAGATTTTGGGCGGGATTGCGGCTTACAAGGGTTCGGCCGTAATCCCCCACATGGTAGCCTCGCGCCATTGGCTTATCAGCCTGGTACGTGAACCAAAGTGTCTGCGGCTCCTCTCGATATGAGCTGGTTTTTCGTAGCAACGCCCTGTCATTAGTAGGGTAAAATTGACCTGTCTTCAGATGGTCTATTTCCAGCACCCGTTCACTATTTGGTCAGACGAATGTATTGAGGGCTTTTGTTTGTCAATGACCAGGTATTTGAAATCTGCGGTTTCTGCGGGGTTAAACACGATTTCCGTGGCGTTCTTTCATTAGAGTGTTTGAGAGCTGACTTGTCTTCCGTGAGTCTAATACCAGCGTACGTTCATTTTTAGACCCAAACGGTAGTGCTCTCGATTTGTCAGTCGTTCTACAGTATTGGCGTGTTCAGTCGAATAAAGCCGCAGGTTCCACTCGTGTTGGTGCCCTTCCGTCAATTCCTTTAGCGAGACAATCCAGTTACTTAGAGGGTGGCCCCAGATTTTCGAGGGTCTAATTCCAGCACATGTTCACTATTAGACCCTCCGAAGGTGCTCTCTTTTGACAGTCATTCTACACTATTGGCGTGTTTAGTCAATTTTAGCCTCAGGCTCCACTCCTGATAGTGCTCTTCCGTCAATTCCTTTATCAGACACTGGATGCAGACCAACCGAGCCACAGAGGGCGTAACCCCAGATTTCTGAGGGTCTAAATCCAGCACCAGTTCCATATTAGACCCCAGAAAAGTGGTCTCGGCATGTCAGTCATTTCAGTGTTGGCCGTGTTGAGTCACATTAAGCCACAGGCTCCACTCCTGGTGGTGCCCTTCCGTCAATTCCTTTAAGTTTCAGCTTTGCAACCATACTTCCCCCGGAACCCAAACACTTTGGTTTCCCGGAAGCTGCCCGCAGAGTCATCGAAGCAACTCCTGCTGATCGCTAGTCGGCATCGTTTATGGTCAGAACTACGACGGTATCTGATCGTCTTCGCGCCTCTGACTTTCGTTCTTGATTAATGAAAACATTCTTGACAAATGCTTTCGCAGTAGCTCGTCTTGCGGCGATCCAAGAATGTCACCTCTAACGCCGCAATACGAATGCCCCCGTTTGTCCCTGTTAATCATTACCTCCAGATCCGAAAACCAACAAAATAGAACCGAGGTCAATTAGTCAATTAGAAATCATAAGTCAATTAGTTTGAATATATATTTCGTTCGTCTTCTTTCATTAAGCTTGGTACGTTGTACAATGATTTGCACCGTAAATCTCTGTGCCTCAGACTTCAGCATTCACTTTAAAAATTGGCAATTCCGGTAGGAGCACTCATTACTTTTCAGAATCGAAACAAACATAGGTTCGGATTGTGAGCCGTGTCACTTAACACTTTGATACATCCACCCTCTATCCGTCCACATCCCATGCCCCAAAAATCGTTCTTAAATGGAAATATACATTTTAAATTATGAAGTGACATGCTCGGGACTATAAGTCCCTGCCAACAAATTCGAGCTACGTTTATAAAGTTTTTTTGAACATCGTCTTATATTTGACTCAATCTCAATCTCTCAGAGAATCCCAAAAAGCTTACCCAACGATTAGGTGGAACATCGGTTTAAAGACGCTGTTCTTAAAGGTTTAGCCTAACTCTTAATCTGCACTTTCCCACACAAGTCTCTAGCTCTATCGGTAGTTACCGTACTCTATACCATATATGTGTGCTTGTTGTTACATTTGATTTCAGCAGAGGTCCAGGTTGACTTAACAGTTATGTAAACAATATCCATTTTAAACAGGACCAATTTTTCAAATAAATGGACAAATGTTCAATCTAAGGATCGATACAGAAATAGACACCATATGTTAGAAATTCTCTGATGTAACCTATCAACTGCCCCCAGTACTTAAACACTCAGCTGAACATAAGGATGATAAAAGAACAATTACAAAATTGAAAAAAAGTCATCCACGTCACCAGAAGAGACAGAATGAGAAAACATGACTTCAGGAACATTGTGAGAACAACATTCTCACAAAAACGCATACACAGAAAGTAAAGGGGCCATCTCTTGAGAATGAGACCAGATCGGCTGACATTAACAACATTAACATTAACAACACACAACAGACCAATGGGACGATAACGAGGCAAACTAATAGACAACATCAAAGACATCCTACACAATCATGGGCTCACAACAACGCATGCACAGAAAGTAAAGGGGCCATCTCTTGAGAATGAAACCAGATCGGCTGACATTAACAACATTAACATTAACAACACACAACAGACCAATGGGACGATAACTAGGCAAACTAATAGACAACATCAAAGACATCCTACACAATCATGGGCTCACAACAACGCATGCACAGAAAGTAAAGGGGCCATCTCTTGAGAATGAAACCAGATCGGCTGACATTAACAACATTAACATTAACAACACACAACAGACCAATGGGACGATAACGAGGCAAACTAATAGACAACATCAAAGACATCCTACACAAGCATGGGCTCACAACAACTACAGCAACAAGTCTGGCCCAAATACGAGACCCGAGGCGCTCCCCTACGCTTCACGGCATTAGTGTAAGGATACGAGACCCGAGGCGCTCCCCTACGCTTCAAGGCATTAGTGTAAGGATACGAGAACCGAGGCGCTCCCCTACGCTTCACGGCATTAGTGTAAGGATACGAGACCCGAGGCGCTCCCCTACGCTTCACGGCATTAGTGTAAGGATACGAGACCCGAGGCGCTCCCCTACGCTTCAAGGCATTAGTGTAAGGATACGAGAACCGAGGCGCTCCCCTACGCTTCACGGCATTAGTGTAAGGATACGAGACCCGAGGCGCTCCCCTACGCTTCAAGGCATTAGTGTAAGGATAAAGTAAAGTAGGCAAGTAAGTACTATCCATGTCAAACTTGGTCCATGTCTATGCCACACTAGAGAAACATTGCAACTTGGGAATTGACATGTCTAAGAAACGCTTACAGTATCATCTGAGGAGATATAATGAAGAGAAAATATGGTGAGAACTACATCCTACGCTAAATTACATAAATAGACAGAAAATACAATGTTTCGGCCATCTCATGAAACTGCAGCATGATCACGTCTCAAAAAAATATTTCGCCTGGTCAAAAGCACGTGGGAAGACCACGTGTCAGAAGGATAGATGACATATAAGAAATACTACAACAGCACTGGAGCACAATAGCCGTCTTAAGATATTTAGCCCAAGAACGGCAACAACGGCTCTCAGGTTGACGTCAGAAATGTGCTGTCAAGTAAGCCAATAAGCTTGACAAAGTGATTAATTAATTACAAACTGTTGTTTTGGCTGCGAGTCATCTGGATCAATTTTTCACATGTTGCAACAAAGTATCGAGAGTCCAATCATTAATTTAATCCAGAATTAGTATGGAAATTATGAGGCGATTATTTCAATCAAATAAGAACTTACTGATTCGTTTTCAATAAAACAGAGGGTACGACAGGGGTGCTTGCTTTCACGGAGTCTATAATAACATAATCTGAGATGTTGATGGTAAAAGTTGTTCAGAGTTGTAATAGGTTTGTCATTGGTATGAATGTGAATGCCATCAAGTTTACCGATGATCAAGCCATAGTGGGAGGATTGGTAGCAGCGTTGGAAAGGCTGCTTGAAGAAAATTACAGCACATACAAAGTGTTTGGCATGAAAACAAGCACACTGAAGATAAAGAATATGGTAATAGACACGCAATATAGAGTCAAGAATATATTCATCATTACAGAAACAACCGAGCATGTACAGAAGTTTACATATTTAGGGCAAACCATTACAGAAGGTGTCCGCAGTGAGATAAAAGTAGGACAATGATTGCATTGGCAAACAAGAGTATTCAGGGAAAAACAGACATTGCAAAATATCGAAGAATATGAGAATATAACTAAGAAAAATAAAAATCGCTGCTTCTGTATGTGGTTGAATCATGGACTGTGGCAAAGTAGGAGGAAAAAAGCTAGGAAGCGTTTAAAATAAGGAGCTATCATAGAATGGAACAGGCGAGTTTGACATAACGAAGCCTCAATAGCAATGTTCTCACTAATAATAATAATAGCTGTCCATCGTTGTCGATGAAGACCGCCGACATCATCCTTGTCACATATTTCCCTGTTGGATGTGGGTGCGCATGTGGCTGAACAGGCCAATGCGGGCACGAAAACATCTGCTTCATATCGGGCACACGAGGTTTGTAGAAGGTGATGGTGTCCCCGCTGTTCGGGGTTTCCGGGTCTCGCGTCTGCTCTGGGCTTTCACAACACGGTCATCTTCGCCGGTAGCTACACCCGATTTGACTGCGCTTCTCCAGTCAGATATGTTTTGCGCAAGACATTCCCATGTGTCGATGTATATCTGGCAACTTTTCAGTGAGTCCTTCAGACCGTCTTTAAAACGTTTCTTTGGGCGCCCTCTCACGCGCCATCCGTCTCTAAGCTCGCCGTAGAGAAGCTGCTTTGGGAGCCGCTCGTCTGAGAACCTGACGATTTGTCCGGCCCATACTAGTCGTGCTTTTTCTAGCAGTGCATGTATGCTGGGCATGTTAGCCCTCGAGAGAACCTCGATGTCAGTGACACGATCTTGCCATCGGATGTGGAATATTCGTCTCAGGCAACCTGTGTGGAAGTGGTTTAACCTCCTTGCATGTCCAGAGTATACAGTCCAGCTTTTGCAAGCGTATAGTAGGGTTGGAATGATGGTTGCACGGTAGACTTTGAGTTTGGTCTTGACGCTGATGCCACGACGTGCCCAGACCATTGAGCGCATTCTACCAAAGGCTGTGCTGGCCTTTGCTATTCTGCTTGCCACCTCATCGTCTAGGCTGACAGATCTCGACAGCGTGCTGCCCAGATATGTGAATTTGTCTACGACATTCAGCGTCTGCCCGCTGACTGTAGGCTCTGGTTTTGTGTACGGCATGCCTGGTGCTGGTTGGTACACGACCTCTGTTTTTTTGGCATTTATGGTCAGGCCAAAATTGTCGAGTCCGGCAGAGAAGCGGTCCATTCTAACCTCATGTTCAGTTCTGAGTTACTCATTAGAGCGCAGTCGTCAGCAAATACAAGTTCTCTGATTATGTCGCCAGCCACTTTGGTTTTGGCCTTCATTCTTCTGGGATTGAGTAACTTGCCATCTGTGCGGTACTTTGTGGGTATTCCAAGCTTCAGTGATCTGAAGGCGTCTGTCATCGTAGCCGCGAACATCATGCTGAACAAAGTCGGGGAGAGTACACATCCTTGTTTTACTCTGTTTGATACTAGAAACGTTTTAGAGATTGCACCGCTGTCCAGTACACGAGCACACATGCCTTCGTGTAGCTGTTTCACCATGGTTATGAACTTGTTGGGGCAGCCAAACTTGGACATTATCATCCACAGCCTTCCTCTGTTTACTGTATCAAATGCCTTTGTCAAATCAATAAATGTGGTGTACAAGGCCTGATTTTGGTCCCGACACTTCTCTTGTACTTGGTGAGCGGCAAAAATCATGTCCACTGTTCCTCTTCCGGCTCTGAATCCACATTGGCTTTCTGGGAGACGGTGGCTTTGTTCAAGGTGTTTGTTGAGCCTGTTGGGTCAAGATTGCGCCGATCATGGCCACAGTCGATTTCCCTCTTGATGAAACGGTGTTTTGTTTGTGTTTTATATGATAACTCTCGGACTATTAACGTGATTCCTGGATATAAATGTGTCGACTTGTGAATTAAGCATACTAATGGCGAAAGACGTGATGCAACGAAGTATATAACAGTGTATTTTTAGTCGTGAACGGTAGACTAATGTGTACAGTTTCGATGGAACAAAGCGTGGCCGAAACTTGATCCGGTCAAAAGCTGGTGTCGCTCCGTGCTGTATCGTGACCCAGATCACGAAGCATGAACACTGAAACGGAGGTCATCCTGTCATGGTCAAATAGACGGTACTTCGAAAGGAGCTCATCGTGCTTTGATCAGCACACTACGTCCCTTCAAACTCAGATCTACATCTGTTGCGTGTGCTGAAAATACACTTAACCTAGAAGGCATCGGAACTCACAAGGAAACAATCAACTCGAAAGACCAGAGTAAAGAGAGGTAGAAAAAGAATACATAAACAAATGCACTCAGAAACAGATACTTCAAACCTCCATTCCAGCGATAAAAGAGAAGGGAAGGGCTACCGAGAGAATGAGGCACACGCTGACACCATACTGTCTGCATCCGAACCCTTCACTAGAAATCTTGACGATGTCTTGCCTCTAGAACATGTTGAGTCCGAACGAGAGATTGAGGAAGATCATGCGCATATCTCCCTCACTATAAACACATTGCACAACTCACGACATCACCCTACAGATCTCACTAATATAGGCACACAAAGACACACATAGAAAATGATACAAAAATGAAGATTGAGTTGGTACAGCTCACACAATATACGACATGAAAGGCTGCTTTAGAAGATACTAGAGGACAAGATCTGTGAGAAAAGAAGAAGGGGGGATCAAGACCCACATCCCCCCACTCCCTCCCAACTCCCAACCCCGACACATACCTCTTCGCCTCAGACATGTAGGGACATTACATTATGAACATACGTTGAAATTAATTGAGCTGCAGAGAATATGGAAAGACATGCTCAAACAACCATACAATCAGTCCGGACTGACCAACCAGATGATAAAGTCAAATGGAAAGACAAACCAGATGATGATAATGATTCGCTACAAAGATATCTGCTGGTACAGAGGTCTGCAGTTTTGATTTGAGGAAATTAAAATAATGTATGACACGGTACTATTGCTTTGCTGATACCTCCACAGAATCAAAGGCTTTGAGTTTCCCCAATTTCCTAACTTGTCACTCTGTGATGCCAGACCGTAACTCATTTTTCGAAGAGCCCCCGAATCATCTTAATTTCAAATCGATATTCTGGAGTCCGAACATAACCTTCTCTTGAGCATTTCAGACAGGATTTCCGGCTGATGTTCTAATTTAAGTCAACCTTGTAGCTGCCCCAGTGGACACACGTTGACATTACACGGCCAGCTGATAAATGTTAGCCTTGATAAATCTATTTAAATATCTAGAAACTCTAATATCTAAAAATGTCAGCTAGTAAACACACATGTTACCCTTGATAAATGAATTTAAATATCTGAAAATTCTTAACATCTAATAAGGCCAGTGAGATACTGAGCAGCGCATGAGCTGCAGAGGTCAGCGACTCATAGCTGACTGCTAGCGTCAGGGCAGCGAACCAAAGCTGCCAAGACCCTTCTACACCTCCACGAGGTGATCCTGGATAACAGGCTGCAGCAGGGTAGACTGGCTAAGGAGAAGGGTTCGAAGAGGGAATGCTAACCCGGTACTCAAAAAATGCTTTTGAAGTCGGATGTGCTGGACTGAAAGGTACAAATATCGTAGTCAAGCTGTAAACTACAACACAACGCATTCCATTCTCTGGACTACATTCTGCTACTTAAGCCCTTTCAGTGTTTGGTGGTGGGAGATTGAGAATGAACGAAGCCAAGCCAAGCCAAGCGGTCAGCTACTAAACACATATGTTATACTTTGGTGAATCTGTTTAAATACTCGAACACTCTAATATATAATATTACCAACTAGTAAACACACATGTTACCATTGATAAATCAATTTAAATACCTGAACACTCTAAATATCATGGACAGTAAGTGTAAAGGTAGTATCATAGTAATCACTGTCGTCACGGATGAAGTACTAGGGGTGTATACTTAATCTCAGCTTGGTGAAAGGTTTCTTTTTTCTCTGTCTGGGCTTCCATAACAGTGCGTCAGATCCTGAATGACGGTCGGGTAGAGTAGAATTATGTCACTGTGGTAATTAAAACCACCCCTTTTATCAAGGGATGCAAGTGATCTAACCACATTGCATCATGCAAATTGCTGGAGAAGAAAATTGAGTTTTTTTACAATTTTTTAGATCTATCTGTAAAATACTCTTGAAGACAAATTGCTTCATTCTAGATTTTGACGGTTCATAAACAGAATTGAAACAGCCTTGATGACACATAGTTCAGCCATCGCGTGTGACGGTTCATCAACACTAATGAGGCTTTCTTAAATACAGATGAAAGATTTAAAGGTGGTACAGGAATACATGAAACATTGAGAGGTAGAAAAGGAAAAGTTGAAACATTAAGAGGTAGATCAGGAATTAGATGAACTAAAGAGAGGTAGAACTAGAATTAGATGAAACATCATTGAGAGGTAGAACAGGAATAGATGAAACATCAATGAGAGATAGAACAGGAATAGATGAAACAGTTAGATGTAGAACAGGAATAGATGAAACATTGAGAGGTAGATCAAGAATATAGGAAATATTGAGAGGTACAACAGAAATAGAAAAAAACATTTTGAAGTAGAACCAGAATAGATGAAACATTGAGAGGTATGAGAGGAAATGATGTAGGAAATGGACAGAGAAAAGAAATGAGATAAGGAGAAACATTATATTTCATGTATGACGTCACCCAACTGCTGCTTTATCACTACAAAAACTCAGACTACCCCCTCGCCGTTACGTCACACATACATCATACATCAATGTGAACAACCAATCATGTGAACCTCCACTTATGTGAACAACCACTTATGTGAAACAACAATTATGTGAACCACCAATTATGTGAATAACTACGTATGTGAATAACAACTTATATGAAAAACCACTTATGTGAGCCACCAATTATTCAAAGAACAACTTATGTGAACCACCAATTATGTGAACAACCAATTATGTGAAACACCAATTATGTGAACAGCCACTTATGTAAACCACCAATTATGTAAGCAACAAGTTATGTTGACCACCAATTATGTGAACAACAGCTTATGGGAACGACTATTTATGTGAACTATGTGAAATGTGAAAGATAAAGAATAAGGAAGAAGAAGAATTGGTAGATGACTATCAAAAGATGATTTACACAAAATTTCGACAGTGAATGTTTTTGTTTTTTTTCACGCTCATAGAATGCAGAACAGATATAGAGAACGACAGGTAAGCTTACAATGACAGCTAAAGTTAAGCTTTGCACTATAAATATATGTGGCATGAACAACAAGGCTGAAGATATAATAGAAGAAATGAAGATCAGGAATGTAACAATAATGGCTGTAGCAGATACTTGGATTAACGGTAGAGGGTGCACAAAAAATGCATCAAGATTACACATTTCTATACTCAAGAGTTGACAAATGCAAAACTTGGAGTGGAATTCATTATAAATTCAAAAATTGCAAAGGGTATCTTATATATAAATTACGTTTCTGGGCGAATTTTAGCAGTTAAAATCCAAGAAAATTGTGATATTACGACATATATTCAAGTATATGCTTTCCGCAGTGCAGCAAATAATGAAAACGAATGCTATGAGTTTTTTAACACCATCAACGGCACAATAAATAATACCCAATGTCCTGAAAACGTCATTGTACTGAGTGATTTCAATGCCAAATCTGGATTAGACAAAAACAAAGAGAGGTTAAATACCTAGAGAACTTTGGAAACAAACAAAGACATAAAAAACAGTAATGGTTGCATACTACTTGCATAATTCAGTCTGAACTATTTTTTTCATAAACAACACCTTTTTGCAACATAGACAGTCTCAAATATCTACATGGTGTAGATGGCCTGACTTGCGTTTTAAAAGTCAGATACATTTTATTCTAGTTGAGATAAAAAAAGAAAAGAGCAGTAATAGATTCAAGAGCCATACCAAATGTATGTGTAGATACTGATCAAAAAACGCATCCAAAACGAATGGGCATGTTAGCAAAAGAAGCATTTAATATGAACAAACATAAAGAAACGGTTATCCACAAAGCCTATGTCAAGAGAATTGACAGGAGCGCTGCTAGACTGTCCACAGATATTAAATCAGTCAAAAAAGAATGGGCAACGTGTAAAAGTAGTGTAATACACGCAGCTAAATAAACATGAGACACGATAAACACTTAAAAACAGCGTGGTGGCGCAACGAAGTTAAAACAGCTGCCAAAGACAAGAAAAAAATAGATACAAAGTATAGACTATAACCAAAAGGAGCAAGGAAATGTCGACTATCAGAAAGCAAGAAAGCACGCAAACTTGGTAACTAAAAAGAGTAAATCTAAATCTTGGAAAGAGAATGGGGAACTTTTTAATTCGAATAACAAAAATGCAGCAAGAAATTTCGACATCAAAATCAAAAGTACGAGTGGCAGAGATGATTGTTAAAATCAAACCTAAATTAATAATGGCCAAAATGGAATCGCAATAAATGGCATAGAACTGGCCCTAAACAGATGGCAGCAATACTTTGAAGAACTTCTCAACTTACCAACAATTGGTATCAATGACAAACAAAAGATACCAACACTAAAGCAGCAAGGATTTAGAACTAAACATCCTGCTTTCAGAAATCAGAAAGGCTTTACAAACTGCTCCACTCAAGAAATGTCCAAAGCCTGATGAAATACCTGTTGAATTAATTAAAGCAGCCAATGAGGTAGGGAGGGATATTATGGTTGCAAAGATTTATATTCTAGATTGGGCCACACACGAAATACAAGAAGATTTGAGAAAGGCTATTATAATTCTAATATGGAAAAAAGATAGCAAAAGAGCCTGCACAAAATACAGGGCCCCACTGGCAAAATATTTGGTAAAATCTTAGATAACGCAACATTATCGAACCTCAGTTCAACGATACTCACATGGGATTTAGAAAGAACAGTAGCTGCACGGATGCAATTTTTACACTCCGACAATTGATGAGAAAAACAATTGAATACGATAAGGAACTGTATGTTGTGTATGTAGATCGAGAAAATGCTTTTGACAGAGTAGATAGACATCATCTGGGAAAAATATTGGCACAATATGGCGTAAAGGAACACCTCATTAACCTATGACAAAAATCTTTAAATTGATAACCAGTGCTCTGTTCGAACAAAAACTGGACTCTCAGCAAAATTTCATATCAAATTAGGAATACGACAAAGATATGTCCTATTCTCTTTGTTTCTCATTACATATGTAGGCCATATTTGTATTACAACCAACCTAAAAGAAGCAAAATTGGTGAACTTTTTTTAGGTCATGGCAACTTCAGAAATACAATTGCAACAGCATGTTGATAAACTAAATACAACAATAAAAGAATACAGCATGAAAATCAATGTAGAAAAAACAGAGGTCATGAAAATATTCAGAATAGTCGGAAACATCAATATCGTCCTTTATTAAAACAACAGATCAAGCAAGTGAAAGATTTTACATACTTAGGGTTATCAGAGGACAGAAAAATTGCAGCAGGAATTCAACAAAGATACATTAAGGCAAATCAGATCATTGACAATTATCTCCAATACTTAATTGCAAGCACGGGACAACAACTACCAGCAGATCTTTATACAACACGATTTTTTGTAACGACACTATGCTATCAATGTCAAAACTGAACACTAACATCAAATGAAAAACGACGCATTGTAACAGTAGAAAAGAAATGCCTGCGAAAAAAAGTGGGTGTAACAAGGAGAGACATGATCAGAAGGGATGACATCAGAAGACTAGTGGGAACAACACCACTACAGTATTAGATTTCATCAAAAGATAGCAACTAAAATAGTTTGAAAAGGTAACAAGTCTACTTCCACGCAACACATCAACATCGATGTCGTTATTTTGATCAACAAAAGATGAAGAAATTGTATCATGGAAAGTAAAATGATAATAGGGTAGCAACAGAGACTGGAAAATGAGAATAGGGTAGTAAAAGAGACTGGAAAATGAGAATAGGCAAGCAAAAGAGACTGGAAAATGAGAATAGGGTAGCAAAAGAGTCTGGAAAATGAGAATAGGGTAGCAACAGAGACTGGAAGATGAGAATAAGGTAGCAACAGAGACTGGAAGATGAGAATATAGTAGTAAGAGAGACTGGAAAATGAGAATATAGTAGTAAGAGAGACTGGAAAATGAGAATAAAAGACTAAGGAAGCTGCGAAAGGATACTGAAGTGATTTGCTAAATGATGAAATCAAGATGCTGAGCCGTGCATGAGCTGCAGTGTTCAGCGACCCAAAGCTAACTGTTAGCGTCATGGCCAGCCACCCGGAGCTCCCACGACCCTTCTCTACCTACAGGTGGTGGTCCTGGATAACAGGCTGTGACAAGGAAGACTGGCCAAGGTGAAGTGATCAAAGAAGGAAGGTGAACGAGGTACCCAACAAAAAAGACATGCTGAAGATGCTTTTTTAACACACCTTCGCTTATGAAACGGACCAAGGGATAACACACAATGTTGTCTAACCCCATTTTATTTGTATGCTGGAAAGCAGGTTGCAGTCGGGAAGACTGGCCAAGAAAAAGTGATTGAAAAAGGAAGGTTAACGCGGTAACCAAATATTTCATGCTGAAGTCGGATGTGTCGGGCCGAAAGGTGCAAATATTGCAGTCAAGCTGTAAACTTCGACACAGCTCATTACGCAATTTTCAGGTCTTGGTATCGGGAGTTTGAGAACGTACGGGGCTAAGTAGCGGTAGTTTGAGAACGTTCTGGACTTGGTAGCGGGAGTTTGAGAACGTTTGGACTTGGTAGCGGGAGTTTGAGAACGTTCAGGACTTGGTAGCGGGAGTTTGAGAACGTTCAGGACTTGGTAGCGGGAGTTTGTGAACGTTTGGACTTGGTAGCGGGAGTTTGAGAACGTTTTGGACTTGGTAGCGGGAGTTTGAGAACGTTCTGGATTTGGTAGCGGGAGTTTCAGAACGTTCTGGACTTGGTAGCGGCAGTTTCAGAACGTTCTGGACTTGGTAGCGGGAGTTTGAGAACGTTTTGGTCTTGGTAGCGGGAGTTTGAGAACGTTCAGGGCTTGGTTGCGAGAGTTTGAGAACGTTCTGGACTTGGTTGCGAGAGTTTGAGAACGTTCTGGACTTGGTAGCGGGAGTTTGAGAACGTTCTGGACTTGGTAGCGGGAGTTTGAGAACATTCTGTGCTTGGTATCGGGAGTTTCAGAACGTCCTGTGCTTGGTATCGGGAGTTTGAGAACGTTCTGGTCTTGGTAGCGGGAGTTTGAGAACGTTTGGGGCCTAGTAGCGGGAGTTTGAAAACGAACGACGACGAAGACGAAGAAATAATGAACCGTCAGCAGAACAGCAACGAGAATGACGAGAAAGTAACCAACAGGTCACTGGTGAACTTTTTTGTTGGTTGGGTGAACAGGATCAAAGACTCACAACCACTAAAAGACCAGACTGACAGATACTGAAAGGCGAGACTGACAGATACTGAAAGGCGAGACTGACAGACACGAACGCTTTCTTTCAGGGTTTGACAGAAAACAACAGGATATCAATCAGGCCAGTTGTTACAATATCGGAAACTCAGATTTTCGAGGTTTGAATGTTACATTCATTGCTTCTTATCTTTCTTTCTTTGTATGTGTCTTACCAATTTACGTCACCGGAGTAGGTTGTGTCTTGGAGGACAGTAAATAATAGCGGAGACGGCTGCTGATTTGGTTGTCTGGTGTAGATGATAGCATAATGATTAATTCTTTTACCTGTGTTGTTTTAATCACGCAGGTGTTCTAAGTATGTGTGATGTTTTGTATTACTAGTTCTCTAGTCTAGTTCAGGGATTCTGATTACATTGATTGATTGATGCTGCTGGTTTGATTGCTTGAAGCTGGTTCTGAATACGTGTTTTCCATTGCTGTGTTCATTTATAAAGCAGTGATTCTGAGTATGTTTGTTGCTTTGTACCGCTGTCTTGTTCAATGTGTTTTATGTAGATTTGTTGATTTATGTTGTTAGTTTGCTTAAAGAAGGTGTTTTTCTATATAAATCCCTGCCATCATGGATGAAGTGTCAGAGATATTGGCAGTATCACTAAGGGAGCTACACTGTTAAACTGGTGTCAGACCTCATTAAATGACATCAAATCTTCATGGAATACAAAGAGCCAGGAATGTAAAATTACAACCTGGCAATAAATAGGCACAAAGAATGACGTTCTAGTATCCCTGCAACAATATGCGTCCTTTCAGTACACCTCAAATAGATGGAGAGATGGACTGAGTACAAAATGTGATTCAAAATTATGAAAAATTGCTCGTAGAACCGATCTGTCACTACCGTGTACCCTAACGCGTGCGAAACTTGGACTCTGACAGCAGTTCTAGAGCGAAGCATTTTGTACAATGGAGATGAGATGTCTGCATCGAATCCTCGGCATTTCGTATCTAGACCATGTCACGAATTAGACAGTTCGTGACACCTTCAAGGGGTTTGCCAATATAAAGACTTATCGAGCTTGGTTAAAAACACGCAAGGCTCGCATGGTATGGACATGTTTCAAAATCGTCTGGGTTGACCAAGACGGTCCTGCAAGGTACTGTACCTGGAAAGCGTAAGAGATGGAGCAAGAAATAGAGATGGGAAGACAACATCAGAGAGAGGACGGGAAGGTCCATAGCTACAATAAATATCCTGGCACAAAATCCGAGTGGAGTCGCCGAAACTGGTCCAACAATCTGCAGTATTTGTGCCCCAATTACCTTTTAGGATACCCGACTGATAATGATGATGTACGACACCCATTTACAGCCGGGTTGACTTAAGGAAGCTGTTGCATCACGAAAATCCCACCACATATTTGATCTTATAAATTGAGCGCGTGGTGATTCGAATCTGGAACGCTTTGATGATAAACTAAGCTAACAGCTCATAGGCCACGAATTTAATTCAATTTGATTCTCCAAGGGAAACAACTTTATGTTACCTAGAATCAGACATAATTTATGAATGATTGAACGTCAGTATAACCGATAATACGAGGGAGATTTGAAAAGTTTTGGCTTTGAGGAGATACTTTCATTAATGTGCAAGATTTACACATGAGCTTTACATTTTCTTAAAGCTTGAAATGTCATTTAGGTGACGTGTCATTATTTCTCCACGTAGTCACCATCCTGGTCCACACACAAACGCCAACGACGGACAAGTAGTTACATCGGGTCGAGGGAAAAATCAGACGTGTTCACCCGAAACCTGATACGCACAGCTGCTTGTACCTCCTCGTCTGAAGCATAACGGTGTCCCTTGAGAGGTTCCTTCAGATTCAGGAAGAAGCCACAAGAAAATGTAAGACCCTCCAATGCAACCAGAGTTTGTCGTTTCGTGTGTGGGCGAGCATTATCGTGCTGAATGATTGCGTGCCTCAGCATGCGAGGGAACCATCTCGCATACACTTACCTATACCCAAACAGGGATCGGATAATGGTATGGACTCGCTCAATCGAAATCAGAAGCATTGAGCAGAAAACGTCCTGCTTGACACGTCGATTTGCACGAATCAGTTCGCCCACGCGAGCATGATGCTGTTCATCCGCATCTGATATTGGTCATTCGCTGCAAGTCTTGTCATGCAGGTTCGTTCTGACTGAACTGCCACCTTTTACAGGCAGAGCCCATCTCGTGACAGTGGCGTCACCACATACCGGAGTCATTCTATGATGCATGTTGATGGGCACACAACCTTCTGCCGTCAAGAATTCAATCACAGCACTTTGCTTTAATCATATATTCCAAATAGGCCGCCATTTTACTGTCTGATGTGCTCATGAGTCACGTCCCAGGCGCATGCCACTACATCCCCTTATTGTCATTTCATTAGAGATTGTTTTCACATAGGTGTCACGTGGTTTTGAACAATGTCATCATAGTTATAATGCTGGAGGGGAAACTTTTCAAATACCTCTCGTACATATGTATGCATGTATATATAAGTATACTTGCATATACAAGTGAACGAGGTATTTAACTTTACTATTCAGTGAGTCATCTCAGATCAATTTCTATTTAGTAGTGCATTAATTTTCTTACATTAGTCCATAATCCTCCTCAGTATTTCTATTTATTCTTGCAACACCTTTAGATTTTTATAGTCTGGAAAAGATTAGTAGTGTTAGTATTACTTATTTCAGTTACTTAAACATGAGTAGTCTAGAGCAATGATTACAACCCTATTTACACCTGCAAACCTGTGAAAATATGAACAATTTTTTGCGGACATTATGAAAATAAGAAAACAATTTTTCGTAGACCGTTTCGTCAGATATTAAAACCATTATTTACTCAGTATTTTGTGTATCAGTTTTTAAATATAAAAATGATAAAATTAAAATTATATAGCCTTTTTCTAAAAGTCCGAAACTGAGGAGTAAATAAACATTTTAATAAAAGAATGTTTTTATCTTTGAGACTGCATTACTTAATTCAAATGAATTAGTTGCCAAATGCTTTGTTTCTAGATTATTTTAAGGCCGTGCTGCGTTGTTGTTTATGAGAGGGAGCTGTGGATTGACATCTTCGGTTTCTCTATTTGGTTGTGATTACTGACAAGACTGAAATAGTTGTTCACACAATCAGGTAGTCGGAAATACGACCAACAATTTAATAAATCTTTGATCCCCTTGAATGCCATCTCCGCAGTTTAACAAGTTAAACCACATCAACGTTTCCACAAACCGGCGGTTTGGAAACACTGGTCTAGATATTACATATCTGTCAATCAATCAATCAAAACTCGTCGCTCCTCCCGGTGCATAGACCATTGACAACATTCCAACAGCATACACGGTCCTAGACTGCTCTTTCTGCTTCTCTCCAGATGTAATCATTTAACCTTAGTCTCTTCTCGCATCCTCCTCTCCTTATTCGTGTCTACCTCTTTTCTTCTTCCCTTGTGCACTCCGTGTAAGAGCCTGTCTGGATTTGTTGGACGGTACTTTAGTACCATATGTCATATCCAGTCCCCTTTTCTTCGCTTAATAAAAAATATATGTAAACACATCTGAGAATGTTGTCATTACATACACATCTTAAGAAGTTGCACTCAATTACATGACATCGGACCGAATGGAGATAGTCCATTTGCTGCTGGATTAGTAACAGCAAGGAATTGCACACAGAAATACAGATACCACAGACAGTTTTTTATTTCCTTTCTTATTTAAAAGAATGTAATTTAAAAATGAACTACCTCTCTGGTATATATATATATATATATATATATATATATATATATATATATATTTGTTTGTGCAACTTCTTGTTGTTACGGCTCCAGCCGCATCCGAGCTCTCGTCCTTCGACCAAATATCATGTAATCTAGTGCAACTTCTTAAAATGTGCATGTCATGGCATCCCTATCAGATGTGAGTTGTATATATTTTAATATGCACCTCAATATATCGGCGGTATTAGCGGTCCCGTGATCAATTGACACCCAATAAAACTGTGCACATCTTAAACTACGTAGTATCTTCAATCACGTTTTGGACAGCAGCCAAAATGGCAACAGCGAATGATTACTAACTTTCTGGTGTGAAGCACAAATATGACGGATACATTCACTTTTGGCTCCAGATGCCAATATTTGGAAGGTAGGGAGCGGGTTAATATGTATGATCTGCATTAGCTTTGAAATTGCTGTGATTTAACGTATAAACCCAGCTGAAATAAAAAGATGAAATCAGCAACTTGGAATTGCATTACCATTCCCCAGGCTTTGGCTTTTCTTATGAGAGTTTTATGTATTGCATACGTTTTACCAACTCGTCATGCATATTAAGCAACATACTGGAAGTTAGTATCTTATCTAATACATGTATAAATTTGCTATAGAAGATCCTCCAGAAATTCTTTGGAACCAGGATTTAATGTCAAACTTATACCGCTAGTGAACCCATTATAATGTACTCCTGACATTAAATGAGGGTTTGAAACGTTCTTTTAATTATTTGGGTCGCCAACCTGGTCAGCATACAAGTACTCGTATGTTAGTAAGATAATTCAAAGACTTTACATAGCTTGAATAAATGGAGATTTCTGATGTTATTCTAGAAAATCTAAGACCCTGAAGAAAAGCAATAGCCAAATATGCTATTTCCGTGGCAGAAATTTTATATTTTTTTGAAAAGTGGAAGAGATTGTGTATCATTATCGCATTTCTCGCGCCTCGATTTCAGAAAGCAAATGCAAAGCCCGGGTCCTGATAAATGCAATTCTCTATCGACAAGCCTCTTTGTCGCTTAGATTATCCGGCTACTCTTGTTTGTGTTTCTCTTATTTATAGATGACGATATTTTTATTCAATTTTTATTTTATATATATAAATATATATATATATATATATATATATATATATATATATATATATATATATGTATATATATATATATATATATATATATATATATATATGAATATATTTATATATATCCTGTCCCATTCTATCCACTTATGTCGCTAGACGTCATATAGAGCTGCAATCTTCTTCCACGTGCATCTATTTGAAAGTTGTTACATTCAGTCCATGCTTCTGTAGTTCCAACTCTATACCGTGAATTCATATTTTGGACTTTCTCGAGATCATAAATAATGATGTTCGGTATTACAATTGAGAGTAGCGGGTAAAGCGAGAAAAGCATGTGTGGCAAATTTAAAAAAATAATAATTGTTGCTTGTTGAATTATATAGTACCATGTGTTCTATCTAGCTCCAGCAGGGAGACTTCCATGTCTTTTCAACCGTACGACTCATGTAGCGGAAGTCGTGTATCCCTGGGATGATTAATAAAGCTTAAATATGACATGTGAAGGGCAGGAGAATGCCAGTTTAAGAATTAATTGGATTCTCTCTCAACATTCGCAAGTATGATTGAACCTTCCGTGAGATTGTTGTTATCATCAACTCATTTGAGTTGCTTCTGCTTCATCATTAGCAGTTTCGGCACAAATTTCGCGGACACTCTCTGCATAGTCATTTCTTCGCTCAGAATGGAGTGTGCCGAACCAATGCTTAATCAGACCTCATCCACAAGTTCTTGAATGGTGATACAACTGTCCGTACTTGGTCAACGACTTCATCATTTCGGGTTGTTGAGGGTCTACCAAAATGTCCTCCTCTGTCCTCCTCTGTCCTCCGATGAGCGCTCATCATGTAAGATGTTGTACCACTCCTTAATTTGTGGGAGGCTCCTGGCATCGCCACCGAAAGCTTGTTGAATATTCCGAATGGTTTCTAATTTGGTATCGCCTAACCTTTAGTAAAATTTGATGTAACACCGCTCTTCAATTCTTTCCGTCATTCCGCGGTGAATGAAACCCCGTTGGGTGCTCACTACACTCAACACTGAAAGACTGACTGCCAGCGACTGAAGCAATATGCGGGTGGAAAAAAATTCACGCATGTTCTTGGCTGTCCCCTGTACCTCCCTGTCAAAGGGCAACACCATGCTTCATTTGATTCCGAGGAAAAAATTAAGGTCGGATACTTTTTGAACACATCTCGCATATTAAACAAGCCAGGGAATAACATACACTTTTTTTCTAACCCCTTTTTTTTATTTGTATACTTAGTGGCGTCTCATCTCCCGTTCTAAAACACACCGATTAATCTCAATACAAGTTTGTCATAAGTTTGATATCCTTACCGTCCAGATTTATATCCTCTAGACATTTTATTAGCTGTTCTTGCTTCATGCTATCAAATGCTTTACAGTAATCAATGAAGCAATCGTATACGTCCTATCGCATCTCGGTGTATTTTTCCACAATCATTTTCTAAAAAAAAATCCCATCTTTTTTTCCTCTATTTTTCCTGAAACCAAACTGCTCCTCACTGACTTCTTGGCTTTTCTTCCCTTTAATTTGTATGATTATAAGTATTACATGTATTTTGCTGACATGAGTCATCAAACTGATAGTTCTAATATTCTTCCAACGTACTGCTTTGGTCTTCTTAGTCGACATTAGAAACTCTGAAATTGTTAGGTTCTGTGGCAAGTGTTCCTGTGTGTATTTGTCGTTGCATTGATCTGTGCCTAGATCAATACCAAATTATGCCAGTGCTTCTATCATATCTATTGTAATGCCATTTGATCCAATCGGTTTCCTGTTCGTCATTATTATGATACCTCTTTCAACTTCTGGTTTTAGAATTGACGACCCTGCTGGTTTTTTTTAACTTGTTAAAATATTCTTCTAGGAAACATCAAGATTCTTGAATTATGTGATTGGTTTCTTTGTTTATTCAATTTCCATGATTTGCTTCCATAAAGGAGGACTGGCTCTGTGTAACACATACAAAATGAACAAACGGTTAGAAGAAAGATAAAGAATTAAGGCTTTTTAAAGGCGTTAATCGCACCTCGGTGATAGAAAATATAGCAAATGTAGAGGCCTTAAAGAAATGTCGGACGGAAAGGGAAATAATTGCATATCACCGATTAAGGCGAGTCACCATACAGTGGATGTCATCTCATTGTGGCATTCTTGGCAACAAGGAGACTTCAGGACTGTCAATGGAAGATCGACATCTTTCTCAACATGATCTGTGCCCAACTTAAGAAGACAACAAAGAGGTACCTACGGGAGATACATGAACAAGTGGGAGCATCCAGATCAGCAACCGAATTACGCGAATTACCAGTTCCACAGAGCAGATCATGTAGTAATTTGTTCATTTGGTGCCGCCCCCCCCCCCCCCCCTAAGATTAAGATACTAACTGTTAAACAAGATCAAGGTAAGAGATACCGACGGCCTGCCACGAAACTCATGAAAGGCCTGCCGAACAACTGCTATAAGGTCCCCTACTGACTATGGTCAGAGATAACAGATATGGACATCATTAGTAAATAACACTCGAACAAACTGAATGGGGATATTAGTGACGACATGTTAGTCGCTGCTTTCTTTAAGTATATTCAAGTTTGCGTCTGATAGCGTACACAGAAGAAGAATGAGGGAATATTTCAATAACTCATTGTCCCAGGGATTGAAAACAAAGAAACAGCGTAGTCAAAATTGCAGAGCTGAAACAAATAGAACTTTCTTTGTCACTTCCATTTTCTCACACATCACATTTCACATGACATGAATCTTATTTTTTTGTCATTAACCATTTATACCGTGCATCTTCAGTTTGAGAGTGCACGCTGTTTTATATGTAGCATCGATAGTTTCTTGGTTAATTAACTCCAAGACTCTAATCGGACAGCATCAAAGAAATAATTGATTCAAGGATACCAAAATAATTATCAATTAAGGAATATAATAACCTACTCTAGGAGGAACAGAGCCACCCTTCTCCCCCCCCCCCCCCCCAAATCGACGCGTTTGAACATGGGTTTTCTAATCTTCACAAGCTCTTGCTTAATTCATAAGTGATAACAGATATAGAGCCATTAAACCTTCGAATGGTCTGTGTGGATCTACTGACCTAGTTAAGTTGGGGTTCACGGCAAAGGAGGAGCTAACATCCTGGCCTTAAGGGCTCTAATAGTGGGAACGTTGAATAGGGACTGGACAACAAATCGAAAGATACAACTGTTGAACGAATGCCCACAATGTGTAGATTTACCCTTTTGTGGACCATAAAAGGACGTTTAGTGGCGGTTTGTTGTAGCTTTCCTGACATCAAAAGCGTGCGGATGAAGGTGAACCGGGGTCCTCCAGGCCGTTGTGCTATGCTTGGCTTTATCTGCGTGTCGCTCACTACTACGGGATCATGTCGATCTTTCACTTTGTTAGCCAGGCTGTCATAAAAACAGCACGTTCCCATGAAAGGCTACGAGGAAGCCAAGGTAAGGGTCTTGACCAGCATATGGTTCCTGAGCCTGACTAACATGTCTGATCAGTATGTTGTGCCTGATCAGACGTTAGTCTTCCTTCTCAAAGATCTTACTAAACATCGTTCAATGTTACTCTACAGTAAACGTAATTAAGACTCTATTATAGAAGTTTATTCAACAAAAAATATGATATGAACCAAGATATACGATATAACCAAAGTGATTTCAATGCCAAAAAGAGAGACTATGGGCGGCAAAGGTCTTGGAATTCGTTCCTCTGTGAAGCACTTATTAAATAACTTAACTGGAGCGCTATAATGTCTCCTTCCAGGGTTGTGCTTGACTTGGCCTCCTGAATGGCATGGAAGTCCTTATCCATTTTTATTAATTGAACAGGTTATAGATCAGTTGGTGTCAGCACTTTTGGGTCTTTCTCCTTGGATGAAGAAAGGTTTATATAGTAAACTGTTGGCACGCAACCTATCCGCTGAAATGGTATTACTGATCAAGTTTAGTTTTGGAAGAATAGTTTTCTTATGTATCATACTCTTACGGCAGCCACAGCAGTACTAGCAGGGAATGAAAGCAGTACTAGCAGGGCATGAAAGCAGTACAAGCAGGGAATGAAAGCGGTACTAGCAGGGAATGAAAGCAATACTAGCAGGGAATGAAAGCAGTACTAGCAAGGAATGAAAGCAATACTAACAGGGAATGAAAGTAATACTAGCAGGGAATGAAAGCAGTACTAGCTCGGAATGAAAGCAATACTAGCATGGAATGAAAGCAATACTAGCACGGAATGAAAGCAATACTAGCAGGGAATGAAAGCAGTACTAGCTCGGAATGAAAGCAATACTAGCATGGAATGAAAGCAATACTAGCACGGAATGAAAGCAATACTAGCAGGGAATGAAAGCAGTACTAGCACGAAACGAAAGCAGCACTAGCAGAGAATGAAAGCTTTACTACTAGGGAATGAAAGCAATACTAGCAGGGAATGAAAGCAATACTAGCAGGGAATGAAAGCAGTACTAGCAGGGAATGAAAGCAATACTAGCAGGGAAGGAAAGCGGTACTAGCAGGGAATGAAAGCAATACTAGCAGGGAATGAAAGCAATACTAGCACGGAATAAAAGCAATACTAGCACAGAATGAAAGCAATACTAGCAGGGAATGAAAGCAATACTAGCAGGGAATGAACGCAATACTAGCAGGGAATGAAAGCAATACTAGCACGGAATGAAAGCAGTACTAGCATGGAATGCCGAAAATAACGAATTTGAACATTTTCATGACAGAAATATCATATTCATTTTGTCTACACATTACATTAAGTTTTTCAATCGGTTAATTAGTTCCTGAACTATGATGTCTCGACGATAAGACATCTATAAGAAGATAATAACATCTTTTCGTTCAGAAAAAAGGGAATTTACATATCCACATATCTTTTAGTTACAATTAGTGCCTCTCTAGACATTTTTTTTAAGGAACGCTCCGTAAGTCAGATAACTCTATTGCAAATTGATGCGTTCGTGATGTATGATTCATTGTTTGTGTTCGAAATTTAGAGTAATGTTTGTTTGAACACTGTATTTTAATTAATACAGGAAGCGCAAGTATCATGGAAATAGATTTATGAGTGATAAAAGACAGTTTTACCCAATGGAAGTTAATATGAGGAACATGTAGAAACAGTATTTGTCAAGATTTTTCTATTTCAAACAACAAAACTAAGTTTTGTAAGAGCCCAAAGTTGACACACCTAGTGCCACACCTACTCACAGTCAATCAACGATGAAAAAAAGACCTGAACGACGTTATTGATGATAATGATCCGGATACAAATTTGGAGGAATCAGCAGGCAATGACAGACATAATCAAAATGATGAACGTGATAGTAACGGTAACACGATAATTGATCTGGAAATTTTGTGTGACCAGATTCTATCACAGCTTATTTTGTGAATTTTGTCACAACTAATGCAGATTAACTGAAAATTTAAGACGGGTTCTCGGCAATAAATTTGAATTTGTGTGCCGGAACAAAAAGTGCAAAAAAAAACTCCTTTTCCATTCCATTTCCCAAATTAGTATCGACAACAGCAATCGCTTACAAGTACACTCAATCAATGGGAAAACGGTTTTTGATATGCGATGTGTCCTTAGTGGTCATTCAGACTTGCAGAAAATTCGTAGAATGATGGATCTTCCTCCTCCTGTCCTGAAGAATATATTTTAACTATTAAATGGCAAGATAGAAGTGCTGTTTGTTTCTCCCAGGTGACTAGTATAAAGAAACCGGCAGAAACCGATTTCACATTAGCACAGGAGACAGTCACCTGATGTCTGTCGCAATATTGATATGTCTGTAGATGAGACCTGGAGGACCAGTGGACAACAATAGGAACAGCCACACTGATTTGATGTGTCACATGAACATTTTTTGACACAGTTTCTGTTTCTGTTTCTAAGAATCGACGTAACTGCACTACGGGCATATCCATACGTGCTCAGTCTCTCTCATCAAATGGAGTAAGGTATGGATGATGATGGTCCCTGTAGCGCGCTGGTTGTACCTTCTCCTGTGCCGTCTTCTCATGCGACATACTCCTCGAACCTCGTTTAATGTCGAAACTTTGCAGTTTGTGGATTGCTGCTTCATCTATTGCCGTGTCCTCAGCAGGCGGTTATTGATTGATTTCAAAATGTCACTTATATCCATCACTAATGTGCCCATGATGGGAGCTTGTTAAGCCAAGACGTCAGCTCTTTCATTGTCCTGAACCGAGGCATGAGCAGGACAATAGATTCAGGCCAACGTCTGGAGGCTTGAGGCCTCAACAGCAGCTCTCCACTCGTACCTAAGCCATCCCTTCTGTACTTTCTGAAGTACGGCATGCGCGTCTGTCACGATAACTGCCTTTGTTATAGAAGTCTCAGATATCCATTTCAGTACTGAGGTCACTGCTTCGGTCTTCATTCTCATACTGGAGGTAGTTGAGATGTATGCCCTACTGCACTCAGCAACGACCTCTCCTCTCACTCTAGCCGAGAAACCCCAGCCTGATGTCTGCTGCGCACGACTGATCCGTCGGTGTATATGACAGCGTCACTCTCCTGGGTGTTCTCAGTTATCAGCTGATTTACCTCGTGCTCTGCTCTCTCGCTGCTCCGTTCTCTGCATTGACACAGTCACACTCACAAGTGTGCACATCTTGTGACTACTGGAAAGTTAAAGACAAATATTCAGAGACCTATCAATTCAGTCAACACAATCGCCAAACTTCTCATATGGAGGTATGGAGGCAGCAATTGCTGCAGACTTTTCTCAGATCCTTTGAAAGATATAAACTGAGTAACACACGGTTTATTTGTGATGTAGACATGAATAGTTTCAAGCGCGTTTATAATTCAAAACCATATGGTGATATTCTTGTTGAGAATATAGAATGTGTAGGGCATTTTGAACCATTAAAGAATGAGAACTCATGTTCGCAATATCAAGACTTCTTCAGTGGGAAGGAAATTGTCCGATTAAATGAATATTGGTGAAAATATAAGTCTTGCAGATACACATATTGAGTACATCCATCAAATGGGAAGAATGTTGGTGGAAATATAAGGCTTGCAGATACAGATTGAGTACATCCATCAAATGGGAAGAATGTTGGTGGACATATAAGGCTTGCAGGTACATAGTACATTAATCAGATAGGAAGAATGTTGGTGGAAATATAAGGTTTGCAGATACACAGATTGAGTACATCCATCAGATGGGAAGAATGTTGGTGGAAATATAAGGCTTGCAGATACACAGTACATTCATCAGATGGGAAGAATGTTGGTTAAACGGGAAGGTTTGCAGATACACAAATTGAATACATTACTGAGATGGGAAGAATGTTGGTTGAACGGGAAGGTTTGTAGACACACCGATTGAGTACATTCATCAGATGGGAAGAATGTTGGTTGAACGGGAAGGTTTCCAGATACACCGATTGAGTACATTCATCAGATGGGAAGAATGTTGGTTGAACGGGAAAATTTACAGACACACAGATTGCGTATATCCACCATATGGGGAGAATGTTGGTTGAACGGGATGGCTTGCAGACACACAGATTGAGTGTATCCATCAGATAGGAAGAATATTGGTGGAAATAGAATCCTTATAGATTGATATGGAAACGTAATAAAGGGCATAAATAATAGCTTGAAAGGAATTTGAGAAACTGTTTGGGCGATATATTTTCACAAGCTCTCCACGGACCCGAGGCCTGTCCAAGACATCTAAAATAAGTTGGTGTCCATATAAACAAATTGCTGCCGCCAATAAATAAAAAGATTATACACATTAAAACTCCCTGCATTTGGCCATTATCAAAGTTTTAAAGACTATTTTAAAGAAGCCCAAATAAAGCATCACCAGACAAACGACCTCACATTTCATCTGCTGAAAACAACCTAAAATTGACTGTCGTAAGCCAAGTAGAGATGAGTCAGTGAAGCAAATGGTAAAGCTACATGATCTGAAGGAAAGCGAGATAAAGCGATTAAAGTAGACATTGAAGCATAAACTAATACGCTTTACAGCTTTATTTGACATATATATGATACAGAAAGCGTTCCAAAAGAATGGGGAGAATACAATCTGGAAAAACTACCAAAGAAGACGATCTGAAAGAGCGTAGAAATCGCGAAGGACTAATGCTCTTTTCAGTGCCAGGTAAAGTTTCAGAAAATTATACTTGAAAGACTAAAAAAGCTGTGGATACCAAGTTAACGAACGAATAGGTAGGCTTTGGACAAAGCAAATCATTGCGCGGACCAAATAGCCAAGTCGCGCAAAATTGTAGAGCACTCTTTGGAATATAAATTAGGTCGGTAAATCAACTGTCGACTATAAAACCGTCTTTGACAGTTTGGACAAGGCAAGGATACACTTTGGAAATTACTAAGACATTTCGGGATCCTGCAACAACTCACCAGCATTATAAAGCAGACGCATCATGAGGACATGCAGATAGAGGTCTAAACGAGGGAGAACTCACAGAAGCATTAAGCAACAAATCTGGGGATCATTAAGGATTACTTATCTAAACTTGTCTGTTCCTGCAGGCAGTTAATTCGATTACCAGAAAAAAAAATCAGCCTGTGCGAAATGAGCATGTATCCAGTTGGCCTAACAATTAGAAGATCTGAACATCAGGGAAAAAAGTGAAGATCCTGTTTACATTCCGGAGAATTGGAACTTTGGTATTTAGTCTATATTTTCTTGACAAACGGAAACTCTAAAAGCAGAAAAAAGAAGACAAACTAGACGTAATGTCTCAGGATGTATATTATATAATACACATACAGAAAACAACAATTATAAAATAAAGTGCAAGTGGTAAGACGACCACTATCAAACTGAGAAGAGCACCACAGAAAGAAGCAGAGCCTTTAACATAATTAGGGATCATCAGAGATAACAACGCTGGATGAAGTTGCAAAATATAGGATACAAAAAAGCAAAAGGGGCCTTTGACATATGTAAAATCATATGAACCTCTTAACTCAACAAAACACATACAAAACCAAGGATTTTCAGCTCCAATCTAGAGTCAGTGCTCCGAATATATAGAAAAAACGAGGTGGATGACCAATCTCAATATTAAGAAACCCTTCTCCTGCGATCATTCCTCATTTAGACTACAACTCCGGATTCTTCTGTCGTTTTTTTAAGGTTCTAAATACCGCCAGACAGTTTCTTCTCGAAGGGAATTGGCATGGTCCCCATCCTTCTCAGATCTATGTGCTGTGGTTTCACGAAGTGCATCTGTGTCATGCCGCAGTAGCATAGGCTAGTAGTGTCAATGTTAACTTTAATTTACAGATGGTGTCTCATTCTGTTATGGCCAGTTAAGAGACGTAGTAAGATAACTTGGTCTTCTCTTGACAGTTGGTAGTATCCGTCATCTGCATGGTATTCGAGATCTTCGTCCTAGTACTTTAGATTGTATTGCCCCTTTATTATGTATTTTTCTTCTTCATAGTTCACCAGGTATTTTTGGTGTATCAGTTGCTCTCCTTCTTTGGCCTGACTGTAAACATCTTCGTTTCCTTTCGTGTTACAGTGTGATTGTATTCATTGTATCGCTGCTTTCTGTAACCCGTGAGATATTTGCGCGTAAAGGCTGCTCTCACTGTATTCAGTTCTGTGTTCGTGTTAGATTTGAGTTCCGTTACGGCAGAGGGAGGAGAGGATGCTAGGAGCAGTGAAGAAGAATCCTAAATATACTTTCATCATCATTTAGCACGTCATTTGCAGAACGTCGCTCTCACAACATCTGATCTGTAAGACTCCAGATCTCTAGCCAGAACTCCCACAGAGCGCCCCTCTCACAACATCTGATCTGTAAGACTCCAGATATCTAGCCAGAACTCCCAAAGAACATCGCTCTCATAACATCTGATCTGTAAGACTCCAAATCTCTAGCCAGAACTCCCACAGAGCGTCCCTCCCACAACATCTGATCTGTAAGTCTCCAGATCTCTAGCCAGAACTCCAACAGAGCGCTCTTCTCCCAACATCTGATCTGTAAGACTCCCGATCTCTAGCCAGAACTCCCACAGAGCGCCCCTCTCACAACATCTGATCTGTAAGTCTCCAGATCTCTAGTCAGAACTCCCACAGAGCGCCCCTCTCACAACATCTGATCTGTAAGACTCCTGATCTCTAGCCAGAACTCCCACAGAGCGCCCCTCTCACAACATCTGATCTGTAAGACTCCAGATCTCTAGCCAAACCTCCCACAGAACATCGCTCTCACAACATCTGATCTGTTAGTCTCCAGATCTCTAGCCATAACTCCCACAGAACGTCGCTCTCACAACATCTGATCTGTAAGACTCCTGATATCTAGCCAAAACTCCCGCCTCTGTCGCTGTCATCTTCAGGACCTCCATGATGTCTTGTGTTCATCTTCTCCTCGGTCTGCCTCTGCTCCTCTCTCCAGGCACGATACTCTCTAGTATTGTTCTCTGCAGGCCATTCTGACGTTTTATGTGGCCAAATTATTTAGCTTTCCTATGTAAAAAAAAAAAAATAAAGCCATATTGCAAGATCTGAGTGTCGAAGAGAACTGGATTATAAACCACGTTATGTCTCGGAAACAGGTTTTTTCCCCCACATCAAACGCCATGACGGACTGGAAAAAAAAGTAGCTTTGGAGGGCATTGTCACAGGAAGACGAGGCATAGGTTGCCCAAGGCGTAGATGGACACAAGGCATCAATAACACCCTAAGCATGAACATGGAGCAGGTGGGGAGACCGACTGCTGATTGAGATTTCCTATTGAATGGCTTGGATGCGAGCGACGTTCTACTAACGACATGCTACATGATGATAAGCAGCCCTGAAGTCGATGCTATGAACCATTTTATATTTCCTTTCCAAACTGTTTGACCTGTTTTACGACATTATTATTAGCAATAACTTATAAGGAAATTAACAACATGGTAATGTGCTGTGACACGCGATGTGTTCAGGGTGCAGCAGGAAAGACAATTCACGACCTAATTCGCAACAGCAAGTTGAGAAAAATGGTGAGGGATACATTGGTTAATTACTGTTTTGAAAGACAGAAAAATAAAGTGGTTTTAACATTTGAGAAGGATGCAGAAAGGTCAGCCTGTATCGAGGTCCTACCACGTGGAAGTTTCATAGCAGCGAGCAGGACGTCGACACCTGCTTTGATAGATAGAGAGGAGCAAAGAAACACTTCAAAAGTTCAACATGTCAGCAGCACAAGCCTCCCACCTAGCACAGGCCTGCCATCTAGCAAAGGCCTCCCACCTAGCAACGGCCTGTCACATAGCACAGGCCTCTCACATAGCATACCTAACACAGGCCTTCCACTTAGCCCAGGCCTCCCATCTAGCACATGCCTCCCACCTAGTACAGGCCTCCCACCTAGTACAGGCCTCCCACCGAAAACATCTAGCACACGCCTCCCACCTATCACATGCCTCCAACCTAGCACATGCCTCCCACCTATCACATGCCTCCAACCTAGCACATGCCTCCCACCTAGCAGAGGTCTGAAACCTAGGACAGGCCTCCCACCTATCACAAACCAGAAATCTAGACATTCCTTCTATCCGTGTCGCTGGAAGACAAGTGCAGTATAACAACAAACGAATGAGAAGTTAATGTGGTGTATTTTTAAAGTCACAAGCCAAAAGCGACCCGTTTCTCGACTAGGCAGTTCATCGTTGGCGGCTCCCAAACCTGTAGCCAGTTCTTTAGGTTTGTCACAAAGTGAGCAGTGAACGATTGGATTGTTCATGCCTACTGAAGTCTCCCGTGCGCGGTGATGTTGGCTCTGTTTGTGTATGGGATATTGATTCTAGAGTTAGTATTGGTGGGCCAGGACTGAGCAGGCTCATTGGTTTTACTACTTCTGTCCGGTTACTGGCCAACACCCGCTGCCTCCATAAACTTCTTGTTGACTTTTAATCGGCGGGACCATGGGTAAGTTTAGAATTGTCACTAATGGGACAGTCAGACCAGGAAATTCTGCATGACATATCCATGAAACCGGACTGTGTACACACATTTATGGTTTAACTGTCGGCTAGGCAAGTATAGTTGACGAGATCACAGTGGCCTACTTCATTCAATGATGTTGGCATGAACGCAGGACGTAGAGCGTTGGGTAGGATAAAAAAAATTTTTTTGGAAATAACTAGCATACCGCGCAATGAGCAAGTTGGTGAATTCCGATGTACGATTCTATTTCTGATATGGTCATTGAGTGATGGTATGTCATAAACATATTGTGCGAAACCGCTCAATAGGGGGAAAGTGGATTGAATGACCCGTTCTGTGATGTTGCCGTCAATACCTGCACTCATCCGTTTTCTATAATAGGAGGCTAAATATTTGGTTCGATGTAATTAAAAAACGGAGCATAATTATAGAAACGGTGCACAGAACATATTCTAATATGGTCCACAATTGAAATAGCATTATGAAGCCACATCAGGCGATGGAAGCAGATAGAATAGCACATATAACCGGACAAAAAGTGTAAGCAGCCTGTAAGGCACTAGACCTGAAACAATCTTGTAATTTTTAAGTGGGTATGTAAATTATGCTCGTACCATGTTCACATTACTTCCCCTGTTATACGTTTCAGAAACTGTGTTTTCACTCAGCACTGATAATTCTCTTCGGTACTACAGAACAACGCATGTGTATGTCACTGTAGTGAGGACATGTCGTCTATAAGTAGTAAGTCGCATGTCCTTTTACAGAACGAAGCTTCTTACAACCGCCACATATTTGGCTGTTATAAGTTTCTTGGCAAGTGTGCAGTACGGTAGGTTGCCATTACTTTCAGAACGTGGAGGAGCATTCGCCCGAGAAAAAAAACTCAGTGTTTTCCCAAACAAGTGGGAATCGAGCCCAAAACGTTGGGATTGTGAAAACCGAGCGAGTTTTCCCCCTAGACCACCCAGCCTCCGTTATATATGTCGTCTATAGGAGATCAAATAAGGTATAGTTAGTCTAAATAACGGACAATGAAGTTGGAGATAACGTTTGTGAAACTTCATTGTAAGATGTATCTGTTCTGTTCCCAGCTTCTTTGCCATCTTAAAATGTGCGTCTGGTACCTAATTACTTTTGGGTAGATCGGAAAGTGCTGCAACCGACGCTGTGAGAAACACTCTGCCACCCCGACCTCCAAACAATTTGTTATTATGTATTAAATACTGTCGTTGGGGATGATTGATAGTTGTTGTTTCGAATGTCCACAATGAGTAGTTTTACTCTTTTATGCGACCCGAAAAGGACGTTAAGTGGCGGGTTGTAGTAGTTTTCTTCACATCCCGAGCGCGCTGATGTAGGTGTGCCCGGGTCCTCCAGTCGGTTGTGCTATGCTTGGCTTCTTCTTCGTGTCGCTCACTACTACGGGGATGACGTCGATCTCTTACCTTCTTAGCCAGATTGCCATCAAAACAGCCCATATCCAGGGAGGTCTACTAGGAAGCCGAGGTGAGCGTCTTGGTCAGTATATTTTGCCGTGATCCTGACTAACATGTCTGATCAGTATATTTTGCCTGACCAGACGTTAGTCTTTCTCCCCATGATGTGATAGAGACTGCTTTGTCTCAAGTTATGTGAACCTCTTTCTCACTTCTTCGTGTGCTCATATCTCTATAATGTGTATTCATCCTTCCTTTATGAACCGATAGTTCATATTTTTGTTATCGTCGTCCCTGATGAAGATCATTTTGTCGTAAAACAATTTTCGTTTCTGGTTTCGCCAAAGCACGCTATCTGACTATACACATAAATATTCTTTTTTTTTATTTTGTAAACTCGGAAAGTAGTTTCAACTTCCCATATTGCTGTCTTGGCTTCCCAAAGTCAGGTACCCATTTACAACTGGGTAAGCTGGAACTGATCAGCAAAACGTCTCTCTCTTTCTCCCTTCAGTGTGTGACAAGAGTAGACGTATGCATTCTACTACATTTGGGGGTGCATAAGCACGACGATACATTTTGCTTAAGTTATCCAATTGTTAGGACAGCCTTACAGGGAGTAACGTTTCATAATAATGGTTTTTACATGTAATGGTAGAAGCCCTTTTCAGTCATTACTGTCTATAGGATGATATGACTTGGAGTGATACAAACAAATTCATTTACATGTAATGGTAGAAGCCCCTTTCAGTCATTACTGACTATAGGATGATATGACTTGGAGTGATACAGAGCCAGTGCACGTTATTTATCTAGACTTTTTCAAAGGCCTTTGATAGAGTACTTCATCAAAGATTATTTCGAAAGTTTAAATCACATGGAATAGGTGGGGAAGTTGCCAAATGGATTGAAAATTGGTTAACGGGAAGAAGGCAGAGGGTGGGCATAAATAAGGAGTACTCTGAGTGGTGTGAAGTGAAAAGTGGTGTGCCACAGGGCTCGGTTTTGGGACCAATTTTGTTCTTGATATATATAAATGATTTAGACATTGATATGGGATCCATGATTGCAAAATTTGTTGACACAAAACTATGCAGTATTGTCTCATCTAAAGCGGAAGTGGATATATTGATATCGGATTTAGATAAAATTCGAGAATGGTCTGTAAGCTGGCAAATGTAGTTTAATGTAGATACATGTACAGTCATCCACATGGGTAAATCCAATATGGAACATAATTACAGAATGGGAGAAAACAATATTAGAAAGATAGATAAGGAAAGGGACCTAGGGGTTATAATAGATCATACAGGAAAGGTGAGTGAGCAAGTTAAGGTAGAAGTGAAAAAAGGAAATGCAATGTTAGGTAGGATAAAAAGAAATATTAAACATAGGAGCAAGGAAGTGATCGTCAAACTGTATAAAGCTTTAGTTAGACCTAGATTGGAGTACTGTGTACAGGTGTGGAGTCCTTATCATAGAGGGGATATAAACATGCTCGAAAGAAAACAAAAAAGAGCGACAAAGATGATAGTGGGATTCCAGAATTACAGTTATGAGGAACGACTCAGAAAAACCGGCCTACAGTGTCTCGAAGAGAGAAGAATTCGTGGTGACTTAATACAGGTATATAAGATGATCAGAGGAATTGATAAATTAGACTATAACAAGTTTTTTTTTTTAAATACAGCCACCTGCAATAACACGAGGGCATAGCTACAAGCTGACTAAAGAGAGGTCCGGATTAGATATTAGGAAATATTTTTTTAGTCAGAGAGTGGTCTCTGCTTGGAATGCATTGTCAGGGGAGGTAGTGGAGGCAGGTACAATTAATGCATTTAAGAATAAACTGGATGCGCATAGTTTTTAGAGCAAGGTGATGTAAATGTAACTGGTTGTATACAGACTCTGCATGGTCTTCTAAGCCAGTATAAAGACGTTAAGTTAAGTTAAGGTAAAAAAATTCATTTACATGTAATGGTAGAAGCCCCTTTCAGTCATTACTGACTATAGGATGATATGACTTGGAGTGATACAAACAAATTCATTTACATGATGAGTTGCATATCAGAATGTCTAGAAATAAATATCGTTATGTCGTATAACAAATTGTTACTACGATTACGATTCCAAGATGGCGGATTTGTTTATGTGGTGTTATTCGAAAACTGAGTACAAACATATATAATTATAGTTTTTTAAGACAATAGTAGCAACACTTACCTACGGAACCGTTACAAACAGTGTCATCCATCATATAGTGTCCGGAAATAATCAATAAACGGTCAGAAGACCCGTAAATTGACCGTTTGGACAAGAGGGCTGAGCAGGCTTAACAAACATCAAACTGCTTTGGTAAAAACGGTTCACCGTCGTCACTGCCTTATGGGATACGTGTTCCCTGAGAGAAAATTCTGAGCTGGTGTCCCTTATGCAGTCTAGTTGTGATTTCATTGCTAATCTGGCAGCTCCTGCGACGTCGCTGATGCCAGATTATATCGGCTCAAGTCAGTCCTATGGGTCCATTAGCTACATGGCGAGGTTGGGGGGGGGGGGGGTGTTTCTGCACAGGCAACAGCTTGATGTCCATATAAAGATGCCAAGGCGTATGCCCTGAAGTGGCCTTCCAGTTTCACCCTGCAGTATCCACACAGCACATGCATCAGCAAATAAACTGGGATGTTGGAATATCCGTAACTTTCTGGCTGGACTATCTGATAACCTGCATCATTTAAGCGATGCCAGAAAGACACGCATAGTTAATGACGAACTGAAAAGACTGGATGTGGACATTGTAGCGCTTTAAGAAACACGGTAAGCGTGCTCGAGGTCAATGAGTGAGTAAGACTGCGTATTCTACTGGCAGGGATAAAACCCTCAACGAAAAGAGAGAGCATAGTGTATGTTTTGCAGTGAAAAGGTCTTTAATACACATGGTACAATCAGCAGGCAAAAATTGATCAGAGTGCCTCCTTACACTTCGTCTCCATACTACAGCAGGTCCCAGTGCATATGCACCTATCTTGGGTTTCACACATGAAAACAAAGATAAAGTCTATGAGGATTTATCAGCAGTCATTAGAAGTATACATAGTCAAGAATAGACTGTTCTAGTAGGCGACTTCAATACAAGAGTGGGTGCTAATCACGACTCGTAGCCTTGATGTCTTGACAAGTTTGGACTTGACAAAATTTATGAAAATGGCCAACGGCTCTTAGAGTTCTGTGTCTGCTGAACTCTATGTAACCAACTCCTATTTTCAGACAAAACCCTTACGTAAGGTATCGTGAATTCACCCACGATCAAAGCGTTGGCATCAGGTGGATCTAATTCTTGTCAGAAGATCTCACCATAAGTATGTGCTCCTGATACGCTCTTAATATAGTGCAGACTGTGACACCAATTATTCATTGGTTCGCTGCACAATCAAAGTAAAGCCAAAACAGTTCCGCGACACCAGAGACAAAGACAATCCACACAGCGGCGCAAGAAGAGTGTCCACCTCTGTACTGATGAAGAAATTTAACAATCCTTTTGAGAAAACTCTCAATATCTCTTCTCATTACATCACTGTTACAGAGGCCTGGTAATATCTCCGAAATGCCATTAATAATATTGCACTAGCTTTCTTTGTAAGAAGAAATCAGATGACTAGTTAAAGTTAAAGTGGAGGATATGACACCACCCGTCATTGAGGTCAAGTGCGCTTCACTAATTAAATTCAAGCAGATTCCAAATGTAGATAGTCTGCACACTTTCAAGTCAACCAGAAGCCAGATGCAACAAACAGTTCGTCGTTGTGCAAATGAGTATTGGCTACATCTCAGTGAAAGCATCCAGACTGCAACACAAACAGGAAACATCAGACAAATGTACGATTGTATAAAGAAAGCTATTGGTTTTACAAGTAGGAAAACCGCACCACGCAAATCTAGCACTAGCGAGAACATAATATAAAGGGAAGCATGTGGAGCTCTATTCTGAGCTCTATTCGTGGGACAAAATAGTCATTTCTAAAGTTCTTAACATTGTCCGAAGCTATCCCAGTACGGACGAGCTATACATCGAACCATCTGTAGACGATTTGAATAAAGCTATTGACAGCTTGGTATCGCATCAGAAATTGAAAGTGATAAACAGACAAACAATCCAAGTTACATATGTTTGGACACCAGGTACAGTGCACAAGATTGAATTCTAGACGAAGTTTCTTACAGTCAAGGCAACTCGAAAATATTAATCCCGGAACACGTCTCATCGAAAAATGAAATGACCTGATGCAGGTCCCCTGGCTCAAACTGCGAGATGACCTGCAAACAGAAAATCACTAAAAAGATTCCGAATTGGTGTATTACGATAAAGGGCGAATTTAAAGAGATGGGAATACAGGGCTGATAAGACATGCGAATGTGCAGCAACACAAGACCCAGACCACCTGATCATGTGCCCAAACCTTCCAGCAATATGCAATAAGGATGACATATTGAGGGTTAAGTACAAGGCAATCCACGTGACTGAACATTGAAACAATGTCTGATGTGGTCTCTAGGACACGAAAAGTAAGTAAATCGTCTTCGTCTTCTAATTCTTCTTATTCCCATACAAACGAGCTATTCTATCTTGCATTTCTGTATTGTATGGGACTTGTTTCTAGAGCTTCTATTCAAACTCAAAACGTGTTTTTGATTTGTGTAAATGACGACAGAACAATGTCATAATTTAGAAAATCATCTGCCTTCTAGGGGCTAGAACGAATTGATTGTAGCTTATTGCAGCATAGACTTAGTATGGCATTGCTTCTACTTTCGTTTCTGTCACACACACACAGTCATGTACTCAAATGGAGTTAGACTGCACTATTAGACGGTATTGGTACCATGTTCATGGCGTGGCAGAAGTCCTAGTCACATCTATGTCATACTGTATCTCTCTCTATCTCTCTCTCTCTCTATCTCTCTCTCTCTCTCTCTCTCTCTCTCTCGCTTTCTGAAACCAAAGGGGTACAATTTGTGTTTTAAAAAAACACATTTTACATTGCTAAAGTTCATCTAGCCAATTATCTTGCAAGACTATAAAGTACACACAAAAAAGTGATCTATTCAATTTTGCAGTAGACGCATAACAAGGTATGTGCATTGGTCAGGCAACATCCTGAAAAACTCATGATTATGTTTCTGGCTAATGGGCTAATTGCAGCGGTCGTTGCGTAGTGGTTGACAAGCGAAATAAACAAATGCAAACTTAGAAATAAGAAGTGGACTGACGTTTAATTTAAAAGTGAAAAAACCTCAAAAGGGAAACATCAAATCTAACAAAGAAATATGCCTGTGGTAATAGATCAAAGGGACACATCAAATCTAGCAAAGAAATATCCCTTGCGTAAAAGATAAAAGTGAATCATCAAATCCCACAAAGAAGTATGCTTGATGTAAACCATTAAAAAAAATTATAAGATAAAATTTGACGCAATGAGAAATATGCCTGGCGTAAAGAATATTGTTGTTGTTGTTGCCTGCAAATAAGTAAGATTACGTTTAGGTACACCCTGAAAATGATGTTCAGTGGCGGGGACGCAGTAGCTTTCCTCACATCCCAAGTGTGTTGATGAAGGTGGATCGCTTCCTCCAGGCGGTTGTGCTGTGCTTTTCTTCATCTGCGCGGCGCTTCCTACTACGAGGATCACATCGTTCTTCTACCTCGTAATCCATTTTGTCATTAAAACAACCCCTTTCCATAGAGACCTCGTGGAAGTGAAATGGGGTTTTGGGCAGTATATTTTAGCTGACCCTGACTAACATGTTCTATCAGTATGTTTTGTTTGACCAGACATGTGTCCCCTTTTCACGACATAAAAGATAAAATTGAAAATAAAGCTCACAGAAAAATAATGTCCCTGCTGTAAAAAATATAATTGAAACATAAAATCTCATCAAGACGAAATATGCTTGACGTAAAAGATAATAGCTAAACAAACACCAAAAAATGCAAACTCTCAAAAAGCAAGGAAGTCAAACGGGCAAGGTAAAAGTGAAACATAAAACCTTCTAAAGAAGAAGCGAAATAATATGTAAAGATAAGACAATAATTAACAGTTGCTTTCCAAAATATACAGCACTATGTGCTTCATTTAGCCCCAAAAGGGCAACTTGCATGTCTTGCATATCGTAAGCGATATGTAGTGAGTGGGAGGCGTGTGCTCCTGGCATGATCAACAGAGCTAAACTTGACGTTGCGGGAATATGTCAGACTAAGAATTAATTGGATTCTCTCTCAGCATTTTCAGTTATGCTTGAAACTTTTTTGACATGTTTTTATATGTTCTGTAAAACAACAAGATTATGTGACCGTTTTTTTATGGTTTGTTAATTCATTTATAAATGATATGCTACAATATGAAGGGATTGGTTCTATTTTAAAAATGAAAAATTAACACAAGGGTGGAAGAAAGAATTAAGACTTTTGAAATTGCACCTCGATGAAAGAAAAATATAAGAAATGAAGAGGAAGACGATAATGATGAGGACAGAAATCATTGTAAGAAATAAAAACTATTAACAATGTAGATAGTGTAAAAAAAACATGTTATTTTGCTGAAAACTTTACAGAAGGGGAAAGAAGAAGAGAAAGTACAGGAACAAGGAAACGTTAGACACAGGAAAATAAAATCATGAGACGGAATTAGAATAAAAACCTAAAATATTGCACCAGCAATGCAAGAAAAGAAGAATTTGGTGATCAACTGTAGTGAATGTTTTTTGTGAAGATGAACATTTATTTAATCTGAAAAACGAAGACATCACTTTCTTGGTTGCATTAACATCGATGTGGTCTATACAATTCCTTACATTTTCTGAAAAGCTGTTTCTGCCTGGGTTAGCAATTCTTTGTTAGTGTAAAATTGGCAGAAAAAAAGTGAATTGATTGATTCTCATCTTTGTATTTCAGCTACATCTATACTCTTATTTCCAATCCTCGTTTGGCATCACATATTAATCCAAATGACTTTAAAAAGGCAATAAGGCTTTCGACATCCCCTGCATCTACACATGCGGGGAACCGGTTTCGACAACTTGCATTTCTTTTTTACCATTGAATGTTTGGACGTCTGCACTAGTATTCAGCAGCCATCAGACCGGTGCACAAGTAAACAGATCCGTCAGATTGTGTTGGAGCCAATGAATTTAAATCTGAACAGCAGAGTTGTAAGACCGTGGTTTCTCCCGACATAGGTACAAGGCTGAATCCTCGATCACGAATCGCTTCAGTTTACTCATTATAAATGTGTACCTGACTGATAAACCCCAACACCTTTATAAAACAATAGAGATCTAGTAAAATTGTAGCCTATTTCACGTCATCCTCCACGTTAGTGTCCACTATGGAACGACTTCCACCTTCGTTTCTTCTTTTTTATGTGACCTTTTATCAGAGCTTACTAAAGTGCGAACGTATTAAAAAGAATGTTGAAGGATATTATCGATGATACTTTCTGAAGACCTTAACTTCGCACGTTATTCTCGCTGAGGTTGTGGCAGTTACGAGACTCTCATACTTCCTTGGCAGAAGGAAATTGGGAAACGACGAGGGGTGTGCTGGGGCGTGTCACTATAAAGAAGAAGCGTACTGAACAAATAGTTTCGCATGCTGAAGACGAATACACAAAATAATAAATTCGAAAGTTAAAGTAAAGACATTCCTTGATCTAGCCAGCTGTCTATATAACTGCCAATGTATATGAAGAAGTCCCACATCCTGCAAGGGTGCTTTTTCTAACATTATCGGACTGGCATTAGAAGCATATATAAACTCCTATTTTGTGTTTCTTTTCGCTGTTTTGTTCTGTTCTATTTTATGATCCGACTTCACTTCTCTCCGCCATTCCAATAGGTGCTCTATTTCTCTAAGTAAATGGCGATTCATGGTTCCTGCAGTCCGTTGGCTCAATAGACTCCTACACCGTCCATTAATGTGTCCACACCACTCGACTCTTGTTAGATTTAAAAGTTCAGCAGTTTGTAAATTGCTGATTCATGTATTGCAATCTCGTCATCCAACAGGCGGCTATTTATAGATTTCACAATGTCAACGCTAATGTGCCCATAATGGATGCGAATAGCCAAGACGTAAGCTGTTTCATTACACTGAATCCTAGCGTGACCAAAACATTAGAACCATACCAGCCCCTGGAATTTTAAGGCCTCTGCGTAGGCTTGTACTGCATCCACTCGTACTTTAGCCATCCGTTCTGTACCTTTGGAAGAAAGGATTGGGAGACAGAGATGGTGACTCCGCTTGTTTAAGAGATCTCAAATAGACACCGAAGAACTGAGGTCACTGCTCCCATCTCGATTTCCATACCATAGGTGATTTTACTGTATGCCTGGCTTCTTTCTGTATTTGTGGGTCCAATTGATTGTCTGGGACAATCTCTATATAATGCTCAGTTTAGTTTATCCCGTGACCTCTTGGGGCACACATGTTGACATCTCCACAATCATGTGCCACGTCTCTCTGTCTGCGGTTGTTTTTTGTGCCTCCTCGGATCGTAAGTTAGTCCATTTATGGATGCTGTCTTCCCATCATTGTATCGTACATCCTCGCCTTTGCTTGCCCCAACTGTGCCCTGAAGTTTCATATTTGTACGGCCCTTGGACCGCGTGGTCATACTAAGTCAGCTTTCGCCTTTTTATCGTTGTGAGGTCGTCCTAAAGTTCTCTTGCGTTCTCGATGCTTTGTCGTACTTCAACATTTCTGATAGGTCTTTAAAGGTGACATTTAGGGGTCTTCTACAACATCTTATCTCTATGGCCTTGGTTTTGCTATGTATGTCTGCTGTAATGGTCATGTTTTGCAGGCGTAGAGGGGCCCCCTGTTTCTTATAGAGCCTGCTGTGGGTCGCGACCGAGTACCCGGAAGCATAACTGGGTGGGGACATTGGGCTCATTAGACTTGGTTGGCAGCCAGTCTAAGTGAAGGTAAACTCTGACTCTAAACCCGGGTACACGAAGCTCGTTAGCCTGTTCATGCAGTTCGCCTAGGAGAGGGAAACTGATTTTAAACCAACAAGTCCCAGAGAGCGCTGGCTAGTCTTGGGATGATGAGAGTATTATTAGATGTCTCGAGTAACAACATCTGCGGGCAACGACTCCACTACCTTGTGGAAACCTCGGGAGAGGGTAAGGCTACAGGAATAAATCCAGACAGAAAATCCGGAGTGACAGCACCCAAGGCGAATGGTTTCCAAATTGCGAACTCATTCCGGCAGCTCCTGCAGCTGAGCTGGTGCCGAATTGTCAAGCTTTGCACTCCTTGGATTACACCAGCGATGCTGAGAGGTGGATCCTGCAGTTTAGGCATCCCAGGGTCTCAATATTCAGCGCCCAGGCGTGCGCCCTGATATGCTACTCACAGGGTGCTACGCGCATGGTCTGCAAAGACTGGGACGCCTATGATGAGGATGATGAGAGGAATATCGAAATAACTAGTGAACGCATTCGTCTGACTTTTATGGAGAGGGAGAGGTGTTTATCTTCTCATCTAGGTTACAGTCATACAAGCGCTGCTGCTGTTTGTGGTATTCTGGCCAGGACCTCTGGTATGTATCCCTGGTCACATATGTTTCAGCCCAGAAACTTGAAACGTTCACTGTTTGAAACTCCTGTCCATTTGCTTTGATCACAGCGTTGTTCCCTTCAGTATTGTTAGTGCTCAGCTGTTTATTTTCTACGTTTATCTCTATACCATAACTATGTGCTGTTACATACAGTCTTCTGATCGATTTCCGAAGTTCTGTCTCCGTCCCCGCCAGTCCGTCAATGTCCTCCGCAAAGCGTAAGTTGGTAATCGTTCTTTCCCCTATCCTGACAGTGCCAATATGATCTTCGAGGACATTAGTCGTAATTCTGTTTAGGAATCTGTTGAAGAGTGTTGGCGGAGTTTACATCCTTGTCTTACGACGACGGACGTGCGGAATCATTCATCAATTTTTCCGTCCACAAATATTACACGTGTAACGTTATCATACAGATTAACTCTCACAATATTACTGCTCATGTTATATCTCTTCATTGTTGCCCATACAGCAGACTCTATCAGACGCCTTTTTAAAGTAAATAAACACATGGTATCGATGTTGTTGATTTTTCAAACACTTCTCGTTTAGTATTCGTAGATTGAAGATCTGCTCGGTGATTCTTCTTCCTGTTTGAAAACCCGTCTGTTCTTCGGTAATGATGATCTCGGCTTAAGGTTTCAATCTGTTGAGAATTATTCTGAGCATGACTTTGCTATGGTGGCTAATGAGGCTGATTGTCTATATTTTTGACAAAGCTTTAGGTTTTCTGACTTAGCTATCGGCAAGACTATTGATTTTGACCAGGTGCCGGGAATTTTCCTGTCTACCATATTCTATTGCAGATTAATATCAGTTTGCCAATTATTATAGTATACCCCGCTTGTATGAGCTCTACCAGGATATTATTCACTCAAACAGCTTTCTCCTTCTTTTGCGCCTTCACCGCTGCAGCCACCTCTTCTTTAATTATCGGTTGCTTTTCGTCAACCCTTGGACGTAAGGGGGAGATTGCTTTATTTGGCCCACCCCGGTTCTTGTTATTGTATAGTTCTGAGCAGTACTCAGTCAAGCGTGTCAATACCTCTTGATATTATGTAAGGCATTTTCGATTATTATCCTGTATAGTCGTACTGCGACCTTGTGTATGCCTTACTAGATATATGTCAATCTTGTATGCCCCTTTTGGCATCATGTCGACCCAATTTGTGATCAATATTTTTACACTTCTCAGCGATCCGCGCCGTTTTGTCTTTCTCATCTTGAACTTTATGTCTCCATTTATCAGCCTATGCCTATTAGATCCTGCTGGTGTGTTCTTTAAGCTCTTCAATTCCTTCTATTATCCCACAGATCAAGTATTTTCTTTGTAATCGATGGTTTCTTGTTTGTCTGTCGCTTCCCTTGGATCTGTGTTGCTGCGTCTATTTTTGCTGCATTAAAATGGTATGTTATCATATAATATACCGTACAAAATAAAAATGTATTAGCAATATTGAGGTTAATAAATATCATAGGTAACCCAGTATACATAGAAAATAGGTAATTGGCAGTTAAGTAGATAGGTAGACAGGCAAGTAGGTAGGTAGGTAGGTAGGTACGTAGGTGGGTAGGTAGGTACCTATGTAGGTAGGTACGTTAGCAGACAGGTAAGTAAGTGGTTAGGTAGGTAGACAGGCAAGGTAGTTAGGTAGGTAGGTAGATAGGTGAGTAAGTAGGTAGGTAGTTAGATAGTCCAACAGGCGGTAAGTGCCTTTTGCGACGACTGTCCATGAGCACGAAGGATGCACGAAACCCAGGCCGCATGCAATGCATAGAAAACAGATCATATTATGGCATTCAGGACTGCTCGGCTTATGCCTTCAAAGGATAGCCAGTTTTCATAAAAAGACACATTTTATTTAATTGAATCACAATTTCTAAGGGATTACCTCGAGATTGTTCGTGCCTACTGGGTTCCGTATAACAGCGATGGAGATTATGGTTCAAATGTCCGCACATTCTTATATTCTTTAAGATGTCAACTTCGATATATCTAACCTGAAGTTATTGACATCTCGATAGAGCTGGTCAGAGGATAGAAGTAGTATAAACCAAATGAGCTTTCTCTGTTCCTCGCAAATTGGAAGAAATAACAAGTCTTCTCCAAGTTAAAGGACATAAGATAATGCCTGAACAAAACTAACAACAAACTACAGCCCTGATTAACTAGGCCCTATTACGTCTAAAAAACAGGCATTTCCTGAAAAGCAGAATCTTATAATTTTAAGTTAAATTAAAATTGAACTCATCATCATGTAGCATGCCCTTTATAGAACGTCGCTCCCATCACAGTCTGTCTGAAAGAAACTCGCTTCCTTGCCAAAACTCCAGCCTCCGCCACAGTCATACTCAGGCATTCCTGGATATCTTGGTGCCATCGTCTTCTTGGTCTACCCCTTCCTCTTTTGTCTGGCACCATACCTTCCATCACTGATCTCTCGAGACCGTTGTGTCTCTTGATGTGACCAAAGTATTTGCATTTTCTAGCCAAAATGGAATTGATAAACCAGTTCTCCTCTATGCTCAACTCTTTCCGAATGTCTACATTTGTCTTTTTCTCTGTCCATGGTATTCTGAATTGAACTACGAAAAAGAATAATCACCGTCCATATCTGGCCATCTGCACTGTACGGCTCTGAATCATAGACTCTAAAGGGTAAGGATGAAACGATCTTAGAAACACGAGTTATGGTGCCATAGCAGGATGCAAAAAGTGAGTTCGACAGAAATAGAACATCAAAGAAGCACGTACGTAACTACATAGGGGCACATACACAAATAAATAAAGGTATAAAAACAGATAGATTGTCTTAGCTTTGACACAGTACACGACAGAGTGGTATTCTGTTTAAAATTCTGGAACCAAAATTCAAGGAAAAGGAAGAAATGGACGCCTAAGAAGCAATTACATTACACAGACGTGCAAGAACATTGAGGTACAGACTTATCCTGAGCTGAAGAAATTTGCCTACAACAGAAGACAGTTGAGGGACATTATCAGACCACCTCAACACCAGTGTTCAAATTAACGAGTCTGAAGAGAACTATCCTCAGGTCAGATACCACATAAACAAGCTAGTAAGCTTGCCATTACAACCAAAATAACTATATGTGTACAGGGAGAAAAAGAGGAGACAATTATAACAAAAAACGGCACAGTGGTAGGTTAGATGAAAGTAATGAGATAATGATAACAAAGATAATGTTAAGACAGCCGCAGGTATTAAGATTAAACAATATAGACTCTGGCAAGACATGTTACACTAATGAGGCGATGTGGTAATGGAAGTAGTTGGACAGGTTAAAGTAATGAGGCGATGTGATAATGGAAGTAATGGGACAGGTTAAAGTAATGAGGCGATGTGATAATGGAAGTAATGGGACAGGTTACAGTAATGAGGCGATGTGATAATGGAAGTAATGGGACAGGTTACAGTAATGAGGCGATGTGATAATGGAAGTAATGGGACAGGTTACAGTAATGAGGCGATGTGATAATGGAAGTAATGGGACAGGTACAGTAATGAGGCGATGTGATAATGGAAGTAGGGGGACAGGTACAGTAATGAGGCGATGTGATAATGGAAGTAGTTGGACAGGTTAAAGTAATGAGGCGATGTGATAATGGAAGTAGGGGGACAGGTACAGTAATGAGGCGATGTGATAATGGAAGTAGGGGGACAGGTACAGTAATGAGGCGATGTGATAATGGAAGTAGGGGGACAGGTACAGTAATGAGGCGATGTGATAATGGAAGTAGGGGGACAGGTACAGTAATGAGGCGATGTGATAATGGAAGTAGGGGGACAGGTACAGTAATGAGGCGATGTGATAATGGAAGTAGGGGGACAGGTACAGTAATGAGGCGATGTGATAATGGAAGTAGTTGGACAGGTTAAAGTAATGAGGCGATGTGATAATGGAAGTAGGGGGACAGGTACAGTAATGAGGCGATGTGATAATGGAAGTAGGGGGACAGGTTATAGTAATATTACAATATCATGTAGACAATGGTAAGACAAGCCAAAGTAAAACGAGGTAGCTTCAAAAAGTTCCCCGAATCAGTGGATTGAATATAAATAAGTTACAATAGAATTATCTACGGTACATGTCCTTCAAATTAGTTCCCTTCGGCAACTACACACTTTTGCAAACGTGCATACAGCTGCTGAAAACATTCGTGGAATCCATTCTTTGACACTTCTCTCGGCTGTCTTGTCGCATTGGTGATAACGTCCACAACATCCTTGGGAACCATGTGTTGACAAACACGGTGCATGTGTAGTTAATTGTGGAGAATATTGTGGCAGCTTCCAACTGATATTCTAACTTCTGAAGCTATTTTCTCGCACTAAGTCTTCTGTCAGCACACACAACGTTTCAAACAAGCTCAGTGTTTTCATTGTTGATCGAGGTTGACGGTCATCCACTACGTGCATCATCATCGACACTAACACGACCTTCACGAAAACGCTTGTGCCACTCAAATACTTTCGATTTCGTCATTGCGGTATCGCCATATGTTTTATTAAGCAATGTTTGTGTCTCTGAAGGTGACTTCTCAAGCAAAACACAGAATTTGACATTTGTATCTTGTTCAATCAAGGACATTTTCAACTACGACGATGCAACGAGCACAACACACAAACAAAATTATGTAACTTCTGTTCGAGAGTATATGTGAAGATCACGTCTGTCATGTCATTTCGACAAGGTCACTGCCAATTTATAAACATATTCTCCATAATATCATCTTTCATTCAAACACGAGTGCAACATTCATGGAACCTTTTGAAGCTACCTCGTATAACGATTTAATGTAGACAGTGTTAATACAGTCTGACGTAATATAACGATGTAATATAGACAGTGTTAAGACAGTATGGCGTAATATAACGATGTGATCTAAACACTGAGAAAAAAGATAAAGGTAATGAGGCCATATAATATAGACAGTTGTAAGATAGATTTAAGAAATAAGGCCACGTGATAGAGTCTGTGGTAATACATGTTATAGTAATGAAGCAATATTATGTAGACAGTGATAAGAAAAATTAAAGTAATGAGCAGAAATTATGTAGACATTGTAGGGCTATTGAAAGTAATGATAAGTAATTATATTTACTTTGTTGTTTGCGAATGCTCACAATGAGTATGTTACTCTTTTGTGCGCCCTGAAATGATATTAAGTTGCAGGTTGCAGTTGCTTTCCTCACATCCCGAGCGTCCTGTTGAAGGTGCATCGGGGTCTTATATGCGGTTGTACTATGCTTGACTTCATCTGCATACCATTCACTACTACGGGGGTCACGTCAATCCCTCACTTCGTTAGCCAGGCTGGCATGAAAACAGCCCGTTTCAAGCGAGGACTACTAAGAAGCCGAGGTGAGTGATTAGGCCAGTATGTTTTGCCTGACCTTGATTAACTGCCCGATCAGTAATTTTTGCCTGACCAATCGTTAGTCTGCCTCCCCTTTATTTACTTTAAATGAGTCTTTTCCGATCCCTAATGTGACAAGTTTCCAGTCTACTATTCTCAGTGCAAAGAAGTGGAATATGTATGTTTTGTTCTTTGTGTTAATGTACCCGTGTTATGGTTGGTGATATCAATTGCTTCAACACTTCTGGCGGAGAGAGGTATTGTTCAATATGCTTTACAGTTTTCTACGTTTGTCGTGTGCATACTTTACAAGATAACGCATGTTTTGCAGTCACTCTGTGTGGGTGTTTGTTCAGGTAAACTGTTCGTTGTCAAAACTTGAAGATTACACTCTGTGTGGGTGTTTGTTTAGGGAAACCGTTCGTTGTCGGAAATTAAAGTTTACACTGTGTGGGTGTTTGTTCGGGGAAATCGGTTGCTGTGGGGACTTGAAGCTTACACTTTATGTGGGTGTTTGTTTGGGAAAACCGTTCGTTATTGGAACTAAAGATTACACTCTATGTGGGTATTTGTTAAGGGGAAACGTTCGTTGTTGAAACTTAAAGATTACACTTTATGTTCACCTGAAGTTGTTGATGCGGCTGAGGTCTGATGCTGCTTGTTGTACGGGAGATCATAAATATGGAAAATGTTTCATAGAAACTACTTCATTGCACCTGGACGCTCCCAAATGTGCTCAGTGAATTTCATTGCTGAAATGTGCGACTATGTAGCACAAACTCCGTAGCTCTCGTCGCGGCTCTGAAATGTTCCCCTGGCTTCATCAGGTACCAATTTACAGATGGGCTGACTAGAAGAAGTAATTATACCACGCAAAAATCCAACGACATTACCTATCTGTCAAACTGAACACTGCGTGATTCTTCTTCTTCTTCTTCGTACGCAGTCAGACAGTAACCATTATTTTTTCGAAAAAAGCGGCGGTCATCCTGAGGCTGTCGACACTGTCACAAAATCACAATTAAAACTTGAACTTAATATTATCCATTGCTCATTAGCAAAGGGCATTGCCCTATGTCTCGTCGCAAACTTTCGTGTAAGAACTTAAATTGCTGGTAGACCCAGTGATCTCCTGGTAAGGTGTCCGGCTCGGGTGCTGGAGGTCGCGAGTTCAAATCACGGTGGAGACCGGGATTTTTTCCCATGGACCATCTGGTACAAATTACCTCTGATCTCTGAGTAGTGAGATCAGACATCCGTGTGCAGTGGCGCGCACGTTATAAATCCCTTGGCAGTAAGAAATCAAAAAGAGTGGGCTCAACGGCCGCTGCTTCGGGCAAAATTCAAGTTAAAAATTTTCTGAAATTATTCTAGGAATTTTCGCCCCACAGAGAATATGTCGCAAAAAGCGGACTGTGTGGCTATACCATTAGGTCTTATGTATGTAGTTAGCGAAGCGGCATAGATGTCGCCTAACATGCGGAGGGTCTAATTTGTTTTAATTTGCACTTCCACAACCACCAGTTCAAAAAAGGGACAACCAATCTAGCGATTGATAATAGGATTGACCTGTCGAGTCACCAATGGATTATCGTCTGCCAAATAGTAAAGCAGATCAGGAGGTCACACCTTCTCACGACGTCTAACGACACAATTGGACCATAGATAGATAAACCTAACTTGCTATCACCGTTGTCATTACATAGCACTTTGTTTCCATGAGCATGATGATTATGATGATATAATCCCTGTTGATGTGATCTGGTGGCTACTTAATTTTCCAGCGTCTACCGGACAAAATTACACGGCTTACCCAGTTGGAGCTCGTATAAAGTCTGTTGACTTAAAGATGTCATGATATCGATGGGAGAGTGTACAAATATGTGTGACTACTAAAAATTCAATTTCTAATGTATGTCTCATCTGTTTTTTTTTTACAAAAGTATGGCTTCCCTAATTTTTCACAAAATTTATCTATTCTAGCACATCACTACTGAGTATACTCTGCCAAGAGACAAAGAGGTATTTCTTGGTAAAGATACATGAACACGTTGGAATCAGAGCATCACCGATCAACAGCCAAATGACTCATATTACCAGCTCAAAAGAGGGGCTGCGCATAGTAATCTACAGACTTCTTAAAGGCAAAAAACAGATTGAGGTGTATTGTATTCACCAACCTAAAGACATGAAATGAATGTGTTTGCGGCACTGATAAAATTACTACTGAACAGATGTTACAAAAGTGAACTTCTTCTTCTTTTTCCTCGTTCATCTTCAGACCTCGACTTCAATGACTCTAACGAAGGCAGCAGTCGACGTAAGGTTCTGTACGCTTCCGTACAGCTTCTCGTGGAAGGACACTGGCTGTTGCCAAATGCTACTTCTTTTGTCGGTATACAGTGGACAGGACTGCAAAATATGTTTTGCCTTCATGGGGGCTGTGCCGCAGGCACAAAGGTTTGTAGTGCCAATCTTGAACTTGTTGTACAGATGGCATCTAAGTCTGTTGTGACCTGTGTGTAGCGGGAGAATTATCACCTGGTCTCGCCTGGAGAGTTGATGGTAGTCATCGTTTTCTATGTGGCCAGGGTGGTCTTTTTTCCATTTTGCACTGTATGTAGCCTTGATGAATGCTTTTGTCTCATTGTATGTGATTTCTGTATCACTCTACTGCAGCATTCCTTCCTCTCCGGCGAGTCTGTCCGCCTCCTCGTTGCCTGGAATGTTGCAGTGGGCTGGTATCCACTGGACTGTGCTTTTTTAAGCACTGGGCAACATACGAGAAACAGAGAGAGCAGATATGGGTATCACCAAAAACATTTCTGGACAAGGTCTATGGGGATACTAAAAGCCTCAAGCTGATCACAGCTTTCTTTCGATTGTTGGCGTATGAAAGTGTGAGAAATAGAAGAAGAAGAAGAAGAAGAAGAAGAAGAAGAAGAAGAAAAAAAAGAAGAAGACAAATATATTGTGAAATAGAGAGACAATATAGAGAGAGAACAAAGAGGGAGGTTATACGGAGAAAGAAGAGAGAGAGAAAGAGAGGAAAATAGAGAGCCTTACAATATTGAGAAAAAAGGAGATGAAATAAAGAAAATAGATTAATGCAGATGATATTAAGGAAGGCGAGTTCAATTGTATAGAAAAGAGGACAGAAAGAGAGAAAGGGGAAGAATCATACATACAAATAAGAAAGAGTGGAAGATAATATAGATAATGCAGAGAGAGAAAATAGTGAGATTATTAGAGAATGAGGAGAGAACGAGAACATATAGTGACAGTATATAAGATAGAGTATAAAGGAAAATGACACAGATATGATATAGTGCAAGGAGACAGGGTTAGAAAAAACAATTAGAGTGCAGTGATATCGCATAGTGATGGATAAATAGATGATAAAATGAAATGAAAGAGATAATAAAATAAGAGGAAACAAAAGATAAGTAGCATGTCATTTGCGGAACGTCGCTTCTTACAACCGCCACCTATTTGGCTGTTATAAGTTTCTTGACCGATGTGCAGTACGGTAGGATGCAATTACTTTTCGTAAGAGGAGGATCGATAACATCAATAAAAATCCTGTGTTTGCCAAACTGTACACGATGAGGTTCAAACCGGGTCCGTTCAGATTGGGAAAACGGGCGTTTTTACCCCTACACTCTACTTAATCATAATTAAAGTTGAGAGATGATTATAGTGAAAGGGGAGAGATGATATCGTGTAAGATGATGTAGTGAAAGAAGAGAGATAATGTATTGTCACATGAAATAGTTAAATGAAAGAGATGAAAGCAGAGAAATGATATTGAGAAAGCAGAGATATTATAGAAAAAGCAGAAAGATGATAAAGCGAAATAATGGATGTGATATAAAGAAATGATAAAGAGAAAGGAGAGTGATAATATTTAAAAAGGAGAGCGATAACATAGAGAAAGTATAGAGATTATATAGTGAAAGGAGAGGGATAATATAGAAAAAGGAGAGAGAGAGAGAGAGAGAACATAGAGAAAGGGCGCATCAAGATGATATAAAGAAAGGAGAGATAAAATAGAGTAGCAATGAAAGATAATATAGATAAAATAGAAAAGGATCATATATATATATATATATATATATATATATATATATATACACACACACACACACACACAAAGATGCAGACAGCATACATACACACACTAGAGAAAACCTTGTTGCGGCTACTGAGATAAGAGAGAGAGAGACAGAGAGAGAGAGAGAGAAAGAGAGAGAGAACAGACAAAGAGGTGAGATGCGTAATTGGATAATCAGCAAAGATTACGTTCACTTAGAGCCATTATTTTACCATGTTTTTATGGGGTCTAGAATCCCACACCAGAAATTGAAATCCTGGCACTGGGAACAGAAAGAATGATTTCTAAACCCTTGACAGAAATGCGAGTGTGGACAGAAAGAATGATTTCCCAACCCTTGACAGAAATGCGAGTGTGGGCAGAAAGAATGATTTCTAAACCCTTGACAGAAATGCGAGTGTGGACAGAAAGAATGATTTCCCAACCCTTGACAGAAATGTGAGTGTGGACAGAAAGATAAAGTTGGGATGCCTAAAAATATACACACAGAAAAGACAGCTTGCCGTTGGCTAAGAATTAAAACTCTGTAGAAAAGGAGAAAGGAAATGAAGCCGCAGTAGACGATTTCTCAGATGTGATGAGGCAATGGAATGGCGAAGACATGTAGTGTCACTGCTTGATAATCACTGGCAGATTCAGGAAATGTGAGAGAGCAGTAATTTTAGAGTGGGTAGAGAAAAAAATAATTCTAGAATTTGATTTCTGAGCAGAAAGAAAGTCATTGTGGCATCATTTTATAACAATTTGGAATATTAATCTAACTCAAATCACCATTAGAAGAGGATCAGGGTGGTCCAGCGAAACAGTTTTAGGTACGAGTTACAATACAAACCTGTTTGTGTTTGGATTCATGAAACGGCATGGTCGTATCTCTATGAGAGTTTAACTCCAGTGAGATCTGTCATAGGGCGCAAAACAGAGTACAACCATGGCCATCTATAGTTTAGAAGGCCTACGGACTCATTGGGAAAATACCCATGAAACGTCATATGTTGGGGCCAACTAAATTACAAAACTCATCAGCACTCATATTGTCCCAAGGCTTATAATCAATCAATACATCATCCACATAGAGAATAACAAAAAAAAAACCATACAAAACACAACAAATCACTGTTGAGAGTGATTCTTTCACGGAATCCTGCCCTGAAACAAACTGAATACCTGCCTTCTTTTATTTATTTAGGGCATACAACAATGAGCGCTCGTAATGAAATCGGTCTTTTCAAATGACTACCCCTTTCATGACAGTGAGTATTTGGGGAAATAATGTTACCCGTTTTTTACGAAATCTGTTCAGTTTCAACACAAAGCGCAGGAGTTTTAAACATTTATGTCAGCCATCGGGGCGTTCCATATGTAGTTAAAAATTGTCTGAGCATGTACAAAGGTGTAACAGATCAAACAAAAGAGATTAGGGCCCGGGACCTATTCTCTGGGGCCTACAAAGTACTGGGGTGGTATTGACGATGGTGGATAAAGCTACGATCAACGCAACGCCATCGTCAGATGCCTCTCTCTCTCTCTCTCTCTATATATATATATATATATATATATATATATATATATATATATTATTATCATCAGTCCCGTAACCTAGAAGGTCGTTTAGGCACCGTTATTACAGTTTTTCACCACGCCATACTTCTCGATTTTGCGCAAGGGTATTAGTTTTTAGATATAGATTTCCTATCCACACTTTTGTATACTCCTCCTATCCCTTTTATTTTGGTCACTCTCTCCCACGCTTCCCAGCACAATGCATTGCAGGATGGTCTTCGTCGGCCCCACCGATCGTGAAATATGTCCATTCCATGTCAATGTTCGTGTTTTTATTAAACTCAATAGATTTTTATATTGACCCAACTCTGTCCTAACAATTTCAAGAACACTCTCGTTTGTAACGCTATCAAAATATTAAATGGCAAGAATTCTTCGCAATCATCTCATTTCCACTATGCTCATTTTACGTTTTAGAGCAGCCGTCAGAGCCAAAGTCTCACAATCTTAGAGGTATACCGAGTTGACTATTGTATACATTAAAGTCAGTTTCTATTTAAGGCTAATGTTCTTGTCTTTCCAGATTAATGTCAAGGCGAGAATGGCCATTGCATGTTCTTGACTGAATCTCTGCTATGGACCCCTCCGCGTTTATATCTGCTCCAATATATTTGAACTGCGCAACACTTTCTAAAGGTTTCAACTTTGACCATAATCGGGTTTTGTTCGTCTTCTTCTTCGTACGTAATCAGACAGTAACCATTATTTTTTCGAAAAAAGCGGCGGTCATCCTGAGGCTGTCGACACTGCCATAGAGCTTGTCTTGCAGTTCCACTGGTGATGACCACATCTGCTCTCTCTGATCCTCGTATGTCGGGCAGTTCTGCAGCAGATGTTCAGCGGTCATTTTACCGGTACCGCACGGGCATTCGTCGGTACCACCTATCTTCAATTTGTTGAATAGGTGGTACCTCAGTCTATTGTGGCCAATGCGAAGTCTGAAGACAACTACCTGCTCTCTTCTGTTCAATTGGTAATAGGCATCGTTTTTTGGTGTAACCAGTATGTTCGGTTTCCCATTTGGTCATGTATCTGGCTTTAATAAGCCGTTTTGACTGTTCGTACGTCATACTAATATCTGTTTGTGGTAGTCTTGCACCTTCTTTTGCCAGTCTGTCTGCCTCCTCGTTGCCTTGGATGTTGCAGTGTGATGGGACCCACTGTACCACTACTCTTTTTGGTGCGGACTGCTGGCATAGTTGGCAGAGTGCGCTCTTAAGTCATTAAGTTCAGTGTTTTTCTGGCTTTTTAGCGCTGTGACCACGGCGAGAGCATCTACAAGCAGGACTGTATGGCTTTCATTTTCTTTATGTGTCACCATTTCTTCCACTGCCGCCCTCAGTGCCTCTGCCTCCGCTCTGAAATTGCTTGTGTACTTACCAGTAGCGAATGACAGTGTTATTTTTCTGCCATTTGGTAGGTTCAGGAATGCTCCTGCCCCTCCATTCTGTGTAGTGTTTGTTAAAGAACCGTCGGTGTATGCATGGGTCCAGTCCATGCTTGGGTAGTTTTTCGATATAAAGCTTAGGGTAGTATCTCTCCTTTCTTTTTCAGTCTGGCAGTTTTTGTTTCCAATACCTGGTATATTTTCTACCACCTCTGGAAATATATCCTGCCTCCAGGTAGGTTTTCGTACAGTAGTGATGGGTTTTGGTGTTGTTAGTGCGTTTATGGAATCTTCGTGCATTTTTGCTTTGGCTATTTCTGCAAAGTTTCTCCGCTTTAGTTTCCCATTTCCCAAATTGTTTAGCCTCTGGTGCATTGTATGGTCAGTCAGTCTTCGGAGTTTCTCTGACTGCAGCTGGGCTCTGCAGTCTCTTCTATCGGTCATGGATTGCAGTTTTGTAATCTTATCAAGCTCTTAATCGGGTTTTAAATACCCTCTGGATCGTTGACCATAATCGTACTCCTTTATATATATATATATATATATATATATATATATATATATATATATATATATAAACACGACATGAATATATATATATCACATAGACAAGTTGATCCAAGAGCACCAAGAGCTTGGTCATGTGTTAAAATTTTTTTATTTTTTTCAATATGTTTTTTGAGACTGCCACCTTACTATTACCACTTAAATTCAATTGAACTCGTTTCGGCAAAGATTAAGGGGCGGGAGGGGGGGGGGGGGGAGTGCCACCTAGAATCTGGTCAAATGCGTTTTGTTCAGTAAATTGAATTTTTAGGGCTGTTGAGAAAGTATAATCAATCTTCTTTCAAATACAACTGAAATTTAATGTCTAGCATCAGTAGTTATTAAGACATAGACTATCAAACAGGCCTGGGGTCAGTCCCGAAAAATTAAAAGTAAAATTTAAAATCTCATCCAGCTACTAGTTTCAAATTATTACTCCTTTTTAATTTAGTTAACACAACAACGAATGAGGAGTGTTCAAGCTCCCTTACAATATTTAATATAATGAGTACTCTCCCACTTAATGCATCTGGCAGGATATGTTAGTCACAATTTTAGCTCATACAATTTGTAATTTTCAAAGGAGAACAGTTTTGTGAGAATTTTGAGAACTAAAATCATGTGACGCTAAGATAAGAAAGAAAGTTAATAAGAAACGTTAGTTATGTCTGGATTGGTCTATCAAAGAAGCAGATGTCGAACTATGTTATTTTGAATTAGTGGACTGTAGGTTAGGCCTGTTCGTCTTCCTCTTCTTCTGTGTTCGTCTTCAATCTCCCGCTACCAAGCTCTTAACAGAGTTTTGCAAGTAGTGGGATGTAGTCCGGAGAACGGAATGCGTTGTGTCGCGAGATTACGTTCTGGTATACATAACTACATCAATATTGAATCTTTTAAAATTTTACTGACCACTGGTTACAGAAATTATTTGCCACTTTTGTTAGTCCAATGCACAATTGCTAGAGACAAAGAGGAAGGGTCTAGGCAGTCAGTTTGAGCATCATTGTATAAGAAAAAATTATTATGTACATCATTTTCTTAATGTTATCAAATATATGTGTAATTTGTGTGTGAATTCAATAAACAGATAGTCTGTAATAGCATTGAGATGTCTTGGAAAAATGCTTGCAGACTTACAGATGTTCTGTGGTGTTATGAACTTGTCCTTACCAAATTAAAAAAACACCCACAACAAATGGTGTCCATATAAGAAAGCTGTAGCAGATAGCACTGTGCATACAAACACACCATTAACCTACCTGCTGTTGTTATGGCTAATATAAGAACCAGTATTTTAGGACCGCGACAGGAATGAACTTCTAAAAGAGTGTCTTGAAGGAAATACACAAAATGTTAATGATTGACTAAACAGTTCTATATTGAAATGATGTCCCAAGAATAAGAATCAGTTTCTAACTACAGTGAAAGCTGTTGTTGGTATTGCAGTTTCTGTTTATAATGATGGGAGAAAATCTCTGTTATGAATGGAGGAAATGGAATTACATACTTGCAGGTATCTGAGAAAGTCCTGTGAATCCAAGAACATTTTGTTGCAAAAAAGGAACTCAGAGAAAAGCTATTAAGGCATTATATGATGACAGGAGGGCAAAAAGGGGGAGGAGATTTGTACTGGATGATTGGTAGGCAGTTACTGAAGGGTTTATATATCAGGTTGGAGGTTTTTTAATAAAAATCAAGGTATTTAATAATTTAATAGTAAAAAATAGTTTCCTAAAGTTTTTGCCGAAAACCACAATGTACAGACGGTTTGTGTAATAACTTTTTTGCTTTTAAAGCAATTGTTCTGCAACTTTGCACATATATTCTAAAAACAACTATGGCTTAATTGTGAACTATGGAAATCAAGTTACTATAATTTGGAGTATCAATTTATTTTTTTGACAAAATTGAGTGACTATTTGAATTTTCGTAAAAACACAATGGTAAAAAATGTAGCTTTGGCTGTAGTCTATAATGAAATGATAATCTGGAACATCATTATAGGACCAAATGAATTGTGTATGATCAATGACACAGAAGAAGTTACTTGCAGAGTTTTGCCATTTTTTATTGAATTTAAATTTTCAGAATTACTTTTCCAATATTACATTATTAAATTAACATATGGGATCAAGATGCTGAGCAGCGCATGAGCTGCAGTGGTCAGTGACCCATAGTTGACTGCTAGCGTTAGGGCCAGCGAACCAGAGCTGCCAAGACTCTTCTACACCTTCACGCGGTGATCCTGGATAACAGGCTGCAGCAGGGCAGACTGGCTAAGGAGAAGGGATCGAAGAGGGAATGCTAACCCGGTACTAAAAAAATGCTTGAGGAAGTTGGATGTGCTGGACCGAAATGTACAAATATCGCAGTCAAGCTATAAACTACGACACAACGCATTCTATTCTCTAGACTGCATTATGCTACTTAGGCCCTTTCAGGGCTTGGTAGCGGGAGATTGAGAGCGAACTAAGCCAAGCCAAATGAACATATGGAATGTTGCACTATAATAAATGATATCATGATGTAGGATGGTATTCTCTAGAACACCTGCCCAACCTTTATATGGATATATCAATTTTTAATAAAGTTACAAGAATTATTTAAAAAATACTTCTCATTAGGAAGTATTCCTTAAAGGACAAGTAGCAGCTGAAAAAAGAACTATCAAACTATGCGATATGAAAGAACTATAGTATGCATCGATCTCAAATATAGACAAATATTCTTGGGCTAAATGTGAGGACCATGTCTTGAAAGAGGAAGAAGGTGCACTGTCGATCTTTCTTCCGAGAGCAGTCATGAATTTGTTGAAATGATCCGACTATGACTAAGTGACAAATTAACCTACATGTTTGCTTTCTGAGAAATAGTAGTTTCCATCACCTTGGCAAAACGGTCCTATTCAGGGCAACCTCAATCAGCTAGAGAATGGATCTCACAACTGAATTGTAACCATTTATTATTTGCTCCAGCATCGATTTATAAAACTGAACCAATTCATCTGAAGGATGTACTTTATGTGTACTATATATCGTGTGTTTTTACATTTTCATACATTTTTTCAACGAAATGCCCAGTTACGTCTTACAGCTCATAAAACACATGAACTAAACTACAAAAGGGCATTATGTGGAACCTAATGCAGAAAATCTCATTCAAATTGAAGAGACGCCTTTGCCTAAAAAAGATCTTTTTTTTTTAAATGTACAGTAAATTATTTTCTTAAGGGACAAAATAAATCCTTTGTAAATATCAAAAGAACTAGCCACTTTAAGAAAATAGCGCTACCTGACACAATGTAAATTCTTACATCATTGGGACATTGAAAAGATAAGTCAAAGTGCAAAACATCGCGCATATCGGTGAAAGGTTTATTCAGATAGTAGGCGAAAATGTACGGAAGCCTTTGTAAAACGGACAATAGTTGACACATACAAGTTTCGTCAATTAGTCGTCAGTCTTTCAATGCGGTTTTCCAGTGAGTCTGTAGGCATTCTTAACTAATGAAACGAGGAAGATCAAGACATCTCATGGCTTGCATGAAGTTACGCTAATTGTCAATGGGTTGTTCGAGGTTTACGGTAATTGTCCATGGGTTTTATGGAGTTTACAATAATTGTCATTTGGTTGTATGGACGCGATAATTGTCTTTTAGATTAATGGGGCTACCATAATTGTGCATGTGTTGTATATGGTTACCCTAATTGTCCATGGTTCTATATGGTTACAATAATCGTCCAGGAGTTGTATGGCGTTACGACAATTGCTCACGGGGTGTATGAGGTTGCGATAATTACACATGGGGTGTGTGAGGTTACGACAATTACACATGAAGTGTGTAAGGTTACGATAATTACACATGGGGTGTGTGAGGTTACGATAATTACACATGGGGTGTGTGAGGTTACGATAATTACACTTGGGGTGTATGAGGTTACGATAATTGTAAATGGGGTGTATGGCATTACGATAATTTGCCTTGGGGTGTACGGAGTTATGATTTTTACTCTTGGGTTGTATGTGGTTAGGTTTACGGGCCACCTTAATTTGACTGACCTGAATTTGACTAACATGATGCTAAGATAATTGCCCATGGGTTTTATCAAATGTATCATCATGACCATCATCGTCCTCATCACTATCATAGTCATCACTATCATTATCAGCATAGGCCAGAAGGCCGCATGAAGTTACGATAATTTCACATCACTGGCATATTGTCAGTCTAGAGAGACAATGGGCTTCACGACAGAGAAGAGCCTAAGTCAGTTCTTGCCTTTGCTTTCGCCGCACACGTTTAGAGTCTGCATCTTGAAGCATCTTGGCTTTCTGTACCTGCAGACCAGCACAAAAAGCCGGCCTTCAACTAGGTATGTCTTTGTCAAGTTCTTCCCACTTGCAGGTATTCATATCCAACGCTGGGTTGTATTAAATTATTGCTATTGGTTTGAAGGTCGTCTGGAGTGACGATACTTGCTCATTAATTGAGTGAAATTAGTTTTACTGGTATTTAAGCCTCCTGGGGTTGTAATAATTGCCCATGGGTTGTGTGAGATTTGTTTTACTGGCCAAAAGGCTGCATGAAGTTAAAATAATTACTCCTGGGTTGTGTGAAATTAGTTTTACTGATCTGAAAGCTGCGTAAAGTTAAAATAATTGGAGCAAATACAGCATAGTAGTCATTTTGTTAATAGCATGCAGTATATACACGCATACTAGATACATAACATTGTGTATATATTAGAGAAATAAGAGACAAGAGAGAGAGAGAGAGAGAGAGAGAGAGAGAGAGAGAGAGAAAGAGAAAACAGAGTGGAGAAGCATGTAGGTAGGCACGCAAGCATTATAAATGCCCTTCCTAATATTGACACAAATACTAGAAGAGAAGATTGGAAATAGATAGAGAAAAAAAAATGAGAAATGGTGCACACAGGTGTACTGGTATAAATTATGTTTACCCAGCTATAAACACATCCCCACCCCCACTCCCCCCCCCACACACAAACACACACACACGCACACACACACACACACACGCACACACACACGCACACACACGCACACACACACGCACACACACAAACACACACACACGCACACACACACGCACACACACAAACACACACACGCACACACACACGCACACACACACGCACACACACACGCACACACACACGCACACACACACACACACGCACACACACACACCCGCACACACACACACCCGCACACACACACACACACACGCACACACACACGCACACACCCGCACACACACACGCACACACACACGCACACACACAAACACACACACCCGCACACACACACGCACACACACACCCGCACACACACACGCACACACACAAACACACACACCCGCACACACACACGCACATACACACCCGCACACACACACACACACACACACACGCACACACACACCCGCACACACACACACACACACACGCACACACACCCGCACACACACACCCGCACACACACACGCACACACACCCGCACACACACACACACACACACCCGCACACACACACACACACCCGCACACACACACACGCACACACACCCGCACACACACACACCCCCGCACACACACACACACCCGCACACACACACACACACCCGCACACACACACACACCCGCACACACACACACACCCGCACACACACACCCGCACACACACACACACGCACGCACACACACCCGCACACACACACACACACACACCCGCACACACACACACACACACACGCACACACACCCGCACACACACACCCGCACACACACACACACGCACACACACCCACACACACACACACACACCCGCACACACACACACACACCCGCACACACACACACACCCGCACACACACACACACACGCACACACACCCGCACACACACACACACCCGCACACACACACACACCCGCACACACACACCCGCACACACACACACACACCCGTACACACACACACACACCCGCACACACACACCCGCTAGATTGAGAGACAGAGGCCGGTTGATGGTATGGAAAGATAATGACCTCACGTGTGCGTGAGTTAACGCTACTTGTGTGAAAGCTGCACGACATTACCTTAATTGGAGCCAAGGACGGCATGAAGGCAATTTCCATATCCCTAGACCCGTATCAAGACAAGTAACTGGCCTAAATGTCGCATGAAATCAAGTCCATTGAATCAAGTGCACCATGAAGACAATTTATTTATGGCCAAAGGCGTCGTGATACCAGAATGGCTCCCAGAATGTGAAGAACAACTACAATCTTACAAGGGAACTCAAGCAAGTTTTGTATGGCGCTAGGAAACCAACGTAAAACCGTGATATCGAAACTATCACTGAAGTGCTCGGATAGATACTTCCTGTATGGGGGCTAGCTGTAGCGATGGCCTTATACTTCACACTGAGCGAAAAGGCGCGAGAAGAAGTAGAATAATGGCAGAATAAAGTACATTTTTGTTCATAACTCAATAAACAGCATAAGTTTAACTTACTCACCTAAAGGCTAGTTTCAATCTGGTAAATTGAACCAGAAAATACAAAGAGAACAGTAAATATTTAAAACTGCGTTTCTTTAGTTTAAATATTTTGAATTAGCTGTGTAGAATCAGTCCAAAATTTGGCAGAGTAACATGTTACACTAGTAGAGGATGTGTACAAAATGGCAGCTCTCTAGGTTATCGGGAAGTTGGTTAAAATTGGAGAAATAGAAGTTCACCCAAACGGACAACGGCCATGTCAAGTTAAAAGCTTGCAATAAAAAAAAGGAATATTAAAATAAATGCAACTAACAACAATCAGATAGTGTTGAGAGGGAGATACATTCCTGCCAGGTGGGAAACCATGTATATATGTTAGTAATAATATAGCCAAAGTAGGGGACACAGATAGAGATATCAGAATGCAAGCAAAGCTTCATTTGCAATCGGGAATTTATGGAAAGCAAACGAAAATACAATCTTCATTGCCAAAGTCAACGTTGTTCGTTTGCATGGCTCTGAAACACTGAGAACAGCAAAAGCAACAGCCAAAAAGTTACAGAGTTTCATGAATAGGTCGGCTGCGCAGTATAGAGAGATTGAAATGGTATGATAAGATCAGTAATGGGAAACTATTGGTAAGACCTGACTGCACAAATATCAGTGGAACATGAGGCGGTAAGGCGGTAGCAATGGATAGGGCAATCTTTAAGGAAACCAGTTGATTGTATTGCAATATGGTCTCTGTCCTAGAATCCACAAGGCAAGAGAAATAGAGTTGACCAAAACACACTTGGAGAAGAGAGCTCAAGTCAAACAAGAAGGAAGCAGGGACGATGCGGACACATTCGAATGGACGGCCCAGGACAGAAGCACTTGGTGTGTATTTGTTGAAGGCCTGTGCTCTGTATGGAGCTGAACTGTTATGACGATGATGGTGATGAATAAACTAGGTTGGTATGAAAGACGTGTCGATAGTTCAGAGAGCGACATGAAACAGTTCATGTAGAAGTGACTAATAGTCAAAATAAAGAGTTAACATGAAAGAAATGAAGGCTGACTTCGATATCATCTTCAAGAAACTGAATTACCTAAAAGCATCACTGTAAATTGGGTCAATTAAAAGAAGATTGTATTTAATTGTCAAGCAAAATCAAAGGAGTTTCACCATGGCCTTCTTTTCATATCTATCTAAATAATAGCCCGCCATAGGTGGTACTCCTTAAAGGACAAGTAGGAGTTGAACACAGAACTTCCAAACTATGCGATATGAAAGAACAAAAATATGCAGCCTTCTCAAACTATGCGATATGAAAGAACAAAAATATGCAGCCTTCTCAAACTATGCGATATGAAAGAACAAAAATATGCAGCCTTCTCAAACTATGCGATATGAAAGAACAAAAATATGCAGCCTTCTCATTCTATGCGATATGAAAGAACAAAAATATGCAGCCTTCTCAAACTATGCGATATGAAAGAACAAAAATATGCAGCGTTCTCAAACTATGCGATATGAAAGAACAAAAATATGCAGCCTTCTCAAACTATGCGATATGAAAGAACAAAAATATGCAGCCTTCTCAAACTATGCGATATGAAAGAACAAAAATATGCAGCCTTCTCAAACTATGCGATATGAAAGAACAAAAATATGCAGCCTTCTCAAACTATGCGATATGAAAGAACAAAAATATGCAGCCTTCTCAAACTATGCGATATGAAAGAACAAAAATATGCAGCCTTCTCAAACTTTGCGATATGAAAGAATAAAAATATGCAGCCTTCTCATTCTATGCGATATGAAAGAACAAAAATATGCAGCCTTCTCAAACTATGCGATATGAAAGAACAAAAATATGCAGCGTTCTCAAACTATGCGATATGAAAGAACAAAAATATGCAGCCTTCTCAAACTATGCGATATGAAAGAACAAAAATATGCAGCCTTCTCAAACTATTCGATATGAAAGAACAAAAATATGCAGCCTTCTCAAACTATGCGATATGAAAGAACAAAAATATGCAGCCTTCTCAAACTATGCGATATGAAAGAACAAAAATATGCAGCCTTCTCAAACTATGCGATATGAAAGAACAAAAATATGCAGCCTTCTCAAACTATGCGATATGAAAGAACAAAAATATGCAGCCTTCTCAAACTATGCGATATGAAAGAACAAAAATATGCAGCCTTCTCAAACTATGCGATATGAAAGAACAAAAATATGCAGCCTTCTCAAACTATGCGAAATGAAAGAACAAAAATATGCAGCCTTCTCAAACTATGCGATATGAAAGAACAAAAATATACGGTCTTCTCAAATATAGACAAATATTATTGGGCTAAATGTGATGACCATGTCTTAAAAGAAGAAAGGGTTATTGAAAAAATGGTGGACTGTCCTTCTTCCTTCCGAGATCAGTTATCAGTGTGTTCGAATCATCCGACTATGATCGTGTGAAAATTTAACCTATATGTTTGCTTTCCGAGAAATAGAAGTTTACATTACCTACGCAAAACGGTCCTATTCAGGGCCACCTCAATCAGCTAGAAGATGGATCTTAAAACTGAATTATAAACATTTATTGTTTGCTTCAGCATATAATTATAAAACTGAACCAATCCACCTGAAGAATGTACCTTATATGTTTGTAACAGTTCGAACTGGAGCATGGGCGTTTAGGGCAGGAGAGATTGGGCTGGCAACTCTGGAAACAAATGTCTGAATGCGTGCCAAGGTGAATCACCGTCTCGACACTAGGTAAACAAAGAAAACGAGGGGTTTAGGTGAAAGACTTTATCTGGTGCAGGGGTTGGTGTTCGGAGTTAATGTGAGGGTTCGGAGCTCACCACTCTGGTATTCCGAATTAGCGTAGTGGAGGTTGGTGACATTTAGATGTCGCCTCGACCGGCTACGACATTTAGAATGACAGTGATTCGTGGATAATCATTCAATAACAACTAGTTGGGGGCAGTTCCAAATTAAAGTGATGGCTAAGTTAGACAACCAACAGGAGACCATTGGACAGCCATGATGTTGCTTGAGACTATCAAATACTCGGCAAAGATTAACTCAGATTAGACTGACTAGAAGAAAGACTAGGAGAGTGATTGATAGGATGTCGGTAATCTGAGGGTGAGAGTGAGTTTGCAGGGTTTCTGAACCAGCTTGCATCTCCGAGTTTTGACCAGTCGCTCTATATGTGTTTTGTTTGGAACTGTGAACAGTAAGATATCTGAATGTGTATCGTACGTGCAGAACACCTAGTGAACGATGCGTGATCTAATTACATTTAAATGTACAGATTCGCGTAAATACGTGAAATGATATAAGTATTTGTAAATGCACAGATCGTCTGATGATAAATGATCTGATTGTAATTGTGAATGTACAGATCACCTAAGGACGAGATCTAAATGTTTGTGTTATGTGCAAGACACTTCGGGAACGATGTGTGTTCTAATTATATGTGTATGCACAGATCGACTGAGTATGTGACCACAAGTGAGTGTGTAATCCGATTATAAGCGACGTGATAATTGCATGTGAATACACATATATCCTGAACATACGTAAACCCATTGCATATGGATGTACAGATCACCTGACTGAAGGTGATCTGAATGTGTGTGAATGCACAGAACGATTGAGCACGTAATCGGATCGTGAGTACGAGTTGGTGATTTTGTGTTGGGTGTGCGGATAAGGGAGTGCAACGGCAAGAATCTGGGTTATGTACTTTGGGGGAACCATCAAAAGCTAGTGCTTACAAACCTCCGTTGTAGTTCAATATATATATATATAAAGATTATTTAGTTACATATATTTTTTTCTTTTTGTTAATATTGTTTTTGTTGACACTCAATGTTAATAAATCATAGCATTTTTGTTGGATAGTCTTTACTGTGTTTCCTACTGTGTGAATTCGTTTCGTAGTGTGGATACTTGTTGTAGCTCTTTAGATAAGTAACTACTCAGCTAAAAACGCCTTACGCTGTCACATGTTCTATATATCGTGTGGTTTTACATTTTCATACATTGTTTCTACGAAATGCCCAGTTACTTCTTACAGCTCCTAAATCACATGAACTACATTACAAAAGGGCATTGTGTGGAATCTAATGTAGAAAATCTCATTCAAATTGGAGAGACGCCTATGCCTAAAGAAAGACATTTTTTTAAAAATTTACAGTAAATTATTTTCTCAAAGGACAAAATAATTCCTTTGCTAGAAAAAATCAAAAGAACTAGCTACTTTAATAAAATGGCACTACCTGACACAATGTAAATTATTAAGCCATTAGAACATTGAAAAGATAAGTTCACGTGCAACAAATCGCGCATATTGGTGTAAGGATTATTTAGATATTAGGCGGCAATTGACGGCAACCATTGTGAAACGGACAATAGTTTACACTTGAAAGTTTCGTCATTTAGTCATCAGTTTTTTAAGGGGATTTTTCCGTGAGTACGTAGGCCTTCTATTACAGTTGGCCATGGTTTTACCAATCAAATGTTTTAAATAGAGCAACCCAAGCAGAAATACCGGCTGGCTTAGAGTGGAAATACCGACGATCAAATGCTAGGAAAGCAATCGTAAACAAATGCAATCTGAATACTGATGAATTGATGTTCTTTTCTGTTAAGAATCGACACTATTGCACTACAGGTAGACTCATAGATACTCAGTCCCTCTCAGAAAATGGGAAAGAGTGTAAATACTGACGGATCTGCTCCGTCCTCTCCAGTGCCCCTCTCTGCTGAACCCGCGTATGATTTCATAAATTCTGCCATCCAGGCCCCGCTGAAGTGTCAATTTTTTTATGTCATCTTTATTCATTGCTAATTTCCTCACTGCGCGTGCCCCTGAGGCCAGGATGCCAGCTCTTTTATTCCTGCAAAGCCTAGCATGACCAGGACAGTAGATCCACACAGGTTCCAGGAGGTTCGAGACATCTATGTCCGCTATCAACTCATGCAACAGCCAGCGCCCTTCTGCACCTTCCGAAGAAAGAATTCGAAGAAAGATTCTGAGTTTGAGACAATGGCGGCCCTCATTAATGAGATCCGAGATAGCCACCTCAAAACCGGTCACTACCTCGCTCCATTTTGATGTCGCTGTTGTCTAGTATGCATCACATCTCTCGTCTACGACCCTGCCTCTCACTCTAGCAGATAATCCCCAACCAGCTTTCTACTGAACAAGTCAAGTAGTGAGATAATTTGCATAAAAAACCAGGACCAGTCGCACTGATCACCAATGACCACGGTTGATAGCAGTCTCAAGCACCGTTTATGGCGGATGGAATGGTGTCGATATGTTGCAAAGTGGGTGGCCGCGGGTGCTACTCCATAAGCGGTGCAGTCTTTTCATGTTATTGAAATCACTGAATCCAAGCACAGAATGCAATGCTGGGATCGACGATGCAGCAAAGTGAATGAGCTGGCAGCAGCCAGCTTGAAGTCAGAGTCAACGAACTAGAGCTGCCCAAGACCCTATTCTACTTCCAAATGTTGGTCGTGGAAATAGACTGCACTAGTTTAGTCTGTCTAAGAGAATATGTATCGAAATGTGAAGGCAAACTCGCTACTCGCGGACAGCTGAAATCGGATGTGTCGAGCCGAAAGGTTCAGATATCGCAGCTTCACTGTAAAGAGCGACACAACGTAAAAGCGATCTGATCATGACGAAGACCGAAGGAGAAATGAAATACTTCCATGGCCCTCCCAAAAATAAAAAACCACACAAAGAATCACAGACTTGACTGTTACAGACATTGATGTATTGATGTGGATGTCTGGTCAGGATCAAAGCAAAGGAATAACAACATAAATGCAAGCACATGATGTGTTCAATGAAAGGAATGAAATCCTATGGAAAAAAATACTTTGTTACTTCGTAAAGATAATTGTTTCAGTGTTATACTGGGTTAAAAGAAAACAACCTTCAAGTCTTAAGGAATTAAGTCGATATACTGTTATGGTCAAGCTAGAGTTCGAGCAATTAAAGAGCTGATATGTTGTTTTGAAGGCCCTCATTGCGGGAGCAGCTGATACTGATAACAGAGCACTAATTATCGTTGCAATGCTGCGACAATTTCATGATGGTATGCGTGCCCAAGTTATTGATCAAGGAAATTACTCTGTATTATTTAGTGTTACTAACGGTGTGAAGCAGGGATGTATTCTGGCCTCGGCTCTTTTCAGTATGATGTTTTCTGCCATGCTGTGGAATGCCTACATGCGACGTCGAAGTAGGGATTCATTACCGCACTGACGGTGGACTATTCAATCTGAGAAGATTCAAGGCCAAAACCAAAATCCACAAGTTAACCATAGGTGATTTTCTTTATGCGGATGACTGTGCCTCAAATTCCAATACGGAGGTTGACATGCAAGAATGTATGAATCGGTTCGCCTCAGCTTGTGAAAACTTCGGCCTCACCATCTTTATTCCAAAAACAGAGATCCTACATCAACCGGCTCCAGATATTGCCTGTTCAGAGTCTGTAATAAAGGAACACGGTCACTATTTAAAAAATGTTCACAAATTCACGTACCTTGGCAGTTCTCTATCCCAAGTTATTCACATAGATGATGAGGTGAATGCAAGAATAGCTAGGGTGGGTGTGGAATTTGGTAGACTTCTTGCTAAGGTGTGGAATAGGCGAGGGATCAGGGCTCAATCATTTGGTAGACTTCTTGCTAAGGTGTGGAATAGGCGAGGGATCAGGGCTCAATCATTTGGTAGACTTCTTGCTAAGGTGTGGAATAGGCGAGGGATCAGGGCTCAATCATTTGGTAGACTTCTTGCTAAGGTGTGGAATAGGCGAGGGATCAGGGCTCAATCATTTGGTAGACTTCTTGCTAAGGTGTGGAATAGGCGAGGGATCAGGGCTCAATCATTTGGTAGACTTCTTGCTAAGGTGTGGAATAGGCGAGGGATCAGGGCTCAATCATTTGGTAGACTTCTTGCTAAGGTGTGGAATAGGCGAGGGATCAGGGCTCAATCATTTGGTAGACTTCTTGCTAAGGTGTGGAATAGGCGAGGGATCAGGGCTCAATCATTTGGTAGACTTCTTGCTAAGGTGTGGGATAGGCGAGGGATCAGGGCTCAAACATTTGGTAGACTTCTTGCTAAGGTGTGGAATAGGCGAGGGATCAGGGCTCAAACATTTGGTAGACTTCTTGCTAAGGTGTGGGATAGGCGAGGGATCAGGGCTCAAACATTTGGTAGACTTCTTGCTAAGGTGTGGGATAGGCGAGGGATCAGGGCTCAAACATTTGGTAGACTTCATACTAAGGTGTGGAATAGGCGAGGGATCAGGGCTCAATCATTTGGTAGACTTCTTGCTAAGGTGTGGAATAGGCGAGGGATCAGGGCTCAATCATTTGGTAGACTTCTTGCTAAGGTGTGGAATAGGCGAGGGATCAGGGCTCAAACATTTGGTAGACTTCATACTAAGGTGTGGAATAGGCGAGGGATCAGGGCTCAATCATTTGGTAGACGTCTTGCTAAGGTGTGGAATAGGCGAGGGATCAGGGCTCAATCATTTGGTAGACTTCTTGCTAAGGTGTGGAATAGGCGAGGGATCAGGGCTCAAACAAAATAAAGGTCTACGCTGCAATTGTTCTACCTACCCTCTTATATGCATGTGAGACCTGGACCGTCTATAGTCGCCATGCCAGTAAATTAAACCACTTCCACGTGTACTGTCTGCAGAAACTGCTGAGGATTACATCGCAGGACATGGTGCCAAATACACGTGCGTAATCTCGATCGGACATGTCCAATACACACAGCATGATATATGCAGCATAGCTGAGATCGGCTGGTCATGTGGTACGCATGTCGGATCAACGTCTACCAAAAGAGCTTCTCTATGGTGAACTCCACAATGGCAAAGAGAGCAAGCGGTGGGCAGCGGAAAAGGCACACGGACACACTAAAGAGATCACCGATCCACTGCTGTTTTAACCACGATGAACCGGAAAGAATCGCCACCAATCGCACAGACTCGTGCAGCACTATTGCTGAGTGTGTTCAGGAACATGAGGCATCAAGAATAGATGAGGCTATACAGAGGCGATCGCTCTGCATGTCAACTCACATCAATCTATTTTCAACTCTTGTGGAAGGAGGTGTTTTATTTCCCTGTACAAAGTCCAACCGACAACTCAATGCTCAGATTGGCTTATTTAGCCACCTTCGAACTCATGAGAACAGTTTACAGTGAATGCTGACATGAGTACAGTTTACAGTGAATGCTGACATGAAAACAGTTTACAGTGAATGCTGACATGAGAACAGTTTACAGTGAATGCTGACATATGAACAGTTGATAGTGAATGCTGACATGAGAACAGTTTACAGTGAATGCTGACATGTGAACAGTTGATAGGGAATGCTGACGAAGTGGTCCTCATCGATTACGATGGACGAACAACAATTATCGTCTGTTCGGGCATAACACTTAATCTTATAGCGTGTTTTGGTCTGTCTCTACTTGTCTTGCCTTGGGAAATTCTAGAACAGAAACTATATTGTAATACAATCAACTGCTTCTTCTGCTCCAATACTCTCTCTCTCTCTCTCTCTCTGTCTCTCTCTCTCTCTAGATATATATATATATATATATATATATATATATATATATATATATATATATATATTTATTTATTTATTTATTTATTTCACTCACCATTTTATCTAATGTGAAGTGCAGTGTACTGTATTTTGCACCTTAATGACCCAGTGTGTCCGATTTCACGTCACGTTTTGTTTAACTTTCCATAGCGGTACAAACTTGTTTCATTAATCTAAACACATGCAAGTATTGGTTATAGGCCAAGCAAGGACCCTTTACGCCTTGTCCTTCTCTACTCTATCCAGAGTTAATAATTCATGTTCGGTGGGAATGGTACAATAGAACAGTTGGCAATCGCAAGGGAAAATGTACAACAGAGTCAATGATGTATTGTCAGAAGCGACCAGATAAGACTGTACAGAGCGATCTAAGCATGACTAATTTTACCTCAAGTGGGGCACACGTGAGTACTTTGATAATTGGGCAGTCTTGCATTCTGTTTTTTAAGGTAGCTAGATTCATTTCCGCCACAGCGTTATTCTCACCTCGGTGATGCGAGTACCGTATGTGATGGCAGTGCGACAAGCTGAATGGTCCGGAGCAAGTATCTCCTGAGAGCCAACACCACTGAAGCAGCTATTGAAGAACACTTTCAATAAGTGTCGATTCTTCTCCCCGTCAACACCTACCTTCCACGCCTCCACCCACCCACATCCGACCCCTACTCGACGAACGCTTGTCTGAGCTGTCCATACAATAGCACCTTAAGGCAGCGTTTTATTTTCGAGAGATGAATTACCAGTTGAAAATAGAGATCTGCAATTTGTTTTTTTTAAAATATTTCTTCGTAAACTACTTTTTTCAGTTTGGCTTTGTTTATCTCCATACTCTATCTCAGTTGAGATATTGCATTTGAATTTTTGTTTTCCATTCTGTTATTTTAGTATTACTGGAGATGTAATTTGGGTTTGTATTTTTTCTCGGATTAAACGGCTTGCTCAGATCATAGTGAGTATGACGTTTTATTGGACGTGGGGGATTATTTTCTGATTTTTGTTAACAGATATGTTTCCTGTGGTGTATTTACTCGGATGTATTGTTCTTTAGTTCGGGATTGTAAGTTTTGCATTTCTCTTTTGTTTCCTATCTTTTTTTTCATATGAATTTCCTCAGTTATTACCAGTACCTTCTTGAAACCTCTATTTATTTTACTATAATTTCACTCTTATGACAATCAACAACTAGGATTGGACGATCTATCATGTCTATGCACACATTGGCATACATATTTTATTAAATAAAGTGGGATTTTTTGGTGAAGCCGTGGGAAGTGCCTGGTAACAATTGCCTTGTTGTTGGTTGTGTAACTGAACGTTTCTACAAATATCGAGGAGGTCAGAGTTGCAATCAACCAGCTATCAAATGGGAAGGATGCAGGTGCGGACCTAATACTGACTGAGATCTACAAAGTAGATTGTTGTGTCACAGAGACTAACTGAGTTGTACAACACAATATGGACCACTGAGACTGGCCCACAACACAAGATGGACCACTGAGACTGTCCCACAACACAATATGGACCACTGAGACTGCCCCACAACACAAGATGGACCACTGAGACTGCCCCACAACACAATATGGACCACTGAGACTGCCCCACAACACAAGATGGACCATTGAGACTGCCCCACAACACAATATGAACCACTGAGACTGTCCCACAACACATTATGGACCACTAAGACTGTTACACAACACAATTTGGACCACCGAGACTGTCCTCCAAGACAATATGGACCACTGAGACTGTTCCACAAGAACTGAAGGATGCTACCATCACAACACAATAGGGACCACCACTGAGACTATCCCACAACACAATATGGACCACTGAGACTCGCCCACAACACATTATGAACCACTGAGACTGTTACACAACACAATATGGACCACCGAGACTGTCCCGCAAGACAATATGGACCACTGAGACTGTCCCACAAGAACTGAAGGATGCTACCATCACAACACAATATGGGCCACCACCGAGACTGTCCCACAACACAATATGGACTACTGAGACTGGCCCACAACACAATATGGGCCACTGAGACTTCCCACAACACAATATGGACCACTGATACTGTCCCACAACACAATATGGACTACTGAGACTGACCCACAACACAATATGGACCACTGAGACTTCCCACAACACAATATGGGCCACTGATACTGTCCCACAACAGAATATGGACCACTGAGACTTCCCACAACACAATATGGACCACTGAGACTGCCCCACGACACAAGATGGACCACTGAGACTGCCCCACAACACAAGATGGACCACTGAGACTGTCCCAAAACACAATATGGACCACTGAGACTGCCCCACAACCCAAGATGGACGACTGAGACTGCCCCACAACACAATATGGACCACTGAGACTGTTCCACAAGAACTAAAGGATGCTACAATCACAACACAATATGGACCACTGAGACCGTCCCACAACACAGGCTGGACCACTGAGACTGCCCCACAACACAATATGGACCACTGAGACTGTTCCACAAGAACTGAAGGATGCTACCATCACAACACAATATGGACCACCACTGAGACTATCCCACAACACAATATAGACCACAGAAACTAGCCAACAACACATTATGGACCACTTAGACTGTTACACAACACAATATGGACCACCGAGACTGTCCCGCAAGACATTATGGACAACTTAGACTGTTTCACAACACAATATGGACCACCGAGACTGTCCCTCAAGACAATATGGACCACTGAGACTGTCCCACAAGAACTGAAGGATGCTACCATCACAACACAATATGGGCCACCACCGAGACTGTCCCACAACACAATATGGACTACTGAGACTGGCCCACAACACAATATGGACCACTGAGACTTCCCACAACACAATATTTACCACTGATACTGTCCCACAACACAATATGGGCCACTGAGACTTCCCACAACACAATATGGACCACTGAGACTGTCCCACAACACAATATGGACCACTGAGACTGTCCCACAACACAATATGGACCACTGAGACTGCCCCATAAGAACTCAAGGATGCTACCATCGTCCACTTATTCAAACGAAAGGGAAACCGCCAATCTTGTGACAACCACAGAGGAATCTCCCTCATATCGACTGCTGGCAAGATACTGTCCAAACAGATTCACCACGATCGTCAAACAATTCCATGAAATTATGGATGCTCATGAGCTGAGAGATGGGGAAACATCAAATGCATTTCCTGTGATAAATGGCGTCAAGCATAGTTGTGTACTAGCCCCAACATTCTTCAACATAATGTTTGCAGCCATGCTCAGCGTCAGCTATCAGGGTTGTAACCAAAACGGAGTGGCAATACAATTCAGAACTTGCGGAAAACTCTTCAATCTCAGGCGACTGCAAGCACACAGCAAGGTAAATGACACAACCATCTCGAACTTTCTTTTTGCTGATGACTGTGCACTCGCTGCCAGCACCGAAAGAGACATGCAAACATACGTGGACAAGTTTTCAGCAGCCTGCGACATGTTCTGTTTTACAATAAATACCAAGAAAACCAAAATGATGTTTCAGCCTGCCCCGAGTAACGCATATAATATACATAAAATATCCCAGATAGCAGAGTCAAGAACGAGCTCCTCGAATCAGTAGACAGCCTTACGTACCTTGGTAGCACTCTTTCCATGGAAACTACTATTGACTGCAAGGTCAGTAACAGAATCTCTAAGGCCAGTGCTACCTTTGGGAGGCTGCGCATCTGTGTCTGAAATCGGAGGGGTCTTAGGCTTGATACAAAACTCAAAGTCTACCGAGCTGCAGTGCTCCCCACCCTTCTTTATGCCAGAGAGACGTGGACTGTGTACAGCTGGCATACTAGGAAAATAAACCACTTCCATACAAGGTGATTCCGTAGATTGTTCAAAATAAAGTGGTAGGAGAGGGTACCAGACACCGAGATCCTCATAAAGACAAAAATGCTGAACATCCACACACTGTTGCAGAAGACACAGATCAGATGGCCGGCCACGTTGTGTGCATGCCAGACAATCGCATCCAAAAACAACTAATGTATGGTGAGCTGAAAGATGGCCTGCGTCAAGTCGGCGGCCAAAAGAAGCGTTACAAAGACTATCTCAAAGTATCTCTGACACGCTCCAGCATCGATGCAAACGAATGGGAATATCTCGCACAGGACCGCAAGGCACGGCGTAGAACCACCATCAGAGGCACCTCCATTGCCGAGGAGCGCCGGACTTCCGAAGCACAGAAAAACGCACTTTGCGTGAAGACAAAACAACTGACATTCACACGTCCAATTCTGACATTAAATGCTACGTATGTGGAAGGATCGTCCGTGCCAGAATTAGACTATCCAGATACCTCCAAACTCACTGGTGAGGTGCAGCACAATAAGTCTGACTGATTTTGTCATCATCGCTTGCGATGGACAGCTATTATTATTAATATTATTGGTGGTGGTGCCAATGCGAGATCAAGGGACTGAAAATGTAACTGAAAATATACCGGGATTGTTTAAAACTAGACAATTACGTTACACAAATCTCACGATCGTAAATAATGAATAGTTAACAAGATTAGTTTCTCGACTTCGGAATACAGATGGTATCATCGACCTAGATTTAATATTTAGTGATATTGCACCATTCATACATTGGAACGTATTTGGGGGCTCATGAAAGTATCATCCTGACAGGATTGCTAGATTCCTTTGTGTACAAACTTCTTAGTGCAATCAAATAGTACAACAGGCATTGCAAGAAAAGGAGGTGACAAATAAAGAATGGAGAAAAGCCAGAATGCGATAGACTGTGAAAATATATAAGATTGATGAGATTAATGCAGAACTAGGTAGAGCCATCAATTGTTTTAAAGTGGTAGCCATAGCATCAAAAATCGAGAGATGGCCTGAATTTATAACAGGCCTAGATAAAAATTACACCTTTCCTGCGCTCTGGGACATCCATTGAAAGATGAATGGGAAGTATACTAAACAGCTTAACCTTTCTATTCCTGACTGTACAGGCACTACTCTAAAGATAAGCGAAGAGAAGGGTCTTGGATGTCTTAATTGATACACTGTCTGGCTGGAAATCCATAAATATAATACTGACACTGCTGTAAAGTACGAGGCATATGTAAACCTAATAACTTAGACCGAGGTGAAATATAGTTTATGCTCCACCAAGAAAACCGTTCCAGATCCCGATAGATTAGAGTATTACTAAATGGAGCAGACGGATGAGATCGATATTGAAAATACGGTAAAGGAGTTCAATACGACTGCAGAAAAGACATCAGCACCTGAGCAATGGCTCCATAGATATATACGTCCACTCTCTATAACTGACAAGGACCCCACGTTACTGGAACATCTGCATACGATATTTATTAGGTTTCAATTTCTGGAAGATGCATGAAAACAAGTTGGCTTTGAGACCTTGTTTTGCTGTTTGAAAAAGTGTGAAATCAATCCATGACAGGAGATCTGGGTAACAGCTGCCCTGATGGAGAGACAAGATGAACTCCTCAAGATACAACAAAATGCACTCAAGATACGACAAGATGTACTCAAGATACGACAAGATGTACTCAAGATACGACAAAATGCACTCAAGATACGAAAAAATGCACTCAAGATACGACAAAATGCACTCAAGATACGACAAAATGCACTCAAGATACGACAAAATGTACTCAAGATGCACTCAAGATACGACAAAATGCACTCAAGATACGACAAAATGCACTCAAGATACAACTAAATACACTCAAGATACGACAAGATGCACTCAAAATACGACAAAATGGAACCACCCACAAGAACAAGAGGGTGTAGCTACAAGTTCACTAAAGATAGTTCCAGATTAGATATTAGGAAATATTTTTTTAGTCAGAGAGTGGTGAACGCTTGGAATGCATTGCCAGGGGAGGTAGTGGAGGCAGGGACAGTTAATGCATTTAAGAATCAATTGTATGCGCATAGCTTTTAGAGCAAGGTGATGTAAATGAAACTGGTTGTATACAAACTCTGCAGGGTCTCCTAAACCAGGATAAAGACGTTAAGTTAAATTAAATAAATTCATGGAATCTTGGACATAAGAACTAATGAAAATATGCCTAGAATTATCAAAAGGAATTCCGTTTTCACCGGTGCTATTCAACATCTAGACAATAAAAGTGGCCAACATTCATCTCACAGAGACACGGTGAAGATAAACACTTGAAGATGAAATATTGACAAATAGGACCAACCATATTTATATGAGATAGAGAGATCCAGAAGACATTGCAAGAAATGGTGCAGTAATGTTTGGATGCCAGTTACCAGATCAATCCTTACACGACCTGGGTAATTGGCAGGTTGAAATATTTCAGAGTAATATGTTATTGCAGTTTGTAAAGTACGTATCCCGTCGACCAAACCATACATAGACGTAAGCTAGAGCTCAATTCACTCACGTCAACGTCAGCAGCAAACTTGGAAAAGTGACTGTAATTCATTTTTATTTTCGCCAGTTCTAACAGTTGTCGATTGTTGACTGGGCATCCTTACATTTTCAAGATATCAGTGTGAACAGTTGGAATGCTTCTAGAATGAAGAGATACTCCAATTATAAAGGTGAGGTACATGCTATTACCTCCATCTGTCACATGCAGACATAAATTAGCACAGATCAACCTATTTATGTCAGTTAATGAATATAAGATATTTCCGCTGTAAAATATGAAAGGATCAAAAATCGCGAGAGGAATGCCATGAATGACACTGGCAGGCAGAACTTTTGGACAGCGAATACAGCTAAAGCAATACTTAAGGGAGAAGAATGGGGCAAAATTTGAAAACAAATAGACTACCAGAGAGATATCATAAATCTACCCTGACAAAGAAAATGGAGAAGCGTATTTAGGTCGTTAAAGTATGAGTATTCATAAGACTTGGACACGTTTCTTGGAAAAATAGGAAAATCATTAGTGAGGATCTGGAACAACTGCAGGTTGAACAGATTCTTATGATGGAAATAAAAAGCAGAAACAAAATAATATTTTGGTCATGTCAAGCGCCATGACTGTCTGTTAATGGTTGTTTTTGGAGGGAACAGTAGCGGGTAAGAGAGCCAATGTGTGACAGAGATACAGATGGACAGACAACATCAGGATTTGGCCGGGACACAGTTTTACTGCGTGTTTCAGCCAGGTGGGAGACAGAGACAGGTGAAGATCCATTACCGTCAACCTCCGTTGCAGAGACGGCACTTTATAATGATGATCATCATAAACCTAGGCAATAAATGCAGAGACTGGTGCAATGTGATATCATATCTGGTGATTAACCAGCTGATAAGAGCTAATACTTTAGTGTGTTATGTTATCATGTATGTATACGAATGGATTGGTGCTTTGCAGTGGGAAATAAGGTTGCACCTTTTCTGAAAAGTTAATTTGTTGCACAGCAAAGCGGGGCGTTTAGGACAAGAACATCAGTATGAGAATGGAGATGAATACAGTGTCCTCAGCTCTGAGATGGATATCATATTCTTCTTCTACAGTCGTTGCTCATTTAGACAGGATTCCTCATTAAAGTTTGGTGTCTTTTTCAGGACCTTAATACGGCCGTATAGTTTCTTCTCGAGTGGAGTAGGAGTGGTCAAAATCCTTTTCCTCAGATCTGTGTGCTGGAAGTAGTCCTGAAATAAATATGCTGCTCCTGTTTGCCAGACCGCAGTAACACAGGCTGGTAGTTCATATCTTAAATTTAATGTACAGGTGCTGTGTCATATTGTTGTGACCAGTGAGGAGACGAATAATCACAGCCTGGTCAGTTCTAGACAGTTGTTGGAATCCGTCATCTGTGTAATATTTGTTGTGCTCTTCATGTGACATTTTGTTTGTTTTGCACTTGTGATGTGGATTTTGTTTCTTCATTGTTGACCGGGTATTCATTATGTATCAGTTTGGCTAGACTGTTTGGCCTCCTCGTAGTACTCACTGAATCTCTGCTGTCTGAAACACATGGGACATATTCACAAAAACTGCCCTTAATTCATTCATTCAGTTCAGCGCTATTATAGATTTGAGTACCATTATGGCTGACTGTACATCAGTTAGAAACACTTTTTTCTCACGCCTTTCGGTTTTTATTTGCATTCAGTTGCCATTTTTGCTGCTGTCGTAAGAGCTTCTCTTCGACACTGAATTTGCTTGATAACATATCCGTGGATATGGACCGGATTACCTTTCTCCAGTTTTGTTTCTGCCTGATCACAAATTATATTCCTCCTCTTCTGTTCTAGCATTTTTAGCTGAGCCATCTGTACAGGCTTGTTTGATGGATAATTACCTACTCCTATGTACTCTTCAGCAATGTGTTTTATCTCCGGGTGTGTCTGTACTCCTTTTTATTTAACCCCTTTTTTTGCTTTTAGCACAGAGACTCTACATACCACAGGAAAGTGGCGGGGGGGGGGGGGGGAGGTAGTGCTAACTGGTTGTGTTGGCCTTGGTTTTTCGTTGTGGCATTACTGGATCCGTCAGTGCCAATTCCTTCGAGCCTGTCGCTAAATTACTTTTCTTATCTATGCCCTTTCTCCCATTGTTCATTATTTTGTGCATTGAGTTGTTCAGAAATTGCTTGTATTCATTTGCCTGCCGCATTATTTTAACGTCCAGTCTACCCTATATCGACTGGAGACCCGCCATTGTGTTGAGTGTCTCCATTGGTGAGTAGTCAAGATGTCAGACTCCGTCTTTACTTCTGAAGGTAAAGCAGAGCTAGTTATGGCTTGAGTGGATAGCAGACGTAGAGGCCTCAAACTTCACATGATTGATGGGGATCGACTGCCCTAGTAATGCTGGCGTTACGGACAATGAAAGAGTTGACAGCTTTGTTACACAAGCACCCATTATTTTCACTTTGATATTGACATGGGTGATATCTTGAAGTCTATCAATGACCGCATGTTGTTTTACGATTCAGTAATAGATTAATCAGCAGTAACAAACGCGGAATTTAGAAGTCAAACTAAGGTCCAGTGGAGTTTGAGAACATGAGAGGTCAGAGCAAGTGTGTTTAACCAACAAGCTACAAGAACTATAATTATCTACACTTTTGGCCATTTACTGAGAGAGAGATAGAGAGAGTGAGAGAGAGACAGAGAGAGAGAGAGACTTAGCACCTATGTGCATGCCAGGAGTACAATATTGGCATGTCCGAGTACAATATGGGCATGCCAGGAGTACAATATGGGCATGCCAGGAGTACAATATGGGCATGCCAGGAGTACAATATGGGCATGCCAGGAGTACAATATGGGCATGCCAGGAGTACAATATGGGCATGCCAGGAGTACAATATGGGCATGCCAGGAGTACAATATGGGCATGCCAGGAGTACAATATGGGCATGCCAGGAGTACAATATACGGCTCTGAAACAGGGACTTTCAACATAAAGGTTGAAAAAATATTAGAAGCTTTTAAGTTGTGGTGCTATACCAGTTTTCCAAAAGTGAGCTGGACAGAAAAATGTTCAAATTAGCAATTGCTTAAAGATATAGGGTCACATAGACAACTAATGACGAGTATGCATAAAGGTAGATTGTCTTGGCTTCGTTATAACATAAGACATGGTGGCCTCTTTCTTATTTAAAAATACCTAAAGGCAAAATTCAGTGAAAAAGAGGAAATGGACGCCCAGGAAACAGTTACATCACACAGGCTTGCAAAAACATTAGGGTGCAGAATTATACTGAGCTGAAGAGATCTGCAAGGAACAGAGGACAGTGGTGTGACATGATCAGAAGACGTCAGCACCAGCCTCCGAACTGACTAACCTGTTGATGATGATGATGGTGATGATGATTATGATGATGATGATGACGATATTGATGATGATGATGATTTTGGCTAGTACGTGGCGTAATCGATCGCAAGCTTGGTTTTCAATCCACACATACGGGATTCGAAATCACTTTGTGTCCCGTTTAACTGGGTATATCGAGGAGTTATGACCACTTCTCCGCGTACAACAAGGATTGACTAAACTACTGTGCTGCAAAACTGCAAATAGTGGAACACATTACAAACAGATACACATAGCCATCCATTCAAAATTAATACCACCTGATATCGCACAAAAGACTAAGGTCTAGGGTGGAAAGTGACGTGCCTTCGCCAGTAGTACCCATAAAGGTAAACCATTAATCAAACAAACATAGTTATTCTGCACAACTCGTTTCAGATGTATAGTAGAAGGCTAGTATTCCATGGAGGGATGGGGGGTAGCGAGGTTTGAGATGGGCGTCCCGCTCGTTAAAGGAAAGTGAAGCGCCCGATATTGCCTCTCCTTTCCATTTGTGCAGATTGCCGCTGGATTTACTGTTCGGCTTGCCGTTCAGGAGTTTCCATGCCATTGGCCTCTCCTACATTATTGTGTCCCCAGCAGCACCTTCATGAGAGGCCCCCTGTTTCTTACAGAGCCTGCTGTGGGGAGCGACCGAGTACCCGGCAGTATAACTCGGCGGGCAGATTGGACTCATTAGCCTTGGTTGGCAACCCGTCTAAGAAAAGGTAACCTTTGTCTCTAAACCCGGGTAGACGAAGCTCATTAGTCTGTTCAGACAGTTTACCTAGGAGATGAGGAACTCTGATTTTAAACCCACAAGTCCCAGAGAATGCTGGCTAGTCTTGGAAGGATGAGATTATCATCAGATGTCTTGAGGAACTAGCATCTGCGTGCAACGACTCACTGGCTTGTGTAAACATCGGGAGAGGGTAGGGCATCAGGAGTAAACCTAGACAGAAAATCCGGAGTGGTAGCACCTAAGACTGATGGTTTCAAAATTGCGAACACATTCCGGCAGCTTCTGCAGCTGAGCTGATGCCAAATCGTCATGCATTACATTCCTTTGGATTATACCAGCGAGCCCGAGAGGATGATCCTGCAGTTTGGGCAGCCCAGGGTCTCCATATTCAGCACCCAGGCTTGTGCACTGAGAGGCTACTCACAGGGTCCCACGCGCGTGTTCTGCATAGACAGATACGCCTATGAACTGATGAACTGAATATGCCATTCCATTTGATGTTAACTAAAGGTGTTTCATGTTAAAAAATATGATTTTATTAATGTAAACGTCATTTGTTTTATGTGAATAATATGTCATTATTATTTCACATAACCCACTACATACTAATACAAGATTTTTAGCATTCAATGTAGGTCATTTCACATTAATTAAAGATGTTTTACTATTCAGCGTAGCTAATCGCATAGTAATAAAATGTATTTTTTATTTCATGTAACTCGTTTCATCTTATACTGGTGTTTAGTATTCAACGTAGCTCATTTCACTTTAATAGAAGGTGTTTGGTATTTTACGTAGATCATTTCACATTAACAAAAGTTGGTTAGTATTCCATGTATCTCCTTTCACTTTAATAGAAGGTGTTTAATATTTCATGTAACTCGTTTCATCTTAAAAACTGATGTTAAGCATTCCACATAATCCATTTCATCCAATAATAAAAAATGTTAAAGCTACATACCCATTTACATCTGAGTTGGCTAGATCGTACAAGTAACGGGAGTTGAGCCACGTACAATTGCCATGATTTCTCTACCTCTACGCAAATCAGTATTTTACGTAGCCCTTATTTCATTAATAAAAGATGTTAATCACACAGTATTCAAAAACAAACTCAAATCAGATAGTTAAACAAATTGCGAAAAAGAGGAAAACAGATTAAATTGGAAAAAGCATATCCGTTCATGATTTTGATTGAGTTCTATGACCCAAGATTTGGAAACGATGTTGTTGTCCTGATGTTATATTGTCGATTAAGCTCAGCTCATCTGACATCTCCACGCTCGAATGTGATTGCATTCAACTCTAACAACCACTCTTTTGCTTTAATGGTGCAATATTAGAGGTTTCCTTTTGATGTTTTCCTCCCATTTAAAACGATTTCTTATGGCAGATTCTCTATCTATTTTTCTTATAACGCTGTAAGAGGAACACAACGTTATAATTTGGAAGATAACATCGAGAGATAGACGTAGAAAGCCTCGTAGATTGTATTGTTAAAGCAAGAGACAGCGGTTGCAATGCAATCCCCTTCGACAGAGAGATGGCAAATGAGCTTAGCTTAATGGACAATACAACATTGTGACAAAAACAATGAGTGAGATTGGTGTCCAGCGCAGCTTCTTTCTCACTATAATCCAAATTCAGCGCAAGTTACATCTCCAGGACGAGGACAGTCTGCTGATGTCACCATCTTCGCTTGCGATGGGGCAACTTACAAAAACCTCGGATCCCCGAACTAAATCTTGATCTTTAAAAGACTTATATTTTTATGTTTTCCAATTAATATGATAGGCAAAATGTGTAGTTACACATGGATAAGTTCTTTGGTGCTTGTTACAACTTTGATTTAACGGATAGGGTACAGAAAATTGATTTCATGTATCAACCGGGCTCAGATAAAACGTATAAACAGCTTGTGGTTAGAGGAAGCAGGCATCAATTATAAGTAGTGGAACAATTGTCTACCTCAGAAGCACGCTGCGGAGATCTTAGACATTTTGTTGATCAGCTGGCAACTAGTATAGTAAATTTCAGCATAGTTTTTGGCAAAAAGAGCTCGAAAGTGTGGGCACATTAAGGAATCAGCATAAAGACTAAACTGAAAGTCTATCATGCCGCCATTCTCCTTTAGCCTGCTCTTCACCTTTGAGAGGTGGACTATCTTTGCTGAAAACGGCAGGAGGTAGAAGCACTTTCTCACAACATGTTTTAGGCGCATGCTCCATAATTCCTGACAAGACCATATTACAGAAAATGGGATCCTGTCCAAAATCAGGAAGCTCGGCATCCATGCACTTTTCTAGAAAGCTGAACTGAAAGTTGACTGACAACTTTTTTCGAATAACAAGCGAGCGACTGCAAAGAAGCACTGACGGCTGCAGTAAAAGCAATGCTGACATGCGAAAGTAATGAAAGCCAGATAGTCCTGTTTACAGATGCCCTGTCCGTGGTTACGGCACTAAAAAGCCAGAAAAATACAGAACTTAATCATTTAAGAGCATAACTCTGTCAACTATGCCAGCAGTCCGCATCAAAAATAGTAGTAGTACAGTGGGTTCCATCCCACTGTAACATCCAAGGCAACGAGGAGGCAGACAGACTGGCAAAAGAAGGTGCAAGACTACCAAAACCAGATTCTAGTGTGACCTACGAAGAGTCCAAAAGGTTTATTAGGGCCAGATACATGGCCAAATGGGAAACAGAGCATACTGACTACACAAACAAATGATGCCTATTACCAGTTGAGCAGAAGAGAGCAGATCGTGCTCTTCAGACTCAGCACAGGCCACAACAGACTGAGGTACCATCTATTCAATAAACTGAAGATAAGTGGTACTGACGAATGCACCTGTGGGACAGGGAGAATGATCGCCGAACATCTGCTGCAAAATTGCCCGACATACGAGGACCAGAGAAAGCACATGTGGCCATCACCAGTGCCAACACTAGACAAGCTCTTTGGCAGTGTCGACAGCCTCGGGATGACAGCTGCTTTCTTCGAACAAATACAAGTTGACGTCTGGCAGCGTACGAAGAAGAAGAAGAAGAAGAAACTTGAAAATGATCAGGTGGCTTTACCTCTTTGAGAAATCCTAACCAAAATTCGTCCATCCTGGACAGTCGCGGTGAAGAAGAGCGTTGCAGCTAGAGATGGCCTTCGTTTGCGGCAGCCTTGGATAGAAACGGAATTAGAAAATCTAGAACAGTAGACATACCAGTACCAGAAGCAGAACATGTATGCCAGTTATTTAATATCTTCTTCTTCATCGTACGCAGTCAGTCAGTAACAATTATTTTGTTCGAAAAAAGCAGTGGAAATCCTGAGGCGGTCGACACTGCCATAGAGCTTGTCTAGTGTTGTCACTGGTGATGACCACATCTGCTCTCTCTGATCCTCGTATGTCGGGCAGTTTTGCAGCAAATGCTCAGCGATCATTTTCCCGGTACCACACGGGCATTCGTCGGTGCCACCTATCTTCAATTTATTGAATAGGTGGTACCTCAGTCTATTGTGGCCAGTGCGAAGACTGAAGACCACGACCTGCTCTCTTCTGTTCAACTGGTAATAAGCATCGTTTTTGGTGTAGCCAGTATGTTCGGTTTCCCATTTGGTCATGTATCTAGCTCTAATAAGCCGTTTTGACTCTTCGTATGTCATACTAGTATCTGGTTGGGGTAGTTTTGCACCTTCTTTTGCCAGTCTGTCTGCCTCCTCGTTGCCTTAGATGTTGCAGTGAGATGGAACCCACTGCACCACTACCCATTTTGGTGCGGACTGCTGGCATAGTTGACAGAGTACTGCTCTTAAATCATTAAGTTCAGTATTTTTCTGGCTTTTTAGCGCTGTGACTACGGCCAGAGCATCTGTAAGCAGGACTATGTGGCTTTCATTTCTTTTACCTGTCACCATTTCTTCCACTGCCGCCCTCAGTGCCTCTGCCTCCGCTCTGAAATTGCTTGTGTATTTTCCAGTAGCGAATGACAGTGTTATTTTTCTGCCATTTGGTAGGTTCAGAAATGCTCCTGCCCCTTCGTTCTGTATTGTATTTGTTACGGAACCGTCGGTGTATGCATGGGTCCAGTCCAAGCTTAGGTAGTTTTCCGTTATGTAACTCAGGGTAGTATCTCTTCTTTCTTTTTCAGACAGGCTGTTTTTGTTTCCAATACCTGGTATATTTTCTACCACCTCTGGAAATATATGCTGCCTCCAGGTAGCTTTTCGTACATTAGGGATGGGCTTTGGTTTTAGTGCGTTCATGGGGTTTTCGTGCATCTTTGCTTTGGCTATTTCTGCAAAGTTTCTTCGCTTTAGTTTCCCATTTCCGAAATTGTTTAGTCTCTGGTGTATTGTTTGGTCAGTCAGTCTTTTGATTTTCGCTGATTGCAGCTGGGCTCTGCAGTCTCTTCTGTCGGTCATGGATTGCAGTTTTGTAATCTTTTCAAGTTCTACAATTGGCGTTGACTTCATGCCTCCTGTTATAACTCTCATGGCTTGGTTTTGGAGTTGTCCATGCCGCAATGCCATACTCGCGAACTGTTCTCACTCTTCCAGTGTACAGTTTCTTTAGTTTACTTTCGTCTGCTCCCCAGCTTGTGCCAGCAAGTTTCCTCATGATTGCCATTCTTTCTCTGGCTCTCATTCGGTTTCTGACTTTTCCATGTCACGCGCCGATCGAATGTGACTCCCAGATAGGTTGGGTTGTCGTTTGGCTGCAGGATTTTGCCATTTAGGCTTAATTTGGTACTTTGGGGTTTTAATGAGAGCGAGAATATTGTGCACGTGGTTTTCTCCTCGTTTATTTTGACCAGCCATGAGTTCGCCCACTCTTCCAGCGATGTTAGGGCCTGCTGCATTCGATTTCTTGCTATGGTGAGATTCTTTTCAGAGGTCCACATAACCAGATCGTCTGCAAACATTGAGCTATGGACTCTTCTTGGTATATTCTCTGTAATGTCATTTATATACACCAGGAAGAGTGTGGGTGACAGTACTCCCCCTTGGGGTACTCCCTGCTCAAGTGTCACCTTTTTGCTCATCTGCCCTTGTACTTGGACTCTGGCCGTTCTGTTTTTGAGGTAGTGGTTGATCCACTTGTACATTTTCCCACCAACTTCACTTCTTCTTAGGTTGACTCTAAGGCCCTCTTTCCAGACTTTGTCAAATGCCTTTTCCAGGTCCACCCAAACCGCTACTGTGTGTTTCTGTTCCTGGTAGGCATCTTCTATTTCCTGGGCTATGAGGATGACCTGGTCCTCAGTGGATCTGTGCTGTTATTTAATATAACTTTCGGTTCTCACACATATGTGCCCACAATCTCAAGGATGTAGTGTGGCACAGGATGATGCTAGCGGCCTCATTGACGATTATTATGTCTACACATCTGTAAATCAATCATCTATATGTTTACTATTAGTATTTTTGTATACTTATTTGCGAAATATTATTAAAAAGTGCAGAGAGTACAATATCGACGTACACACCTGTTTCATAGACTATGCCAAACCTATCGCCTGTGAGCGATACGACAACTCTGTGACAAATCATAACAGTTCATGGCATCATTGTATACGTGACAGCAAGAAGCGATCAGAATAGCTGGAGAGATATTGAGCCGGTTCAATGTACACAAGGGAGTACGACAAAGATGCATACTCTTCCCTTATCTGTTCAATATCTATGCAGAAAACATAATGGGAAATGTCGAGAATGACAAGAAGTATGAAATGTTAGACACGTTCAGTCAGCGAGAATAAAATACCAGAATTAAGATATGCAGATGATACGGTTGTCCTCTAGAAGAGCGTTGAGTGGCTGAAACAGATGATCCTGTCGGTTAAACGACACAGAGAGGAACAACATATATCCCGACAAGACGAAGACAATTTACACGGAGGTTTGAAAAACCAGACTTACAGTTATCCTGGGCAAACCAACAGCTCGTGACGTTTTGAATATATCTGCTCGATTAAAAGCAACAACGGAGTTTGACATTAGGAAATAAGAAGACGAATGACTTGGTCAATACAGAAATTAACTACATTCTTTTTTTTTAAAACGTATTGCACAGCACGAACACAATGATAAAAATTAGTATTCCAAGGACTTGCACCATCTCGGTGGTATCGTACAGATGTGAAGCATGATCCTCAACCACAAATTCTACGAAAGAAGATTGATTTGTTTGAGTTAAAATGCAACAGGACCGTGCTCAAAATACCACGAACAGGGGACAAATTTCAGAAATCCAACAAGTCGATATTGAATACAACTGTTCAGTAATCAACGACAGTGTCTAACATACTTAACGTACTTAACGTACTTTGGTCACATCAAACACCACAATTGCCTAGAAAGAACTATACTAAAGGGTATGGTACCTTGCAAAAGAGGCAGATGCAAACTAAGGAGAAGATGGAGAAGGGACATTACAGAGGCTCTGGATTTGACAGTAGCAGGAGCTGGAGAGCTGTCCATGAATTGAGTGTCTTACAGATCGACTGTTGTGAGAGCGACGTTCTGGAAAGGTCATAATGATTGTATATATCTGTTTGTATCACTATCAGAACGTGCAAATGCCTTGACGTCTATTCATTCAACCATACCCTCCATCTTTCCCTCATCAAACCCACTTTCTTATCTGTCTGTCTTGTTTTGTGTCTGTAAATCTTTAATACCTGCCATGTTTCCGAATCGCCATTCATCTTTCCATCAGACTATCTATTTGTCAAGCTATCTCCATTAACTAGCTCGCTCGGTCGCACATAATTCTGTCGCAAGGTGCGGGCATATATTTCACATATAACCCTCTTCCTATAACATCACATGGCTTTCATCTGATCACATATCCTACCGTTTATTCAATGCTCACATTCACGCACTCCCGAGCCACATTTGTTATCAAGCAAAATTCAACAAAGCGCGTCTTACATTACAAATACTGCCAGAGTGCTTTTCTATTTGAAGACACTAATTATCAGTCTTTGCAACAAACATTATTTTCAAACTCAAGCAGTATTACTCACACACGCATGCTAAAAAACGTATATCTCTAATTACATATACTGTCTACGTTACAGACTCATTATTATTGTTGATGTAGTACCTGTATTTGAACATTTTTATTGTTGATATAATACCAGTCTTTGAACATTTTCTTGAGGATATAATACCTCTATTTGAACATTTTATTGCTGATATAATCACTGAATTTTAACATTTTCTTGTTGACATATAATATATGAATTTTAACATTTTTATTGTTGATTTAATACCTGTGTTTGAATATTATTATTTTTCAAAATTCTTTTCTGATAAAGTTTGAATGTCTAATTTCGTCATGGCGTTTTTGAGATTCTGGATCTTAGTTTGAGGCTACTGAACTCAATTTTGCGTATATTAAATATGTGCAAGATATTTCCCGCAAGCCAGAGCAAATATCCAAAAATGTATTTTTACTAGTATGTTATGCAAGTATATTTTTTCAATAAAAGATTCATTATTTTGCAAATGTTCGCACAATGTTGACACTGCTTAAGACGTAACTAGACGTAATAGCCGCTGGCTAATATGTTGTTCGGTGTTCAAGAGTACCGGGCCTTTGCTTGTTGCGGCTAGAAACGCATCACACAAATATATGCTAAATATGGTTGAGAGAGGGTTCATGCCAAGGACGTCACAGCTTAGTGTTAGCGTTCAACTAACTATCCACATGTATGCGCCTAGAGACCGGCACCCAACTGGATTTAAACGGAAGAGTTTTGCCTTTTAATAAAAGTGCAAACTAGTTTATTTACTATTGTGGAGAGCATATGTTAGTCTATATAGTGTTGTGAAATGTATTTTATACATATTTAAATTAAATTAATTGAATTTGATAGAATTATGGAAAAACAGAATAGCATATTAGCAGATCTTCTGACAAATGTATTTTCAATTAAAGTGTGAAAATCAGTCTAGAAAAATGTATTTTGTCGAGTATCAAATTCTAGAAATGTAACATATCTTATATCAGAAACTTGCATACACCACTGATTGAACTATTTAAACTAAAATGATGAATGCTACTTCACGAGGTATTCTGCTGCTTCCAACTTTCCACATAATGTAAGTAGCTGCTGGTCGAGTTGCTTGTGTGATGGTCGCCTGACCACCAGGATACACGTTTAAAACCTTGATAAGGCATATATTAATTTTCATGCGGAGGTGAAATAAAACCTGAATCTGTATACTGTGCGGTGACGGCATCGGTAAAAAGCCTTTATTCTACAACCTAATAAACCCTCCCGGTTTACCTCAGCTATCGATCGGTTATCCTGTTTGTTATGCTGCATTTCGCTGTATTTCATGCCTGGCTTAAGCCATATGAGACCAGTTCGTGATGGAGTTCAACGTTCTGCCTAACTGTCCCAATTACCACTACTCAATCACCTTTCTGCTCAGACTGAAGCCAACTTCCTCCTGTCCGCCCCTCCCTCCACCGGAGGTTACACGATACCTCTACCAACCTCGTATTCTCAGCACAATAAGGGTCACGCTGACCAAAAGGTGGACACAATCAGAAGCCTTGGCGGTGGGACACGGAAAACGGGGAGTTTGACACGGACAGACGCGGAAAGTTTGACACAAGCATTGGTTTAATACACTCCTCGCGGCCCTCATACCAAGGCAACGGATTGCTCGGCTCCACCTGGGAAGTCTGTTGGGATTTCAGTCGTCACGATAGGCATGCCCCAGCAGTTGGATATGGTAGTGGTTGTTTGACGCAAAGTACCTTTGACGCCAGTGCGAACATTATTATTATTATTATTACCTCAGTAGGAGCAATGCAAGCCGTAATTATATTGCTTTTGGTGTGTTGTTGTTTGTTTTTTGTTTTTGTTACGATTTGTTGATGTCTTATGGTGCAAACAATCTTTCTCTAATAGCCCATTATATGTTTCAAGTGGTACACATTCCACTTATTGCATTCTATGTTTGCACAGTAAAAGTGCCCTATTGTTGTACTTAATTAGCACTTACCTTTTATCTTTCTAGATTTACTTCTTAAAGTTCACATGCTGAATGTTTTAGGTCAACGAGAAATCAATGGTTGATGTTCAATATTGACAATAAATACGTGCACTTACGTGTATAGACTTTTATAAAGACTGCCATTGTTTCCGTCTCGCATGTCAATCTTTGGGAGACGCCATTATGTGAGTACGACGTGAATGGATAGCATAAATACAAGTGGAAATCTTAAAGAACTGTTTCATCGACTCTATTTGTCGTGCTTGGGATCACAGCAATGAAATACATGAGATGGCTATCTGATGCCTTTTTAACAGAGGGTAGTCATCGTGTAGATTAGGTCCTTGCTTCGGGAGGTTCAACAGGGCTGGTGAATGCATGAGTGGGTGTGGCAACTTTATGGGAATTAGACCTGAAGGTAAAGGTTCGAATCTACAGCCATGGTCATGCTGGGGTTTAGAACAGAGAAAGAGATGATATTCTGTCTAAACAATCACCAATTATGGGGGAACTAAAAATAGATAGGAGTGACATTTTAAAGTGTAGCAATAACCGTCTCTTGGATGATGAATCAGACGAAATTCACCAACTCAAAAGAAACCAACAAACTTTCTTATTTCGTTGGAAAACTGGTCAATGCAAACTACTAGAACTTCTATAACGACTAACGATCTCACACATCAATGAATGCCCATGTGGAACAGAGGGTCAGAACACCTAACACATTCTACGGAAATGCCTAATCTCTTGGGAAATGTCAGACCTGACAAGAACGTAAGGAGCTGAGACAAAAGCTGCGGGGCAGCCGCTCCGACCAGGTGAAGACTACAGACTTCATCAGGGCGACTTGTCTGCAGATATAGATTCACCAGAGATCATGAACGCAAAGAAGAACAGCGATTAGGAATCAGCTATTCACAGACTGCAGAGCTTTGAAATTGAGGCAGGTTTGAGCGGGCTGAGACGCAAGAGAGGACGGAGCAGAAGTGTGTACAACTAACGAGCTACAAGAACTATCCTTCTGCCTCTTACTGAGAGAGATTTAGCACCTATGGGTATACCCGAAGTGCAGTGAAAGAGATTCTTAGAAATAGAACAGAGCAGACGATCGTCTTCTTCTTCGTTCGTTCTCAATCTCCCACTACCAAATCCTGAAAGGGCTTAAGTAGCAGAATGTAGTCCAGAGAACGGAATGCGTTGTGTCGTAGTTTACAGCATGGCTGCGATATTTGCACCTTTCGGTCCAACACATCCCACTTCAGCAAGCATTGTTTTAGTACCGGGTTAGTATTCCCTCTTCGATCCCTTCTCCTTAGCCAGTCTGCCCTGCTGCAGCCTGTTATCCAGGATCACCGCGTGGAGGTGTAGAAGGGTCTTGGCAGCTATGGTTCGCTGGCCCTGACGCCATCAGTCAGCTATGAGTCGCTGACCACTGCAGCTCATGCGCTGCTCAGCATCTTGATCCCGAGCAGATGATCTGATAATTATGCGCTTCCAATGTAGGTGTAGTGAAAACATTGAATTAGGATATGAAGGACATACATCATTCGCTCGATGATCTCATGGTTTAAGACATGACAATGCAGACACTAAACCAGCAGTCCACATACTATAACAATTTAAAATTAAAAGTTACTTAAGCAGGAATGAGCGCATGTGATGGTGAATTTGTTATGTGTACAACAAGCGAGCTGCTGGAACCATCAACAGAAATTCTTCCACTATAATCTTAACAAAATGAGGCAACCGACTATGGGTATTTTGCAGAGTGGAGTTCAGCCTTTTCTTATTATCATAACGATTAACATGGCGGTGTGGTGAGAGATTTTACGATATAGAGAAAGAGAGGAAATTGGGAAGCAAGAAAAGAAAAAAATAATGAATTAATTTAAAATAGAAAGAAAGAAAGAAGGAAAAAAGGAAAGAAAGAAGGAAGAACAGAAGGAAAGAAAGAAGGAAAGAAAGAAAGAAGAAAAGAAAAAAACAAAAGAAATAAGAAAACAAGAAAAGAAAGAAAGAAGAACAGACATAATGAAAGAAAGAAGGAAAGAAGGAAAGAAAGAAGAAAGAAAGAAATTAAAAAGAAACAAACGAACAAACAAATAAAGAAACAAAGAAATAAAGAAAGATGGACAGAAACAAAGAAAGAAAGAAAGATTGACAGAAAGAAACAAACAAACAAACAAATTGAAAGAAAGAAATAGAGAAAAAAAAGAAGAAAAAGATAGAAAGAAAGAAAGAAAGAAAGAATTTATGAGGACGAAAGTGTGAGAAATGTATTGTTTCAATTCATTTAAATTCTAGCTAAAAATCAATATCGTGGAACAATAATCGTCCTAATAGTTCTATTAGTTTAATAAATTGCTTTCGAAGTGTAGATAATACAGTGAAAATGAATGTAAGAGAGGAATTCAAAGAGAAACCTTATTTTTCTTTAATTGACAGAATGTGCCACATTAAGGTTATTTATTTGAACTCTTCCTAATGTTTATCATTTGACAATCTTATTTAATATCCATTTACGAGCACAGGAATTCATCATCTTTCTTATCGCTTGAGAAGGTGTTCTGAGTCATATCACTGTGTTCGATTTTTCAATACAATTCAAAATTTGAGACACACCTATAAGTCTTGTTTTACTTAATTATCACTTACTTGTTAAAGTAAAGTTCAGTAAAGTAACCCATAGCATTACTGCCGTAGGGGTGTGAGGTGTTAGCAATCTCACATTTCAAAGGCTCGGCTATATGAGGGCGGTAGCCCTCGCCGCTTTTACTTCCCGTACTGAACCGGTGCCCATTTAAGACTGGGTCGACCCGGGAGCCATTGCAGTCTGAAAAAACATTACCGCCTCAACTGGGGAATGAAGCAAGGACCACTCAGATGCGAAGCCAGGGCGCTAACCACTGCGCTACGCAGGTCCATTACTTACTTGTTACCATTCTAGAAATACTTCTTAAAAGTTTACGTCCTTAATATACGAGGTGTGTTCAAATGAAACCGGACCAAACTGCAACAAGTGAACATACGAACGAGACGCGTGATGATGTCACTTCTGGTGTAAACAGCACATACCAGCAGTCAAGTTTGCAAAATTTCTTTATTCTCTGACTCATAGTTTCTTCAGCAGACCGTTGAAAACAAGGCGGGTGTGATACGGAATCCGTCCAGAGTTGACCAGCGAGCGGTGATTCCGTTTCTCACAGCTGAAGGATGTCGAACATTTGACTTTCATCGCCGAATGCAGGCAGTGTTTGGTGACAAATATGTGTCAAAGACAACATCGAGGAACTGGACAAAGATGTTTAACGAAGGACGTGAGTTAACGAAAGATCTTCCGAGATCAGGTCAGGCGCATATTGTTACGTTAACTCACGTCCTTCTTAAACATCGTTCTCCAGTTTCTCACTGATGTCTTCGACACACTTTATTCACCATACACCGCCTGTATTCAGCGATGAAAGTCAACTGGTCTACATCCTTCAGCTTTAGAAACCGAATCACCGCTCACTGATCAATTCTGGAGTTATTCTGTATCACACCTGCCGTGTTTTCAACGGTCTGTAGAGGAAACTATGAGTCGTAGGATAGTGAAATATTACAAACTTGACATTTGGTATGTGCTGTTTACACCAAAAGTGACGTCGTCATGCGCATCGTACGTATGTCCACTTGTTGCAGTTTGGTCCGGTTTCATTTGAACACGCCTCGTATATTGTCCAAGCAGAAACCAATGGCTGGTGTTGAATATTGACAACAATATCAGGGTAATGGGACATACCCTGAGGCCCATCTTGAGGTGAGACTTTAATAATATGTCCGAAAGGTTCATTTCCTTGGTGTACCTAAAAATTGTTCAACGTCGTGGATGCGAACCGTCAAAGTCTGTCTGTGTTATGTTACATCTGTGAGTCTGTGAGTGCCACGCTTGTAACTGATCAAGCCAGCATGAGAGCGGAAAGTTATATGGCATGACTGGCAAACATGGCCTGCAAGTTGGTACTGATATTTCTACTGCTCTAAACTTTCTGATCGCGCATCTATCGTGTACTGATTGAAAAACTGAGTCCCTCGCTGATTGCAATATCTCTTTTGACAGCACCTATCTAAGATGAATGATTTTGGGTCAGTTTTTTTCAGACAGCAGTGTCAATTTGAAAGCACTTAAGAGACTCTTTATGACTATCACTGAACCCCCGTAATCAGTTTATAATGCGTCAGATGCATGTCCTTCAACTACAGCTACTAGTTATTTATACGCTGTACCTAGGGCTGGTCGGTACATAGTTTCCGTTTTCCTGACGATAAAGATAAAGTCAAAGTTGTCAACAAGCAGCAGAGAATCGGTCCGTGTCTTTCTGCATATTCTGTTCTTAAATAACAGTTTACACATTGTATCACGCACCTCTTTAGTAATTTGTATTCAGTCTACGTAGATTAAATAGAATGCCATACACGTACAATTTTAGTGGTATTCCATACGCTCCACACGCGCTGCCCTCCAAGGCTTACGCCAGTATAGCTGAAAACATATTTACTGATAAGGGTCGGAACAAGTACGCATCTCAATTTCAGTGATAGTCACAAAGACTGTCGTAAGTGCTGTCAAATAGACATTGCTGTCTGTGGACAAACTGACTGAAAATAGTTCAGCCTGGATAGGTGCTGTCAAAAGAGGGATTGCAATCAGAGAGACTCAGTTTTTCAAGAGGCACGTGATAGATGTGCGATCGGAAAGTTTAGAGCTGTGGAAATGTCAGTGCCAACTGCAGACCACTTTTGCCAGTCATGCGATATTGATTGTATTTCAAATGACGCAGATGTCTCGTCTTTCTCAAGTACACGCATGCCATCGTGAAGCTGTTTTGCCAAAGTGATAAATTTGATAAAGCAGCCGGAGTTGGACATGATCTGCCATATCCCACCTCTGTTGACAGCATCAAATATTTTGAGAGGTCACTGACTGGCGTACAGATCACGGTTTTGTGCCCGGCATTTCTCATGAAGTTCACTCCTTGCAAAGATCATGTCTAGTTTCTCAACCCAGCGTGAAACCACACTGACTCTTTGGGATGTGATTGTCTACCCCAAGATGTTTTTGTTTTTTTTCAGGCGATTGAGCTGTTCACGCGCTATGATCTTGTCGTAAATATACAGCGGCGGTGATTGCTGCACTCTCTAGGGTAGAATTTTCTCTTGAAAATATGTATTATCGATGCATGTTCAATTTCTCGTGGGAATACACTTTCAGCCTATATAGAGCAGGACAGTTCATCGAGGTTTTTTCATGGCGAGACGTGCTCATGTTGTTGCATATACCTCTGCTGGTATTGATTCAGCGTCAGTGGCTTTTCTCTGAGGTTGTGTTCATGAAGGCGCCTCTTAGGTTGGACTTTTAAACTCAACTTGGTGATGACGAGACGATAGTACGTCCAACGCGCAGTGTTACACATACCCTTAGGTATTTTAACGTAACTTCGTTCCCTGCGTCTGACAGGGACGGAGTCGATAAGATATATGACACTGATGGACCTGGAATCCATTCATGTGGTCCTATTTCGAGCTAGCACTCTGCAAATGGTGTTGATAAGGATAAGCTTATTTGTTGCAGAGTTCGTCAATACGGTTAGGTCGTTGTGGTTACATTAACCTTTGTATTTTTATGAGTAATGCCTAGCCGTGCAAGGTAATCTTCGGCGTCTATGTCGTTCAAATCTTTTAGAAAAATTAGTTTGTCAGATTTAGGAACTTCAGTGATACGTGGCGAGATCTTCAGAGAATATGTCTTTGATCGCATCTAGATTTGTCAGCGTTGGTGCCTAGGCAGTGCTGATTGTCGTCAACCGTTTTCCAGTTGGAACATATCGCATTATGATGAGGTGATTGCTGATTCCCTTATGCAGACTCTTTTTAATGGCTGCACAATTGTGGACTTGATGACAAATCCGACCTCGGGGCTTCTCACTGTTCCAAACTGCTGCGACTGCTCCAAGAGAAAGTGAAGCGAGTATCATCCTATGAGAGTTGCCCCAACTTTACTAGTTGTGTCTCGCTTAGAGCGACTATGCTGATGTTATATCTAGCCAGTTCCTTTGCAACAGGGGCGTTGATCCGTGTGTGCAAGTGTAATAGACACTTCCCTTTTCTTATTTATATTTCAACTACAGTAGAGTGGGAGCCGCGGCATGCTAGAAGGGTTAGGGGACGAAGTGGTCTCGAGGTAAGACGACGGTCTCTGGCGCTGGAGGTCGCCAGTTCAAATCACGGTGAAGACCGGGATTTTGTTGACGTGGACTTTCTGGTATTTCCCCGTATCTCTTGACAGTAGAGATCGGACGACCGTATGCAGTGTCGCGCACGTTAAAAATTTCCAGGCAGTTGGAAATCAAAAAGAATAGGCTTAACGGCCGGGCAAAATTAAAAATCATATTAAAAATATTCCCAATCTATTACGGTATCCTCGCCAGTACTACGGAGTTCGTGCATTGTACTGAGATTCTCCAATCACATGAGAAGAGCAGAGCACTTATAAATTAAACCGTGCGCAATGACGTTGATTCTTCGACTAAACTAAACTAGTAGATCAGTCAGTTCATCAGTCAGTCACGCCGTAAGTAAGTCAGTCACCCCGTTAGTCAGTCAGTCACTCAGTTAGTCGGTCAGTCACTCAGTCGGTCAGTCACTCAGTCACCCCGTTAGTCGGTCAGTCGCTTAGTCAGTCAGTCACTCAGTCACCCAGTTAGTCGATCAGTCACTTAGTCGGTCATTCATTCAGTCATCCAGTTAGTCGATCAATCACTCAGTAATCCAGTTAGTCGATCAGTCACTCAGTCATCCTGTTAGTCAGTCAGTCACTCAGTCACCCCGTTAGTCGGTCAGTCACTTAGTCGGTCAGTCACTCAGTCATCCAGTTAGTCGATCAGTCACTCAGTCATCCTGTTAGTCGGTTAGTCACTCATTCACCCCGTTAGTCAGTCTGTCACTCAGTCATCCTGTTAGTCGATCAGTCACTCAGTCATCATGTTAGTCGGTCAGTCACTCAGTCACCCGTTAGTCGGTCAGTCACTCAGTCACCCCGTTTGTCGGTCAGTCACTCAGTCGGTCAGTCACTCAGTCATCCACTTAGTCGGTCAGTCACTCAGTCATCCTGTTAGTCAGTCAGTCACTCAGTCACCCCGTTAGTAGGTCAGTCACTCAGTTACCCCGTTAGTCGGTTAGTCACTCAGTCATCCTGTTAGTCAGTCAGTCACTCAGTCACCCCGTTAGTCGGTCAGTCACTCAGTCGGTCAGTCACTCAGTCACCCAGTTAGTCGGTCAGTCACTCAGTCACCCCGTTAGTCGGTCAGTCACTAAGTCATCTTGTTAGTCGGTCAGTCACTCAGTTAGCTAGTCACTCAGTCAACCAGTTAGTCAGTAAATCATTTAATAAGTCATTTAGTCAGTTAGATAGCCGCGTAGTGCAGGGATTAGCTCACTGGCTTCGCATCTGAGTGGTCATGGGTTCATTCTCTAGTTGAGGCGGAAATGTTTTTTCAACTAACCTCAACGGCTTCGGGTCGACCCAGCCTTAAATGGGTACCGGTTCAGTCCGGGAAGTAAAAGCAGCGAGGGAGTGGAGATGACTACCGCACTCATATAGCTGAGCCTTTGAAATGTGACCTCATCTAACACCTCACACCCCTACGGCCGTAAAGGTATGGGTTACTTTACTTTACTTTACTTTTACTTTACTTTACTTTACTTTACCTTACTTTACTTTAATTTACTTTTACTTTACTTTACTTTAACTTTACTTTACCTTAACTTTACTTTACTTTACTTTACTTTAACTTTACTTTACTTTACTTAGTCAGTTAGCTAGTCAGTCGGTCAGTCACCCCGTCAGTCGGTCAGTCAGTCAGCCGATTAGTGATTCAGTCAGTCAGTCAATCAGTCTCTTAAAAAGTTTTTCGGTCAAGTCAGTCATTTAGTTAGTCATTTAATCAGTCAGTTAGTGAGTTAATTGGTTAGTTAGTTAGTAGTTTTGTTTGCTAGTGTTGTTTGTTTCTTTCTTAGTTACTCTGTAATTCAGTTCGTTAGTCATCGTCAGTGAGTTATTTAATTAGTTATTTCCCTTTCCTCATTTTTACAGAGACATGTCGTTGTCAATCATAGATTTTGATTTTGATTTTGTGCCGGCTAAACTGTAGTTAGCCCTGATGAAGGATAATTTTTTTAAATCTCGTCATCTTCACGATATTATACATTTTTTTGAACAACTAATTAATATTAATCCTCGACCGATTGAAACCCCAAGCAGAGAACATCATTGCCGAGGAGCAAGCAGTGTTCAGACAGGGAAGAGGCACTACATAAAACAGATAATTAATTTAAGGCTGCTAAGCGAGAAATATCTAGACCAGCAGCAAAACCTGTATCATGTGTTTGTTGATTTTAAGAATGCGTTTGTTAGAGTATGGCACAAAGCGCTATGGGCAGCCATGAGGATGTATAAAATCAACGGAAATATTATAAAGGCCCTTGAACACATGTATGACAAGGCGTCCAGCGTAGTTCTTATGAATGGGAGGCGAGGGGACTGGTTTCGCACATCAGTTGGTGTGAGACAGGGTTGTACACTCTCTCCAACTCTTTTCAATATATTCCTTGACGGAATTATGAGTGAGGCACATGGAGGTTACGTTGGTACTGGCAAGATAGGGGGTCGAACGATTACCAACCTTCGTTTTGCAGATAAAATCGACGGATTGGCGGGTTCAGAAGCAGAACTCCAGGAATGGGTCAGAAGGCTCGATGAAACAGCGCTTATGGGTCGGTGTGGGCTAGTGGTTAAGTGACGCTGCTCACAACCAGAAGGTGCTGGGTTCGATCCCCATCATAGCACCGGCCGTTACCCCGGGGAAGCAAACCCTTAGAAAATGCAAGAGACCCTTACATAAAATGCATGCTGAATTCGGATGCACTGGGACGACAGGCGCAAAATAAAAACCGCAGTGTAACGCACACCGCCTTGAGGATAAGAGAAATAAGAAAAAAATAACATTGTGCTCATCGCCACCAGAAGTCTGCAAATTGTAGGACGTTACACTAAAACATTGTGCGGACTCCTATCAGAAGCCTTAAAATTGTAGGACGTTACACTAAAACATTGTGCGCACACCTATCAGAAGCCTTCACATTGTAGGACGTTTTAATAAAACTTGAGTTCATCGACATCAGAAACCTTCAAATTGTAGGACGTTACACTAAAACATTGATATCAGGTTGAACGAAATGAAATTAACTATGGCCAGTAGACAAACAACATCAACATAAAATATTGCTGGTTTTCTGAACATTGGTTTTGTTGACAGCAACAGAAACAACTTTTTCGTCCATGAAAAATATGAAACTCAATTTATGCTCTCAGTAGTGACGAAATATTCTGGACACTGTGAAATCAATAACATGTTGCCGCGTTCAGCGAACTCTGTCGCCTTATTATAAGTTGCCTAAAACATTTTCAGCTAACTTTCTTATAGATGGTTCCTTCTACAGATCTTTGAAAACTGTGTCTAGCAAGAAATGTTGACGTTGGCAAGATGTCCCCGAACCTCCTTTCTGACTTTGCACACGCTCATTAACAGTATTCATATTGCCATTGATGAGCGCAGCGTGTGTTCTGCCAGTGGCTTTGTGACATTTAACAGTGCGGCTTGATCTATCTTCTACAAACGATATGTCAGTCAGCGTAATGGACATAGGTTCAGACCGTGATAGAGTCGGCATTTGAAACTCGAAATTGCAAAATATATATTGTTATCCTAACTGTAACTAAGTTTCATACAAACCAGGTCTTTGGGGCCTGCAGTTCTTTTTTTTCAGGCTTACCTGACTTACTGGTGTTGGAATAAAAGGCAGCTAAGGAGGGAACTGGTTCCCCTACCTCGTAAAAATCACAGAATTAATACAATGAAGTCTAACGCTTCATCCCCTATATTGAGTTTTTTTGTGAATTAATTGTCAAAATTAACATGTTTTTCTGTGTTTGTTGAAGCTAAATATTGTAAACGAAGTTAATAAAACGCTGCTGACTTGATTGTGTATGTCTGCACAAGTTGCTAAAATATGAACTTACCTGAAGACTTGTGAAGTTAGCAATCACTGCGACCAAACTATGGAATCACTTTTCGAACAACAAACTCGGCAGAGTTCAATTCCAGGCTTATGTCCAAGGTTAACTGCATTAATAATATCGTTAAATAACAGACATGAGCTTACATTTACCCTCTTTCTCATATCTTCGGTCTTTGACCAGTCTTCAGACGCGCAATCTTTACAAAGTATAATCTGAATGAGCTAAACTGCAAGGGGTTGGTACAACGCAAATCTGAATTTGACTATGCTTTTTCAAGTACAAATAATTGATAACTAGTTATTTAATAGACGTTGTTTGTTTGGTATGTTTCAGGTAACAAAAGTCAATTACTGTATTGATATAAAAAAATAGATATATAAAAACAAATAACTGTAATCAAAGTAGATTTTTAACTTTAAAATTGTCATCCGAGATTTGAAAAACTTCAGTTCAAGAAATAGGCTAAGTCTTCGTGAAAATGTTACAACAGTAACAACAACACAATCAGTTATATTATTGATAATTCAAATAAATGTTTTTGTTTAATACATTATTAATATATTTCTATGACTTCTATAAACTTAATAAGAAGCTAGGACACGTGCATTCCTGGAAATACTTGGGTTACATAAAAAGAATCTGAGGTGGTGTCTTGGCTAACACGCGCATCAGCTGGTGATGCGTGGCTGGCTTCACTTTGCTATCCTGCGCCGGTCAGACCTGGTGTGAACCAATTGTGAGGGGCATTCGCTCGACGTCGGTTACCCACTAGACCTCACAATCGGTTGAGGAAATGATCGAGAGTTGAAAAAATGAGACTGAGGAAGATTGGAAGTTGGAGTGAGCTGTTTTTCTAAAATTCAGAGAGGGGAAGGGTGTAAAAGGATGTTTGACATAAGTTTTCAAAAAGTGGGAAATGAATACTATTGATAAGAGAAATATCGCAAAATGCGAGTGTCAAAGAGAAGGTTTTACAGCAGCTGTCCAAAAAGCGTGATGATAGAAGAGAAAGTGAGTTTCGGGAAAGGGATAACATGCTTAAATGCCTTGTTTCGTCTTTGATCCATCCGAAGCATAAGGCTACCGCTGCAATGAACCTACTTGCAGAAAATATGTATGAAAGCATATATCAGTCCTGCTGCTCACCTGGTTTCTGCAGCTTATGGTTCTACGATATGATTGAGAGGATTGGTTAAATATAATGCATGTGTCATCTTCACTTGGATGGTCGGCTGCACGTGATACCCAACGTCCAGTGTGTCTTTCGTTGAGGGTAGAGTCTGTCAAGTTTTTTCATGTTCACATCTTGATGTAATCATCCTACTTACAACGCTGTTAGCTTCTGAGGTATTTGTCTTCAACCATTCTTTCCAGCACTGTTTTTCATCTACCTGTTACGGGGACTACGTGGGCTAGTGGTTAAGTGACACGACTCACGATCTGAAGGTGCTGGGTTTGATCCCCATCACAGCGTTACCTCGGGGAAGCAAACCCTTAGAAAATGCAGAGGGAAGCAGACCCTTACATAAAATGCATGCCGACGACGGGTGCACTGGACCGACACGCGCAAAATAAAAACCGCAGTGCATCGCACACCGCCTTGGGAAATAAGGCAAACGTAAACAAACAAACAAACCACCCACCCCCCCCCCCCCCCTCAAACAAATTTCACCTGTTATGTCTTTTGACTTATTATGTGACTTGAATCTTTGATGAGCGCACATCATGGCAATGTGGCTGGATTACGTATGCAGCTTTCTATTATTTTCATGAAAACCAAATGTATCATAGTGCGTCAGTCACTATAATGTTCACCTTCTCACAACACTGTGTGAATATCTGAAACATTATTTCGTAATTACAGTTTCCTGTGTCATTGTTATTAGCACAGAGATTTAGTCCTGGTCATCTTGCTTTTCCGAATTTATTGGATGTCACAGCTCCGCTGCCTTGCGGAATATCTGTTTACGGGAAAAGCTTTGGCAGTAAACCCTGTGGAAAAATTTACATCCTGTGCTATCTCCAGTTGGCTCATTAATATCTTGCTACTGGCCAAAGGTAGATCAGGACGAGAGAGTGAGGTTGATATATTGCGTAAGTTGTCTCACTTTAATAATCCAAATCACCGCCCCAGTCCCGATTTCCGAGACAGAGCAAAAAAAAAAAAGATTCTCCCCACGTCTGAACAATGAGACTGGTCTTCAGCATAGGTGATAGACGAACGTCGTGTCTTTTGATGTGACCAAAATATCTGAACTGTTAGTTCATCAATTCTCTTTACATCCCTAATTTCTCCAAGACTTCCTTGTTTGTTTTCTTTTCCTTTCATGAGATGCGACCCATTCTTCTATATGTCCACATTTCAAAAACTTCAAGTTTCTTTCTCTTCTTCAGCTCTTTTTTATTCATTGCTCACGTTTCTACTCCACGTAGAAACAAAAAAATACCCACCACCTGATCATTTTCAAGTTTCTTCCTCTTCTTCTTCTTCTTACGCTGTCAGACGAAAAAAGCAGCGATCATCCTTAGGCTATCGACACTGCCATAGATCTTGTCTAGTGTTGCCACTGGTGATGGCCACATCTGCTTTCTCTGATCCTCGTATGTCGGGCAGTTTTGCAGCAAATGTTCAGCGGTCATTTTCCCGGTACCACACGAGCATTCATCAGTGCCACATATCTTAAATTTGTTGAATAGGTGGTACCTCAGTCTATTGTAGCCAGTGCGAAGTCTGAAGACCACGACCTGCTCTATTCTGTTCAAGTTCATTTTCAAGTTTAATTCATGAGTTATATCAATATATGACTTATGTTTCTTACAATAGATTTAGTCATCTATATTCTCTACCTGATTCCCATTTAGTATCTTGCAACCTCGGTTATTATTTTTACATGTTACAGTTGATCAGGTCACAGTGGACATTCCTTTTCTCTCAGGATCCACACTGGACAATGTTTGTAGAAAGTTAATTGGTGATTTATAATAAAATCCTCATGGTTCTCGCGGCTCCCTTCCAGGAGGCAGCAGAATACCTGGCTCTCTTCCAGGAGCCTTCAAGGATCGCGGTACACCCCCACTGCCCAGTCGGGGTGTGGCAGTGCTCCCACTGTCTCCACCACTGGGAATTGCCCACATCTATTCTGTAAACGAAATTTGGCAGAGCGCCTTTTTGACTGGTCATGGCGGCGTTCGACCGGCGGAATGGGCCTCAGACGGCTAGGCGAACATTATTATTATTATGAGAAAAAACAAATTAGAAGTGGTACAATAAAAGTCTGTCATGAGAAGGAACAAAAATAAATTGAAAAACACAAAAACATGTCTGCACACCTACATACAACGATTAAATAATTTCACTCTAATTTTCTTTGTATTAGAAACAACTCACATAGATTGTGACAGTGAGAACTGTTATCACCTTTTTCCTTGGTCTTTTTTTTAAATGGTCATATTAAAAATCAAAGGAGACGGCTTGCGCTAGTGGTTACGTGACACGGCTCACAACCCGAATGCGCTGGGTTCGTTCCCCAATCACATCACCGACCCTTAACCCGGTGAAGGAACTCCTTAGAAAATCCAGGAGGAAGCAGATCCTTACACAAAATGAATGCCAAAGTCGGATGCACTGGATTGACAGGCGCAAAATAAGAACAAAGTTCAAAGTACACCGCTTTTTGTAATACGCGGAAAGCACCCAACACAATGAAATGACAAATCAAAATGTGTTTTTATCCTACTTTAAACAATGCGGCCCCTTCACAGAGTGACACACGCACACCGTCAACTACGTATTTTGTCTTTGGTTAGTGTTACTTTTAGTGTTACCGATTTTGTCCGGAATGTAGATGTGTCTGCAAAGACACATCTTCCCCCCGTTTCGGTTATTCTGGAACGTCGCCGCATTTCCCTGTTCGGTCACGTTGTCCGACTGGACAAGGCGGTCCCAGCTCACCAGATTCTTCAAAAGACGATAGGCCTCCAAACTGTTGGCTGGAAGCAACGGAGAGGTCGTCCCCGAAACACATGGCTTCAATAGATAGCAGCTTCCCAATATGCCTTAGAGGAGGCCTGGCAGCATGCAGGTACAACTGGACATGGTGGCGTTCATCCAACGGGCCCGAGACGCCTAAGCGAAGATTGTTGTTGTTGTTAGTGTTACTGCTTACGTCAACGTTAAGATGAATGATAAAAAGAACTTAGAAACTTTACCAATAAGAGTGTGTCTAGAGAAAGTCGTCTTGAAATGAGGGAACTAAAGTGAGTGCTACATGATGAGTGGTACAAAGAATCGTGGGAGTTTCTCTGACTTATTTCTTGTGGGGCAAATGACTGTACTGTTTGTTTTCTGTTGATTACCATGACAGCTGAGAGTAACATCAGGGTCAGATGGAACGTACTGATCAAGACTCCCACGTCATTTCCAACTATGTCTCCTAGAAAAAGACTTGTCACTGGAGTGTGACCAAAGTAGTGAGGATTAGCATTATCAGCCCCATAATGGTGAGCTTTCTTAGAGGCTTGGTTTGTACTACATCTTTGTCTATATTTCTAAGAATGCATCAGGATTTAGGAAGAGACACTGTAACCTGCCTTTAAAGAAACGTTCTGTTTTCTTTTCGCTTTGTTGTTCGTTTTGTGCCTTTCAGCGTCAGGTTATGTTGAGGCTTCTTGACCGAGCCCTAGTATGTGCTTCATTCATGGGACGCTTTACTGATGCTGTTATTTCTTCTATGCGCCTTTTGTGTGGTTGGCCATTGGCTGTTTTTTTGTTTTTGTTGTCGTTTTGCGTTCGCCTTATATCTCTAATCCCCAAGGCGGTGTGCGTTGCACTGTGGTTTTTATTTTGCGCCTATCGGCCCAGTGCATCCGACTTCAGCATTCATTTTATGAAAGGGTCTGCTTCCTCCTGCATTTTCTAAGGGTTTGCTTCCCCGGGGTAACGGCCGGTCCTGTTATGGGGATCGAACCCAACACCTTCGAATTATGAGCTGTGTCACTTAATCACTAGCCCACGCCGTCCCCCAAGGGCCATTGGCTGTGAATTATTTGTTTCTGTACATCATTGCTTTCTGCGGGATACTATCTGGTATTTGACGTGTATTTGACCATTTGGTTTGCGGTCTCTTAATGTCTATCACTGGTATTGTACCTTCTTGTCTCCTAATTTTTTCGTTCCGGATTCTATCCATTCTTGTTATTCCAACCATTCTGCGTAGTCATTTCATCTCTATTATTACAATGTTTCTTTTATCTTTGTTTGTTAACGTCCAATTCTGACATTGACAGCACAATCTGAGTAGTGATATCGTGTTGTATAACGTTCTTTTTGTATCCAATGTCACGTGTTTACATTGTAATATCGGGGACATTTTCTCAATGCATTGACTTGCTTTATTACATGTTTTGAATGTCAGTGTAGCGTTTTCCTTCTGCTTAGATTATGTTACCCTTGCTTTACTTGTTGGTTTTGTATGAATATTGTTGTTTCTATTTGTTCTTTTGCCATCGCAATAACGTCGGTTACCTCTGAATTGATTTTCATACTGGTGTACGAACAGCCTGCATTTAGATTGTTGAGTTACATGTTTCTATTATTGTGGCTTCCAAAAACGAATTATTCCTTTGACGAGTCTCTAGTTGCATGGCACACTTTTTCACTGTCATTGACAAGTATGCTTTGGCTTTTGCACTCATCTCTTTCCATGTGGGTTTCAATCAAGAGCATGTCTCGTTATATAGTTTTATACCTATTTATATATCATCACAATTTCTGAAAACACTGTTAACTAATATTGGATCCACCTTTAAAGATGCAAGGGTCACTTACTTTGAAGGATATAATATTACGTAGGTTTTGTCATCCTCTGTTCTACGTCAAGTGTTTTATCTCCCCTTCCCCCCTCCCCCACCCTCATAATTCTGTGCCACGGTGAATTTTGATCAGCGCACGTCTGGTTGTTTTGCTGTGTTTTTTGATGTCTACACCAAATCCTTCTGTGCATTTATCCGTAATATTAGCTACTTTGTATTTGTTATGTTTGTTTTGCTGTCATGGTTGTTACTACATATTTTCGCTTGTCATTATATATATCCTTCCTGTTGAAGCACAGAGGTGAATTATGATGATCATTGTCTTAGTCACTTTTGGGGCTCATGTCAAAGAAAGAGTTGACTTCCTCCCCTCGTAAAGTTGGGACTTTGGATTTGTTTAGAGGTGACAATCTGAGGTCGGTAAACGTCCAATGCTTTGTTATTGACAAAAAAGACAATTCATAAGCTACGAAGTTTGAAAATTAAACGTAGACCAAACATAGGGCATCGTCTAGTAATAGTATATACAGCCAGCAGATACAGCGAGCAGGTCATTGGGACTGTCAGAATCCACATTTATTTGCCATTTATTTTCTGTTATGGGAAATGGGAGAGAGATTGAGCGGCTGTAGGCATGTGCAGAGCGAAGTGAGGTCGAGTCTTAATGTTCCAGAACATGGTAGAGATGTTGGTGCTTACATGGGTTGCAAGAGGGATCTGTGTGTGACAGAGACGAGGGTTGGAGAACTGCCAAGCTAAGAGCGCGTCGTCACAGGCAGTATAACTCCTTAGCATTGAACTGTATTTCTGACAGAGACGAGGGTTGGAGAACTGCCAAGCTAAGAGCGCGTCGTTACAGGCAGTATAACTCCTTAGCATTGAACTGTATTTCTGACAGAAATGAGGATTTGGCCATGTCCATGTTGATAGGCATCTAACAGTGTTGTGTTATTCCCAAAGTGACAAGTATCTCTATGTGACAGAGACGACGCTTGGATCACTTCCACCCTGTGAACATGTTGTAAGACGCAACAGTGTGTATAACCCCGTAGTGTAGAAGACTATGCGTGTGTGACAGAGACACGGTTTTGATCACTTTCACGCTGAGAGCATGTTGTCAGAGACAGCTAACAGAGTGGTATATTCCTGTAAGGTTGCTGCTGTTTGTTGTTTGCGAATGCTCACAATGAATAATGGCTGGTTGCAGTGGCTTTCCTCACATCCCGAGCGTGCATATGAAGGTGAACCTGGATCTTCCAGGCGGTTGTGCTATGCTTGGCATCATCTGCGTGTCACTCACTACTACGGGGATCAGGTCGATTCCTCACTCGTTAGCCAGGCTGCCATGAAAACAGCCCGTTTCCAGGGAGGGCTACAAATAAGCAGAGATGAGGGACTTGGCCAATATGTTTTCCCTGACCCTGACTAACATGTCTGATCAGTATATTTTGCCTGATCAGACGTTAGTCTTCCTCCTCAGCTCCATAGGGTAGAAGTACCTCTATATGTGACAGGGACGACGTTTCGAACACTGCTGAGAGCCTGTTACAATAGGTAAATAACAGTGTGGTTTAACCCTGTAGGGTGGTGTGAGACATAGGTAAGGGATGAACGACTACATCGCTGACAACACGTCAGATAAAAAAAAAACAGTGTGGAATAACTCCTTAGGATAAAAGACTGTGTAAGACAGAGATGAGGGTTGGACAACTACAACGCTGAGAGCATGTGATCATAGACAAGTAATAGTGTGGTAATAATAGCTGTCCTTAACAAACGAAGATGGCGACAGTTATATGTGTGTTGCCAGATCCGGCCCCATATATTTCCCTTACGACGAAGACTGCGATTCAACTGGTAGGCCTGACGATGTGAGATAGGTTTAAATATAAGCTCCATTTCTTTCCCATAGTGGAACGTGTAGCCAAGTCGACAGTAAGCTGGATTGCTAGACTTGGATTACAGCGTGCAATGGTTCGAATTAATGGATGGACAAAAAGAAATCCCGGCCGAGGTTGGTGCCTGGTACGACCGCTGTTCTAGTCGACCTAGCTGTAAATGGGTATATGATTTATGAGTTGGGGAAAGGTATAAACTACAAGAAAGGGAACTGTCCACCCCTCCTCACATTGGCTGCGGCTTATTACATAATAAATTATCTTCGTTTCCGATTGCAATTGTTGCCATGGCATTGACCTTTACCTTTATATTTCACATAGTACAAAGATTGATCTGGTAGGTTTGACGCTGGGAGTTCCGTTTAAATATTTTTAAGTCGCATATATTTCACACAACAGAACAAAGACTGCAATCCATCTGCTAGGCTTGATGCTGCGAGGTACGTTTAAATATATTTAAGTGGGGGAAATATGTCGTCAAAATAACTCCTTCGTCCTGAGCTACTTAGGTCTAGTAGCAGGACATAGTCGAGACTTTTTTATATGGCGCAAGATGCAGATTTTTCTTTAGTTTACTTCTGAAGCCTTTTCTAGTAAACAAATAGCCCACAAGCAGACTGGGTGCGACCATCAACAACATTATTAGTAGTAATAATCTACTTGGACAATGCTATCAGAAAGTAAGAATAAAGTTGATTATCCTCGAAGTAGTAGTAATACTACTATTTCGATGATAATCGATTTTATTGTTCATATCTGCAGTATTCTTGCATATGGCTTGGCTTGGCTTCGTTCATTCTCAATCTCCCACTACCAAACACTGAAATGGCTTAAGTAGCAGAATGTAGTCCAGAGAACGGAATGCGTTGTGTTGTAGTTTACAGCTTGAATGCGATATTTGCACCTTTCGGTCCAACACATCCGACTTCAGCAAGCATTTTTTTTAGTACCGGGTTAGCATTCCCTCTTCTATCCCTTCTCCTTAGCCAGTCTACCCTGCTGTAGCCTGTTATCCAGGATCACCGCGTTGAGGTGTAGAAGGGTCTTGGCAGCTATGGTTCGCTGGCCTGACACTAGCAGTCAGCTATGGGTCGCTGACCACTGCAGCTCATGCGCTGCTCAGCATCTTGATCCTATTCTTGCAAATAACAACATGAGTACACTTCCGAAGACGATTATTGATTATAGAGAATAACAAGTACAGCCGTTCCACTCTCCTGCATGCCTATTTCCTTTTAAAGGCATTGCTACATACAAGTAAAGCGCTTTAGCATTGCAGTTGTTCTTGGTTTCATAAACATTGGACCTTTGTTAGAACTTTATATTTCTACAACCAAAATGGCTCAGCAGGGAGGAAAGTTTGTGACCACTTGACTGATTTACCCTCTGTAAGATATTCGTGTCAAGTCCCTGAGCACAGCTACATAATGGTGGCCTGGATTATGATGTTTATGGTACGGTCAAGATAGGGAGCTGAACGATTACCAACCTTCGTTTGGCAGATGACATCGACGGGTTGGCGGGTTCAGAAGCAGAACTCCAGGAATGGGTTAGAAGGCTAGATGAAACAGCTCTAGACTATGGTATGGAGATAAACGCTGGGAATTAATGATCAATAACGCCGATGGCTTCAATAGCAGGATAAAAGCTAATGGTCAGGAACTCGAAGTGGTTGACCGTTTTAAATATCTGGTCGGGTCAATTGTCGACGATTAAGGATCAAATTGTGATGTATGGCCAGAGTAGCAGAGACAATAGCGGCGTTTGCACGGCTTAACAAAATCTGACAAGATAAACGGTTAGCATTGTGCGCGAAAATCAGATTAATGCGTACACTGGTCCTGTCAATATTCCTCTATGCTTGTGAGACATGGACAGTTACAGCTGACCTTCAGCGAAGGATACAGGCCTTATAGATGAGATTTTTCCGAAGACTTTTAAACGTCACGTACAAAGATCAAGTTACAAATAAGGAAAAAGAGAAAGAATTACAACAGCAATAGGGCCTTTTGAAGACCTCTTGGCAACTGTCAAAAGAAGGAAACTCGCTTGGTACGGTCACATATCGAGATGAAATGGTCTTGCACGATCCTCCGTAAAAAGGAGCAAGACAGACGACGAAGAGGCAGTCCCAAAAAGAGGTGGGAGCACAACATAAACGAATGGACCAATCTCCTACCAGAAGAGGCACAGGCAGCGGCAGCTGACAGAGAAGGGTGGCGTGAGGTTTTCAGGATGTCTTCATATGTGCCCCAACGACCTCACCGGTTACGGAATGATCTGACCTGATAATGATGATAAGTGGGATTATTATAATGATGGGGGCAAACAGGGTTGAGACTAGAATGACTGCTCTCGCTCTTTCTTTCGTTGTTGAATACAGAATGGATAATGAAGACATCAATCGAGGGAATAAAATTATTTGTTAACCCTATTATCACAATTGGAGAACCTATATACGGATGATAAAGCACTTTCCCAACAGTCATGGCCAAATAATTGAAACGTGATACGCAGAAAGAAGAATCATCAAAATTCAGACTGAATATCAACATGAAGAAACCAAGCCTTTTAAACTAAAGCCGTTGGAATAAGTGGATACCTTTACCGATTTGGGAAGCACAATAGATACATCAGCAGGTACTGATGCAGATTAACATTTGAAAGACAGGAGGGGCATTCCTGACACTGAAAATCAAATGGAGATTCGCAGAAATCAAGATTCGCTCAAAAGTTAGAACGACCAATGCCAGTGTCAAGTCGGCCCTTCTGAATGGAGCGGAGACGACGAGAACGACCAAGGCCATACAGCGAAGACTCTGGTCCTTCGTTAAGAGATGCTTACGAAGGGTAATGAACATAAAGTGGCAGGGCTGGGTGAGGAAGGAAGACCTATGAAAAATGAATCAATAACAGCCACTGGGACAGTCACTATCATAATAGTGATGATGACGGTGATTATGGTGAAAATGGTTATGATAAGGGTGAAGATGATAATTGTAATGATGATAATTAACTTCATTATGATGATGATTAAATTAATGATTATGAAGATGATGATGATGATGATGAGGATCAAATTAAGAAAGATGACGATGGGGACGATGATCAAATTAATGACGATGCTGATGACGGGGATTATCAAATTAATGATGAAAATGATGATATTTAAATTATTGATATGATGATGCTGATGATGATGATGATGATGATGACGATGGTGGTGATGATCATATTATTGATGATGATAATGATGAGGAACAAATCAATGATAATGACGATGATGATTATTCTTTATGATGATGATGACGATGATGATGATGATCAAATTATTGTTGGAAGACAGCCAAGACTGCAGAATCCTACAGCAAGCGGAACAATTCAAAAGGTTCATGGACCACCTGATGCATCACAGAATTAAATGGGTTGGGACGTGGCAGGCTAATAAGGAAAAGTTTTACAGTCCAGGCAAAAGGATAGATTAAAAACAATGCTGCACTCTTAAACGAAAAAAATAAAGTCAATACCAGCATACTCTATCCGCTGCTTCTGGAAAGGAAGACCCTTCCCTGATATTATATGCAATACTCCCAACATCGAGGACAAAAAGACACAAACAGAGGAACAGAAAAAACACATAGTTACAAATTACATCAACCAAAAATTCCCAATAACAGTCTGGACGTACGCCTATACGGATGGCTCAACGAAAGATGCCATTGGAAACGGGGAAGGACGCATCACTATAAAACTAAAAAGCAAAGTATACACAGCAGCATTTGCAACTTCAGTGCCGAAGTCAGTGACATGAGACAAGCAGCTGAAACCCTTATAGACCATAAGAAGCAGGCAGAAAAGCAAGTGGTTATTTTCAGACGCCCTCGCAGTGTTAATGGCGCTCAAGAACCAGCACAAAAATGAACTTGGTGCTCTGGTAGACTCGCTCCAACGCCTGCCCCAGTGCTTCAAAAAAAGCACAGTCCAGTGGATACTAGCACACTGTAGCATTCCAGGCAACGAGGAAGCAGACAAACTCGCCAGAGGGAGGAATGCTGCAGCAGAGTGATGCAGTAATCACATACAATGAGACTAAAGCATTCATCAGGGCAACGTACAGTGCAAAATGGAAAAAAGACCACCCTGGCCATATAGAAATCGATGCCTACCATCAACTCTCCAGGTGTGACCAGGTGATAATTCTCCGGCTACGCACAGATCACAACAGACTTAAATGCCATCTGTACAACAAGTTCAAGATTGGCAATACAGACCTTTGTGCCTGCGGCACAGCCCCCATGAAGGCAGAACATATTTTGCAGTCCTGTCCACTGAATACCGACAAAAAAAGTAGCATTTGGCAACAGCCAGTGTCCTTCCATGAGAAGCTGAACGGAAGCGTAAATAGCATTGAGTCGACTGCTGCCTTCGTTAGAGTCATTGAAGTTGAGGTCTGAAGACGAAGAAGAAGAAGAAGAAATTATTGATCAAAATCATGATGATGATCATGTTCAAATTATTGCTGATGATGAAGATGATGCTAATCAAATTAATTATCACGATGACGATAGTGGTGATGATGACTACGGTTATATTATTGATAATGATGATGAAGAGGATGATGATAAAATTAATAATAGTGATGATATTCAAATTATTGATAATGATAATGAGTATGATGATCATATTAATTATAATGATGATGATGAAAATCAAATTAATAATGATGATGATATTCGCCAGCACACGTCGTGGTGACAGCAGTGACGAAACGGCCTGTAGTTCCCATCCTAAAAAATCCCTCGACTATCGCAGCAATGGGAAAAAGTCGTATTGACGGATGATGATGATTATGATGATCACGATAATGATGATCAAATTATTGAGGAATGACGATCATCAAATAAATGATGACGATGAGGATGGTAATCGAATTAATTATGCTGATGATAGTAATCAAATTATTGATAATAATGATGATGATGATGTTGATGCTGATGGTAATGGTGACGAATGTGGTGATAAATATGACAACGATGATACTTATATTGCATAAGTCTGTAGGCCCCTGTAGAGCGATAACAATTTAGCGGACAATTTAGCTGAAGTAATCAAATATGACTTAACAATATCGATACATAAAGGCTAATGACACTAATAAATCACTCTCTGAAACAAAACAAGGAATGTGTTTGTGTCAGGGAAGCAAATAACAAACGACACATGAAATAAGCAAACAGTTGATGTCCTAACAAAGAAGCTACATTCTGATAATCACATTAATACCATTTTTAGAATAAGACAGATTTTCTCCCCTAGTGATCGAGAAAGACCTCGGCTAATCTTTATTTTCATTTTAGCCGGGTTGAATGAATGGAAGCTACAGACCTCTCAGTACTGTTATCTGGGCTCAGAAGATGTAATGATACAGGAAAATGATTTATAGAACTGTAAAAACAACATGAGGATATCAACATCCTCTTCTTTGTTTCTTTTTCTTTGGCGTACATCCCGAAAAAAACTTTTATGATGTAGTTTACAGCGAGGCTGTAGTATGTGCTTCTAGTTAGTTTTCTTTTCACTGTGCCATTGAACGTCGTTGGGAGCTTAAGTCGTCTGTCCTGTGCCAAATACGTTACGTGAGCTGATGTCGCTGCACTGATGTTATCTATCCACCTCCCTTGCGGCCGACCCCTTACCTTTTTACCAGATCAACCAGAGTTGTAAGCCATCAGTGGAATTTGATGAGGGTGTGTTCTCATGAGATGACCAAACGAACTTATTTTTTGCCTGGAAATATATTCGGCACAAGACGTTGCGCCGACCATACTTCGAATGTCGTCGTCTCCTGGTAATACCGATGACCTTCCTCAAACACTTCATTTCACGCGTCGAAATTCTGCTCTCACACCGCTTTTGACAGAGGCCATGTTTGGTCCTGGTAGCACAGAGTCGGCAAAGATACACTGTTTTTCAACTGTCATTTTTTTCAAAACTAATGCTCGGATGCCTGGCTTGGCTTGGCTTCGTTCGTTCGCAATCTCCCACTACCAAACACTGAAAGGGCTTAAGTAGCAGAATGTAGTCCAGAGAACGGAATGCGTTGTGTCGTAGTTTACAGCTTGACTGCGATATTTGCACCTTTTGGTCCAACACATCCGACTTCAGCAAGCATTTTTTGAGTACCGGGTTAGCATTTCCTCTTCGATCCCTTCTTCTTAGCCAGTCTGCCCTGCTGCAGCCTGTTATCCAGGATCACTGCGTGCAGGTGTAGAAGGGTCTTGGCAGCTTTGGTTCGCTGGCCCTGACGGTAGCAGTCAGCTATGAGTCGCTGACCACTGCAGCTCATGCGCTGCTCAGCATCTTGATCCCGCTCGGGTGCCTAAGCAGTGGTGACAGCTGATAAATCACAACAGATGCTTTCTGACACCAAGTCTCGATAGCGCCGTCGATCCTGCCGTCTGCCGGAAAAATACTATCCAAATACTTGAACTCATGGTTCCGTAGAAAAGCAATATCATTTAGATTTATCTTGAGTGGCCCAGGTGTTCTACTGATCATCATAGTTTCTGTTTTGTGAGAACAAATTATAAATGTGCTTCTTTTAGTCCAAAACATTTCGATTTCAGCAAGAAATTTTTGTGACCGGTTTTGTTTATTCGCTTCGATCCCCAATCTGTTAGCCAGGCTGCATGATTGCAGTGTATTTCCAGGGCCGCCACTTGGAGGCTTAATAGGGTCTTGGTCAGTTATGGGTCACTGTCACTGATGCAAGCTGACAGCTATGAGTCATTTTGATTGCTGCCAATTCATTCTGTATTATTTTTTTTCTTCTTCTTGCTCTTCTTCTCTTTCAACGTTTGACCTGAATAGGACGACGTTTTGTTGCGTTGCAGTTTGAAGCCAGGCTGCGATATCTGCGCCTTTCGGCCCGACACATCATGTTTCAACTGGCTTTTTTGGGGGGATACCATGTTTGCTTTCCTACTGTGATCCCTTTGTCGTTAGCCAGACTGCATTAGTACATCCTGTTTCCAGAGCCACAATTTGAAGGCGGAAAAGGGTTTTGGTCAATTTTGGATTACTGACCCAGATGCAAGCTGCCAGCTATTAGTCTCTGGTCGCTGTCAGCTCATTCACTCTTGCATTTTCGGCTCCACACGTCTACTGAAGAAAAAAGTCACATATGTTTGAGACACATACGTTTTAGACACTGACTCGAGGAAGCGTTTAGCCCAGAGCTTGTGAGCCGTGCTTACAATCCCAATTTACTATGTTCAAATCACGCCATTCTCAAACTGGGCATGTTGTTGAATTCGGAGTCCGTGCTAAGGTGCAATAAAGTCGGTTAATAAGAAATTTTTCAAGTTACGTTTTTAGAAACTGTCTGAAGAGCATAGATATTTATTCTTTTTCATCGTGACTTTCCTTTCTTTATGTTCGTCTTTATGTTGTTGTTTTAATTTTTATTTTCCGTAATTCTCTGTTTCTCCGTGTGGATTATGGTATAGAAGAGAAGGCGATTAGGACCACTGTCCCTTTGCTGTAGACGTATTGGATAAATCAATCAAGAAACATCAGAACATATCCTGCAGGACTGCCCAACTAATGCAGACCTAAGAGAGGAAGTTTGACCTGGTGGAGCGACCATGCTCGAAAAGCTGTAGAGGATCAGCTTAGGCGTGAAACACCAGTCTCTTTCGTGAACTTCAGCGGGCTAGAATCATAGCATTAGTTGATTGAAGAAGAAGAAGAAAAAGAAGAAGAAAAAGAAAAAGAAGAAGAAAAAGAAGAAAAATAATTCGTAGAAACGCTTGTCGTGTGCTCCAAACACCATCAAGAGACACACCACAGAAACTACCATTTCAAAAGGACATAAAGGACGTGAGACAGGCTTCCTACTAGGAGACCATCTATTGTGGTGACTCTAAACTCCAACTGGTATGAAATATAAAAGAGTACGAATCATCCTTTCTACCTCTTACTTATGTTTCCTGAACTTCTACTTTCTCCTGTTCCATAGTCTGGTATTTTTCCGTTTTTCTGGCTCTTCTCGCCTTTCTGTACTTAACATTTCCTTTCTTCCTATTATTGTGATTAACGTGTTCTTATTGCTTCGTCTGTATCGTGCACATTTTGTGAAATGTACTAATATACTAAAACGTAACCATTTGCTAACATTTGTTCATCATCAACGTGTCATTTTTGTTCATACGTTCTCATTTGTTCAAACTTACAATTTGTTCAAACTCATCAATTTTTTCAAACTTACAATTTGTTAAAACTATCAATTTGTTAAAACTTACAATTTGTTAAAACGTATCAATTTGTTCAAACTTATGAATTTGCTCCAACTTTCCTATTTGTTCAAACTTATCAATTTGCTCAAACTTTCCTATTTGTTCAAACTAATCAGTTTGGTCAAAGTTACCGGTTTGTTTTCACCTTACCTATTTGTTCCAACTTTCCCATTTGTTCCAATGTTTCAATTTGTTTCAAATTTCCCATTCATTCGAACTTACCCATTTGTTTCAACTTACCAATTTGTTCCAACTTTCCCATTTTTTCCAACTTTCTAATTTGTTTAAACTTACCAATGTGTTCAAATTTACCAATTTGTTTCCATTAATTCATTTGTTCCCATTTATCCATTTGATCAAACTTACCAACTTTGTTCAAACTTACCAATTTGTTCCAACTTACCTGTTTTTTTCTAACTGAACCTTTCTATTTGTAAAACTACCCATTTATTAAAAATTCCACATTTGTTCGATCTTACCCATTTGTTCAAACTTATCTATTTGCTCCAACCTACCTTTTTGTTCTTCTTCTTCTTCGTACGCAGTCAGACAGTAACCATTATTTTTTCGAAAAAAGCGGCGGTCATCCTGAGGCTGTCGCCACTGCCATAGAGCTTGTCTTGCAGTTCCACTGGTGATGGCGACATCTGCTCTCTCTGATCCTCGTATGTCGGGCAGTTCTGCAGCAGATGTTCAGCGGTCATTTTACCAGTACCGCACGGGCATTCGTCGGTACACCCTATCTTCAATTTGTTGAATAGGTGGTACCTCAGTCTATTGTGGCCAGTGCGAAGTCTGAAGACAACGACCTGCTCTCTTCGGTTCAACTGGTAATAGGCATCGTTTTTGGTGTAACCAGTATGTTCGGTTTCCCATTTGGTCATGTATCTGGCTTTGATAAGCCGTTTTGACTCTTCGTACGTCATACTAGTATCTGTTTGTGGTAGTCTTGCACCTTCTTTTGCCAGTCTGTCTGCCTCCTCGTTGCCTTGGATGTTGCAGTGTGACGGGACCCACTGTACCACTACCCTTTTTGGTGCGGACTGCTGGCACAGTTTGCAGAGTGCTGCTCTTAAGTCACTAAGCGAGAGCATCTGTAAGCAGGACTATATGGCTTTCATTTTCACTGTGTGTCACCATTTCTTCCACTGCCGCCCTCAGTGCCTCTGCCTCCGCTCTGAAATTGCTTGTGTACTTACCAGTAGCGAATGACAGTGTTATTTTTCTGCCATTTGGTAGGTTCAGGAATGCTCCTGCCCCTCCGTTCTGTGTAGCGTTTGTTACAGAACCGTCGGTGTATGCATGGGTCCAGTCCATGCTTGGGTAGCTTTTCGTTATGAAGCTTAGGGTACTATCTCTCCTTTCTTTTTCAGTCTGGCAGTTTTTGTTTCCAATACCTGGTATATTTTCTACCACCTCTGGAAATATATCCTGCCTCCAGGTAGGTTTTCGTACAGTAGTGATGGGTTTTGGTGTTGTTAGTGCGTTTATGGGATCTTCGTGCATCTTTGCTTTGGCTATTTCTGCAAAGTTTCTCCGCTTTAGTTTCCCATTTCCCAAATTGTTTAGTCTCTGGTGCATTGGATGGTCAGTCAGTCTTCGGAGTTTCTCTGACTGCAGCTGGGCTCTGCAGTCTCTTCTATCGGTCATGGATTGCAGTTTTGTAATCATTTCAAGTTCTACAATTGGCGTTGACTTCATGCCTCCTGTTATAACTTTCATGGCTTGGTTTTGAAGTTTGCTAACTTTATCGAAATTCTCCTTTGCTGCTGTTGTCCATGCCGCAATGCCATACTCGAGAACTGGTCTCACTCTTCCAGTGTACAGTTTCTTTAGTATGCCTTCGTCTGCTCCCCAGCTTGTGCCAGCAAGTTTCCTCATGATTGACATTCTTTCCCTGGCTCTCATTCGGTTTCTCTCAATCTGACTTTTCCATGTCATGCGCCGATCAAATGTGACTCCCAGATAGGTTGGGTTGTCGTTTGGCTGCAGGAATTTGCCATTTAGACTTAATTTGGTATATTAGGATTTTAATGAAAGCGAGAATATTGTGCACGTGGTTTTCTCCTCGTTTATTTTGACGAGCCATGAGTTCGCCCACTCTTCCAGCGATGTTAGGGCCGTCTGCATCCGATTTCTTGCTATGGTGAGATTCTTTTCAGAGGTCCACATAGCCAGATCGTCTGCAAACATTGAGCTATGGACTCTTCTTGGTATATTCTCTGTAATATCGTTTATATATACCAGGAAGAGTGTGGGTGACAGTACTCCCCCTTGGGGTACTCCCTGCTCAAGTGTCACCTTTTTGCTCATCTGCCCTTGTACTTGGACTCTGGCCGTTCTTTGTTTGAGGTAGTGGTTGATCCACTTGTACATTTTCCCACAAACATCACTTCTTCTTAGCTTGACTCTAAGTCCGTCTTTCCAGACTTTGTCAAATGCCTTTTCCAGATCCACCCAAACAGCTACTGTGTGTTTCTGTGCCTGGTAGGCATCTTCTATCTCCTGGGCTATGAGGATGACCTGGTCCTCAGTGGATCTGTGCTGTCTAAAGCCTGCTTGCTGTGGAATTAGTATTCGTTTTTCTTCCAGATGCCACATCAGTCTGGTGTTTATCATCCGTTCCATCAGCTTGCCGACACAGCTCAGTAGGCTGATGGGCCTGTATCCATTTGGATCTGTTTTGTCCTTTCCTGTTTTTGGTACTGGTACCAGCATTGCGTCTTTCCATGCCTGGGGTACAATTCCCCTTTACCAGCTTTGGTTCAGGACCGATAGCAGTTTGCTCTTCGCTGTTTGGCCCAGCCCCATCAGCATTTCGTTTGTGATCCCGTCTTTTCCGGGAGATTTCCTTTTCTTTAATGTTCTCATAGCCTCTTCCATTTCGCGCATTGTTAATTTGGCCATCATGTGCTCTTCATGTGCCGTATTCATGTTATCGTGCCCCTTTAGCTCTTCGCTAATGTCTGTATGCTTATCTGCAGGGACCTTGATGTGGTTTGCTCTGGCATAGTGATCGACAAAAGCGTTTGCGGCTTTCTTACCTGTGAGCAAGTTTTCGCCCTGCTTGATGGTAATATGTTTGTTTGACGGGGTTTCGTCATTCATGGCTCTGACTAGCTTCCATAGCTTGTTCCCGTCTTTGTCCAGGTTTAGGCTTTCCGTTTTATTTTTCCAGCTTTCTCTTGCTGTTTGCTTGAGAGTGTGTTTGTATTTCGCCGTGGCGGCTTTGAGGGCGATGTTTGCCTCCATGGATTGTTCTCGCTCTGCCATGTTCCTAGCATTTGTTACTGCATCTTCCGCTTTCTGCAACTCATCATTCCAGTAGGGCTTATAGTTTTTCCTAGCTCCTCTTGGGATGGTTTCAGTTGCGGCTTGCATTATTGCCTTGCTTAGGCTTTCCACCATGGGCTTCATTTTGTTGTTTCACCTTTTTTTTCAACTTTACCCATCTGCTAAATTTACCCATTTGCTCAAAGTTACCCATGTTCTCAAACTTACCCATTTTTTCAAACTTACCCATTTACTCAAAGTTACCCATTTTCTCAAACTTACCCATTTTCTCAAACCTATCCATTTACGTTAATTTGCTTATCTACTAAAAAATGTATCCATCTACTAAAACGTGTCCATTTGCTAAAAATTGACCTATGGATTTATTTACTTTTTACTTGAATGTATCCCATCTACTAAAGCGTAGCAAAGACTGAAACTTTCCAATCCACTAATACCTGGAAGCAGTCTAAAACTGACCAATCTCCCCTAACGTACACATTTAAAAAACTTACCGATCTCCCATAACTTACACATCAACTAAAACACCATCTCCCATAACTTACACATCAACTAAAACATCGATCTCCCATAACTTACACATTAAAAAAACTTGCCGATCTCCCATAACTCAAACATTTAAAAAAAATTACCGATCTACCATACCTTACACATTTAAAAAAATTACTGATCTCCGATGCACTGCACATTAAAAAAACACTTACCAATCTCCCATAACTTACACATCAACTAAAAAACCGATCTCCCATAACTTACACATTTTTTTAAAATCACCGATCTCCCATAACGCACACACAAAAAACTCACCGTTATCCCATAGTGTACACATAACAATAATTACCGATCACCATAACTTACACGTCAGTCAAAACTTACCGATCGACTAAAACTTACACATCGACTATAATTACGTAAGTTTTCAGATACATCGCAACTGGCAAACCCACTATTCAGATCAACTATCGCAACTGGCAAACCCTCTATCGAAAACAACCATCGCTACTGGCAAACTTCTATTGAGATCAGCCATCGCAACTGACAAACCCTCTTTTCAAATCAACCATCGCAACTGGCAAACTCTCTATTGAGATCAGCCATCGCAACTGACAAACCCTCTTTTCAAATCAACCATCGCAACTGGCAAACTCTCTATTGAGATCATCCATCGCAACTGACAAACCCTCTTTTCAAATCAACCATCGCAACTGGCAAACTCTCTATTGAGATCAGCCATCGCAACTGACAAACGCTCTTTTCAAATCAAGCATGGCAACTGGCAAACTCTCTATTAAGATCAGCCATCGAAACTGGCAAACTCTCTATTAAGATCAACCATAGCTACTGGAAAAAAAAACCTCTATATTAAGATGAACCAACGAAACTGGGAAACTCTCTAATAGGATCAATCAAGTCTTATTATTCACATCAGAAATAATAGTGTTTTTTTAATCGAATTAAGCAAAAAAAAATTGTGCGTGAATTATGTTTGTAATTATGTAAACGATTAGGGCAGAATTTAGATCAAACTCTTTGTGATAACACGGCAATCAATACAAATTAGAGAAACATAAATAGGATGATGTGATTTATTAGCAAAGAATTACGTATTGAAATGATGAATTTATTAATTATAACGAAAACAATTGATTATCTGTGTTACGTTTTTCAAATAGAAAAAGTAGTTAGAATTGTAATTATAATTCAAGATATTCATTAAGATTCTCTGCTCGTGAAATACATTAACACTCAAATGGAAAAAAAATGTCAGCACGGTACATTAAATCCTTACATTGAATAGTGTTGCTAATAGTAACAATCAATCAACGCCCTCCCTCATCTCTGTCCATAGGTCATTGACCACAGCTCTCAACCATTCACAGGCTACTCTTTCTGTCTCTCTCTCCAGGGGTAAGCATTTAATCGAAGTTTCCATTCACAGTCTTGTCTCTATGTATGTTTAGGTCTATACCTCTATCTCTCCCCTTGCGGATTCCATGTAATAACCTGTCTGGTTCGATGGAAGGTGCCTTCTTCGTTGCATGTCGTATCCAGTCTAACTTTCTTTTCTTAATGAATTGCTCCTAATTGCTGTTGTTGACTCCTTCCCCACAGCTATTCATTTCTCACCATGGCATACTACTTTATTCCCATTATCTTTCGACGGCATCTGTTAACGAAGGACTAGAGTTTTTGTTTATTTTGCCTTGGTCGTTCTCCGTGTCTTCGCTTCATACAGCAGAACCGACTTGACACGCATTGAATATTCTTACTTTAGCATGAATCTTGTTTTATCTGGATCTCCAATGTGGTTTAGTCTCAGTTATGCTACCCCTTCCTTTCCAATTCTGGTCGTTACGTCTGCATCTGTACCCTCAGGTCTTTAATAAGAATGACACAATTAAATAATGTCAGTGTTTCCGGCTTTTCATTATATTTAACAACTGTTAATGGGGTGTGTGTTTTTTTCTTCATTTCAGTGATACTCAGGAAGAATTTTTTAAGTTTTTCTTTTTATTATGAATGATCGATTAACTCTTGGAAATTCTGGATAATATTGCAGGATTGTTTTGTGGCTTTTCTTCCCGCCCGGACAGAAACCAGATATGTATCTGGCTCCTTCCCGACCACAGAGAGGGGGGGGGGGGGGTGCGTAGTGCATTTGCCGGTGTGCAATGTCGAGTGCCGAGTTAAAACAATTTTGAGAGCCCCAACAGCAACAGGGGGCCGAGAGGAGTTTCATATCTATCACTTTCACTGGGTTTTCATTCTGCAATAGGGCAAGAGACACGATTCTCGGAGTGCAACGTCTAGTTGATCGACTTTTTCACGGTGTAATGTTGCGTTGATAACACACACACACAGTGCATTTCCGAGCCGATACTGGAGATCCTGGCGGGCTAGCATCTCCACCACAACATGGGACTTCGATAGAGTTTTGTATCCGCCAGTTGTCCCATGTTTCAAACTGACGAAAGGGCATGGGACACGCTACTTACAGTACAATGCTACGTTGGGCACCTTCAGAATTTTGCAATAACAAGTGGGGTACACTCAGCTCTGTGCAATGTCAGGTTGACTACACTCAGCTTTGTGCAATGTCAGGTTGACCACATTCAGCTCTGTGCAATGTCAGGTTGACCACATTCAGCTCTGTGCAATGTCAGGTTGACCACACTCATCTCATACAATACCAAGTTGACCACACTCTGTTCATGCAATGCCAAGATGACCACACTCAGCTCTGTACAATGTCAGGTTTACCACACTCAGCTCTGTTGAATGCCAGGTTGACCACACTCAGCTCTGTGCAATGTCATGTTGACCACACTCAGCTCTGTGCAATATCAGGTTGACCACACTCAGCTCTGGGCAATGTCAGGTTGACCACACTCAGCTCATACAATACCAATGTTGACCACACTCAGCTCATGCAATGCCAAGATGACCACACTCAGCTGATACAATGCCAAGTTGACCACACTCAGCTCATACAATGCCAAGAGGACCACACTCAGCTCATACAATGCCAAGATGACCACACTCAGCTCTGTGCAATGTCAGGTTGACCACACTCAGCTCATACAATACCAAGTTGACCACACTCAGCTCATACAATACCAAGTTGACCACACTCAGCTCATGCAATGCCAAAATGACCACACTCAGCTGATACAATGCCAAGTTGACCACACTCAGCTCATACAATGCCAAGATGACCACACTCAGCTCATACAATACCAAGTTGACCACACTCAGCTCATACAATACCAAGTTGACCACACTCAGCTCATGCAATGCCAAAATGACCACACTCAGCTGATACAATGCCAAGTTGACCACACTCAGCTCATACAATGCCAAGATGACCACACTCAGCTCATACAATGCCAAGATGACCACACTCAGCTTATACAATGCCAAGTTGACCACACTCAGCTCATACAATGCCAAGTTGACCACACTCAGCTCATACAATGCCAAGTTGACCACACTCAGCTCATACAATGTTAGGTTGACCACACTCGGCTCATACAATACCAAGTTGACCACACTCAGCTCATACAATACCAAGATGACCACACTCAGCTCATACAATACCAAGATGACCACACTCAGCTCATAACATACCAAGATGACCACACTCAGCTCATTCAATACCAAGATGACCACACTCAGCTCATACAATGCCAAGTTGACACCCTCAACACCGCTTAGTATATATGTTATGTTTTTTCTCAAAACCCTAGATTTTTTTAAAACTATATTAAATCGAAGTTACAACATGTGTCTCGCTTTGTATTATTACATACGTGCAACTTGAACAGTGATATCGTCTTCCCAAGTTATTATCAAAATCACTCAAGAGTTGTGATATAATTAACATTGCATGGAATACTGCAAATAATGCCGTATGGCTGCACCTCATATGTTAAGTCATTTTGTGTTGTCCGGTCTTCCCTTTCATCAACATTAGAATTGAGCATCAACAGCAGGGACATTTAAAACAAATAACCCACCATTATAAATCTTAAGCGTGACAAGTCGCCTCATATATCCTTGGTTCATATTTCAATCTTTGCTAATGTAGAATCCACAAGTTTGCCTGCTCACCACGCGTGCTTGTTTCCAATCTAATATATTTCTTGTAAATGCTGTTTTCTTTTTGTTGTTTATTTTTGTGGAAGTAATTTGTCAGATAAAACGTGTACCTCTGCAATGTTGAATGCTTAAAACAATTGTGTGTGCTAAGAAAATTGAGTAAATCAATCAATCAAAATGTGTGTTGCTGCCTGTGGAGATTATGTATTTTACAAATGAATGTCAAGGCAGCAATATTTTGTCTGTATCTGTGAATGTTTTGTAAGCTTAAAGTTTCTACACGATAAAGCTGCCAGCTCAATGCCCAACCATCTTAAATGTCCTCGTACGACATGAATGACAGGCTACACAGTTACTATTTTGTAGCACCCCTTTCTGGTACGAGTACCTTATATCATACATGCATGCATTAATACAGATATACCATGAGTACACACATTTGTACATACGTACGCACACACGCGCTCAAACAAACACACACACACACACATCACACACAGGCACACGCGCACGCGCGCGGCACATATACACACAGATAGACACACAAACACACAGACACAGAGACACATACATACATACATAGATACATACATACATACACACATACATACATCCATACATACGTACATACATACATACATACATAAATACTTACATACATACATACATACATACATACATACATACATACATACATACATACATACATACATACATACATACATGCATGCATACATACATATATCAATACATACATAGATACATACATACATACATACATACATAAATACATACATACATACATACATAAATACTTACATACATACATACATACATACATACATACATACATACATACATACATACATACATACATGCATACATACATAGATACATACATACATACATAAATACATACATACATACATACATGCATACATACATACATACATACATACATAAATACCTACACACATACATACATACATACCTACATGCATACATACATATATCAATACATACATATATACATACATACATACATACATACATGCTTGCATGCATGCATGCATTAGCACGCACGCACGCACGCACACACACACACACATACATACATTCATACACACAGACACAGACACAGATACACACACAAACACAGACACACATACACAAACACACAGACACACAAACAGACAACCATACACAGACACACCCACACACAAAACACTCACACACACGCGCAGACACACAAACAGCCACATACGCACAGACACAAACACACACACATACACACCCACACACACACACATACACAAATACATACACAAACACACACACACAAACATACGCGGGTGCGCGCGCACACGCACAAATAGAGATATAGACACCATACGTCGTATATACGAGGCGTGTTCAAATGTAACCTGACCAAACTGCAGTCGGGGAACATACGTATGATGCGCATGATGATGTCACTTCTGGCATAAACAGCACATATCGACCGTCAAGTTTGCAAAATTGCATGATCCTCCGACTTATAGCTTTCTCGGCAGACCGTTAAAAATATGGCGGATGTGTTACGGAATCCGTCCAGAGTTGATCAACGAGCGGTGATTCGGTTTCTAACAGCTGAAGGATGTCGACCAGTTGACATTCATCAACAAATGCAAGCATTGTATGGTGACAGAAGTGTGTCGAAGACAACAGTGAAGAACTGGACAACGATGTTTAAAGAAGGACGTCAGTTAATGCAACAATATGCTCCTGAACTGATCTCGGAAGATCTTTCGTAAACTCACGCTCGCTGATCAACTCTGGACAAATTCTATATTACATAATCCTCCATAATTTCAAAGATCTGCGTATGGAGCTATGAGTCGAAAGATAATGCAATTTTGCAAAACATGACGGTTGGTATGTGCTGTTTACACCAAAAGTGACGTCATCATGCGCATCGTACGTATGTTCATTTGTTGCAGTTTGGTCCTGTTTCATTTGAACACGCCTCGTACATAAATGAGTAAGAAAATGCACCTGCCGAAGTCGGATGTGTCACACCGAAAGGTGCAAATATCGCAGTCAAGCTGTAAACTAGCGACACATCGCATTCCGTTCTCCGGACTACATCCTGTTACTTGCAAAGCCCTGTCCAGGGCTTGGTAGCGGGAGATTGAGAACGTTCAGGGCTTGGTAGCGGGAGATTGAGAACGTTCAGGGCTTGGTAGCGGGAGATTGAGAACGTTCAGGGCTTGGTAGCGGGAGATTGAGAACGTTCAGGGCTTTGTAGCTGGAGATTGAGAACGTTCAGGGCTTGGTAGCGGGAGATTGAGAACGAACGCAGAAGAAGAATAAGAATAGCACATAGAAAGTCATTACAGTCTCTTCGCTTGTGTCACACCAGGGGCAAGATAATAATATATCCATCGCTTCATTTGGTGGAGTATACCTCCCAGCACTACATTTTGGATTGATCCTTTATAAAGTGTCCTATACCCGTTTGTATCCGTCTGTAACGTGTTTTTATTGACAATGGTTGTTTTACGTAAGTGAGATTGCATGCCCATGTTTCCATCTTCCAGGGAGAGTATCCCTGCTACCTATAAACGAGACAACTGAGAGTCGATCAGTACTGCCCAGGAACCGATGGAGATATTGATCGCCCGTGATGACTCTCAATCGCACGCTACCACTTTCCGACTATGGAACAGTAGGTACAGCCCCTATTTCTGCTCACTAGTACTGACACTTTGACTGCTAATTTTTGCGAATCACAGCTTGCCACTTTGGTCCTCCTAGACTTGTCAATATTTCACCTGTCTCGTTTTCAAGTGAACCCATGGGACTTCTAGGCGAGACAGATGTGAGGCAATCAGTATTGCCCGCTGAACCAACGGATTTATCGATCACCTGTTTTGCTAACAAATCTCAAGTTCTTTCAGGCTCTCAATAGCACGTTTGGACCATGTCCGTTCATGCCATTCAAGAGCAGCGTCGCTAAAAATGCTTTGTTTTAATTAGACAGACGGATTCCCTTGGATTTTGCCAGTTCTGAGTTGGTTGTTGAATGTCAGCCGACGCTAATAGCCACTAGAGACGGCCACTGCCGTTTAGACGTCACTTATTAGACGACACGGCTTTATGTTTGTGTGAATATTGTCATGTCAATGCTGTATGATCTCAAGATGTCAGATGTATGTGACAATTACTTGGTTAGTTATTATATGATTTTAGAGCTGCAAATACCTGGCTGACAGTTAGTAAAGGAGAAAGGCAGCGAGGAAGGGAACTGGTCACCCACGTCACAAAGCTGGGGCTTAGTACAATGTAAGCTCTAACACTTCATTATTTATGGAATTTATGAGCGAAGTAGCAAAATGAAACGGCATCATCCAAACAGATTCCTTGTGGGAAAACTGGCAGCCAAAAGGAACATTTAAACAAAAGTCTGTACTTCCCCGTGTTAATGAAATGAAAGACAGATGCCATCTTCCAGAAAGTAGACAAGATTTACAAAGAGTATTAAAAGATATACTATCATAAATATTCCTTAAAACACCAGAAATTAGAACAAAATTAATAGATACAACCAAAAGTTCAGATCCAAGTACTATCGTACGAACAGTTCAAAGAACTATTGGCTTGGCTTCGTTCATTCTCAATCTCCCACTACCAAACACTGAAAAGGCTTAAGTAGCAGAATGTAGTCCAGAGAAAGGAATGCGTTGTGTCGTGGTTTACAGTTTGACTGTGATATTTGCACCTTTCGGTCCAACACATTCGACTTGAGCAAGCATTTTTTGAGTACCGGGTTAGCATTCCCTCTTCGATCCCTTCTCCTTAGCCAGTCTGCCATGCTGGAGCCTGTTATCCGGGATCACCGCGTAGAGGTGTAGAAGGGTCTTGGTAGCTTTTGTTCGCTGGCCCTGACACTAGCAGTCAGCATCTGGATCACAATGAACTATTGATGCCTATCCCGATGAATGGATACATGTTTAAGCGGATGGATCTGTATTTAACGCCATCATCGAAGCACGGTATGACGTTTAAATAGAATACCCGGACCGTTCATCTGATGAGCTGTCTAATGCTCGAGAAGACGTTTGCTTTAACTATGAAGTTGAATTCACTACACGTTAAGCTTCTTTGTATTAAACACATCTGGAAAGGACAAGGTAGACAGACTAGCAAAGAAGGGATTAATATAAAAACAGCCACACACTGCAACAACTTTACAAACAGTCAAACAGCTCTTACAAACAGCAAACAAAGAAACTTGTCTGGACAGTAAAGCCATGGGAAACACTGGGGAGGGAGGTCTGTAGAAATAGGCAAGCCCCAATCTAAATGACAGTATAAATCAACTCATAATAAAGGACCAGTACACCACTTTTTGACTGAGAACCCAACCATCCTACTAAACAAACACCTGAACAGAATCCAACCACAATATAGTCCTGAGTGCCAGCTGTTTACACGTCCATTTGAAACTGTTGATCATCATCTGTTTGAGTGCTCAGCGCTCAACGATTTTAGGAAAATACTCTTTTCCTCCGAGGCTAGATAAATGGAACACTTTTTATAACACTACACAACAACTGATAAAAATGTGAATATACCATTACATGGCAGTGGGCCGAAGAGCGAGAGCCCGGATAATGCTGGATCCGTAATAACAACAAAAACAACACCAAATCTTCATCGCCAACGGCAGTGTGTGCTCTGAGACTACGTTTACCTTTTTAATGATATGATTTACTCTAGTAGTACCTGGAGTGACAATAATGAAACTACTGCTACCTTCGTAAAGGCCGACTAAATTAGACTGTGCAAGAGACTATCAACGTCAAATAAAAGCGTTGCCGTGACACCATAACTGCAAGTTCTCGAATATATGCTTCCTGTTAAGAAGCGAACTGCAGTAGTGGACATCCTCTTCAGTTGGTACTAAAATACGAATCATCGTCATCATGTGATTGTCGTTCTAATGTATGTGAGATAAGTAATGTCATCGTGTGATTGTCGTTCTAATGTATGTGAGATAAGTACTGTCATCGTGTGATTGTCGTTCTAATGTATGTGAGATAAGTACTGTCATCGTGTGATTGTCGTTCTAATGTATGTGAGATAAGTACTGTCATCGTGTGATTGTCGTTCTAATGTATGTGAGATAAGTACTGTCATCGTGTGATTGTCGTTCTAATGTATGTGAGATAAGTATTGTCATCGTGTGATTGTCGTTCTAATGTATGGGAGATAAGTACTGTCATCGTGTGATTGTCGTTCTAATGTATGTGAGATAAGTACTGTCATCGTGTGATTGTCGTTCTAATGTATGTGAGGCTAGTGGTGTGTCACCGTGATGTGATTATCGTTCTAATCTATGTGAGGCTAGTGATGTGTCATCTTGATGTGATTGTCGTTCTAATGTATATGAGGCTAGTGTTATGGAACGAGGTATGAACAGATTGGTTCAGACGTTCCTTCCAATTATAAAGACAATGTATTTTCTGCAATTTAAAGTGTAGTTTTATTGTTGTTTTTGTGAATGCCCACAATGAGTAGATTTACTATTTTGTGCGCCCTTAAAAAAGGCTTAAAGTGGCGGGTTACAGTAGCTTTCCTCATCCCCCGAGCGTTTTAATGAAGGTGGATAGGGGTCCTTTAGACGATTATGCTATGCTTGGCTTCATCTGCGTGTCTCTCACTACCATGGGGATCACGTCGATCTCCAGCCTCTTTGCCAAGATGAACAGTCTGTTTCCAGCCAGGAATACGTGGAAGTCAAAATTAGGGATTTTGACCAGGTTATGTTACCTAACCCTGACTAGCATATCTGATCAGTATCTTGTTCCTAAACAGACGTTAGTACTCCTCCACCATGTGTAGACGTAAGAGTTATACATTGTTCTCGTCACCACAACACTCAATTAAGATCTAAACAATTTCTTTGTAAATTTCTAACTAAATTCATCCCGTGTTCATTTCGTTCAAATTTTCTTCGTGTTTGTAAACAATGAATGGGCTTCTATGTCTTTCTGACGACTTTGGATCAGCTGTTATACTTTCTACCTTCATTAAATGTGTGTTGTAGTTTCAATCAATAACTTAGAAAAATGTAAAAGTAATGAATCGTCACTTTTTGGATTTTTTTTATCTTTTATAAACTAGTATTGCATTATGATACTCATTCAAGATTGACACTACAAACTTTAGTATTCGTGGCACAGCTCCTATGACAGCAGAACACCTATTGTAAAATAGTAAAATACTAGTGAAAGACAGCGAACTTGGCAACAACAAATGTCCTTCCATGAAAAGCAATGCGAAGAGTACATCACCTCAAATTGACTACTGCTTTTGTTATGGAGTCATTGAAGTCTGAAGGCGAACGAAATACAGAAAAAAGAAGTTTATGAGGAAGAGGAAGATAAGGTGGAGGAGGATTATGTAAAGAGATGTGAAAATCTCTTTCTGAAAGTTCATAAATCTTTTTTTTGCCCCCTTTAATGTATTCAGCCGTCTGTACTTTGAAAACTGTTGTGTTGAGTACGCTCCCCTAGTTCTTAGTTTAATTGAAGACTGCCAATTCCTTTAACACCTGACAGACTAAATTTTGGTTACGAAAGTCATGATTTTGGAAGAAACATACTACCCCTTGATTTCCCATTGGAAATCAAAACACCATCTTTGGTATAACTATAATTCCATATGCAACATGTCCAAATTCTCGTGAGTTTTTCTGACTCGTGCCATTGATAACAGGACAGTTTTGTTTTTTATTGGGCACTTACAATTAATAAAAACATAAACATATATGGTTCAGTTATCGCACAGAAACAAAACAGACACTATGTTGAGTCAAAATACCTTCTTCATGGCGAGAAAAAAACACACATTCCATTTAATGAATCCTAATAGAAAATGAGAAATCAGATGAGCTCCCAAAAGGCGGAAGTGGCAGCACGCAGTCTTGCCATGTATAGAGATGTAAAGAAACAAAAACTCTCACTAAACGATCCATGAGGACGCAGTGGAGAGACCAGCACAAAGAATAAAAGCCAGAAAATGACAGCATAAACAAACTTGGCAGAGATGGGCAGACAATGATCTTTAGACTCAGAACGGGACATTGTAGACTCAAGCCCCACCTCAACAGAATTGGTCTGGGAGACACCGTCAAATGCGATTGTGGAGTACCCAATACAACACCAGAACATAACCTGCACGACTGCCCTACTTATTCAGACCAAAGGTAAGCAGCCCGGCTCGGGGAAGCGACCATGCTCGGAAAGCTGTGATGTGACCGAATAAAACCGGAAACGAACATTCTCCTTCGTAAACGTCACTGGGCTAGAAACACAGCATCAGTTGATCGAATAAGAAGAAAGCAACAACAAATAACATAGACTTGATACAAAATACAATACAAATTTGGCAAATGACAAACTGTGAATCACAACTCATTCATTGACGTCGGTCCCAACAATAGCCCGGCCCAAACAATAATCCACTGTCCCTCTCGTGAGACCGTGTCCCACTGTAACCCGACTAAAACAGTACACCCCTGTTACTCTCATGAGGCCGTGTCCCACTGTAACTTTTAACCCAACCCAAATATTCAAAAACTGTCCCTCTCATGAGACCGTGTCCCACTGTAACTCAACCCAAATATTGAACCACTGTCCCTCTCGTGAGACCGTGTCCCACTGTAACTTTCAACCCAACCCAAACATTAAAAAACTGTCCCTCTCATGAGACCGTGTCCCACTGTAACTCAACCAAAACATTAAGCCACTGTCCATCTTATGAGACCGTGCCCCACTGTAACTCAACCCAAACATTAAACCACTGTCCCTCTCATGAGACCGTGTCCCACTGTAACTTTTAACCCAACCTAAACATTAAAAAACGGTCCCTCTCATGAGACCGTGTCCCACTGTAACTCAACACAAACATTAAACCACTGTTCCTCTCACGAGACCGTGTCCCACTGTAACTCAACACAAACATTAAACCACTGTTCCTCTCGTGAGACCGTGTCCCACTGTAACTCAACCCAAACATTAAACCACTGTCCCTCTCATGAGACCGTGTCCTACTGTAACTCAACCCAAACATTAAACCACTGTCCCCCTCATGAGACCGTGTCCCACTGTAACTTTTAACGCAACCCAAAAATTAAACCACTGCCCCCCCCCCCCCTTCATGAGACCGTGCCCCACTGTAACCAATCCAAACAGTAAACCACTGTCCCTTTCCTGGGGCGTATCCCCTTGTAAATTTTAACCTAACCAAAACAGTACAAAAATGTCCCTTTCCTGAGGGCGTGCCCACCTGTAACTTTTAACCCAACCCTAATAGTAAACCACTGTCCCTTTCACGAATCCGTGTCCCCCTGTAACCAAACCCAAACAGTAAACCCCCGTCCCTTTCACGAAGCCTGGTCCCCTGTAACTTTTAACCCAACCCAAACAGTAAACCACTGTCCTTTTCACGAGGACGTGTCCCACTGTAACCCAACCCAAACAGTAAACTACTGTCCCTTTTCTGAGACCATGCCCATCTTTACCCAAAAACCCAAACCGTATGTTCCGAAATACTGTTATTTGTCTTCTTGGGTTTCTCCATCTCCTTTAGTTCCGTATGAAGCATATTTCACCACTGCGGATAATTTTTCACTTCGACCATGTGCGATATCACTTTTTGTACTCTTACAGTTATGATTTACTTCTAGTACTTTGAATCCCTATATTCAAACATGCATTGTATGCCTTCTGCCAGGTAGCTGAAGCTATTTGCATTAGGTTGCTTTTCCGATTTGTCTTCATGAAGTTTACTATGTCTGAGTAAATGTAAGTTGCGTATTGGAAGGAATGTTATAATATTTTCGAAATTTCGACCAACACCGCGGTTAAGCAGCAAACTCTTTTAACTTTTGAACTACCAACCATTGTTTTAAGTGCATAGCATATTATATTGGACTGCAAAGAGGAAATAAAACCGCTCCCATGTTGGAATTACAAACGATCCGACTGGGGCAGATTTGCAATCCTGAAAGATGGGCTGTGTGAAACCATCAACACACGGAATACTAATATGAAGCCCATGGTGGAAAGCCTAAGCAAAGCAAAAATGCAAGCTGCCACTGAAACGATCCCAAGAGGGGCAAGGACAAACTACAAGCCTTATTGGAATGATGAATTGCAGAAAGCGGAAGATGAAGTCTCAAATGCTAGGAACATAGCAGAGAGAGAACAATCTATGGAGGCAAATATCGCCCTCAAAGCCACCACGGCGAAATACAAATACACTCTAAACCAAATAATAAGAGAAAGCTGGAAAAACAAAACAGAAAGCCTCAATTTAGATAAATATGGGAACAAACTATGGAAGCTAGTCAGAGCCATGAATGACGAAACTCCATCAAACAAACAAATTACCATCAAGCAGGGCGACAACATGCTCACTGGAAAAAAAGCAGCAAACGCCTTTGTTGAACATTATGCCAGAGCTAACAACATCGATGTCCCTGCAGATAGGCATACAGACATTAGGGAAGAACAAAATGGCCACGACAACATCAATATGGCACCAGAGGAGCACATGATGGCAAAACTAACAATGAGTGAAATGGACGAGGCCATGAGAACTTTAAAGAAAAAGAAATCACCAGGAAAATATGGGGTAACAAATTAAATGCTGATGGGGCTGGGCCAAACAGCAAAGAGCAAGTTACTGTCAGTCCTGAACCAAAGCTGGAAAAGGGGTATTGTACCTCAGGAATGGAAAGACGCTGTACTTATACCAGTACCAAAGAAAAGAAAAGATAAAACAGATCCAAACGGATACAGGCCTATCAGTCTACTGAGCTGTGTAGGCAAACTGATGGAACATATGATAAACACCAGACTGATGTGGCATCTGGAAGAAAAACACATATTAATTCCACAGCAAGCAGGCTTTAGACAGCACAAATCCACTGAGGATCAGATCACCCTCATAGCCCAGGAAATAGAGGATGCCTACCAGGAGCAATAACACACAGTAGCGGTCTGGGTGGATCTAGAAAAGGCATTTGACAAAGTCTGGAAAGAGGGACTTAGAGTCAACCTAAGAAGAAGTGAAGTTTGTGGGAAAATGTACAAAAGGATCAGCCACTATCTCAAAAACAGAACAGCCAGAGTTCAAGTACAAGGGAAGATGAGCAGAAAGGTGACTCTTGAGCAGGGAGTACCCCAAGGGGGAGTACTGTCACCCACACTCTTCCTGGTGTATATAAATAACATTACAGAGAATATACCAAGAAGAGTCCACAGCTCAATGTTTGCAGACGATCTGGCTATGTGGACCTCTGAAAAGAATCTCACCATAGCAAGTAATCGGGTGCAGCAGGCGCTAACATCGCTGGATAAGTGGGCGAACTCATGGCTGGTCAAAATAAATGAGGAAAAAACAACATGTACGATATTCTCGCTATCAAACAAACCCCAAAACACCAAAATAAGTCTTAACGGCAAATTCCTGCGGCCAAACGACAACCCAAACTACCTGGGAGTCACATTTGACCGGCGCATGACATGGAAAAGTCAGATCGAGAGAAACCGAATGAGAGGCAGACAAAGAATGGCCCTCATGAGGAAACTTGCTGGAACAAGCTGGGGAGCAGACGAAGGCATACTAAAGAAACTGTACACTGGAAGAGTGAGACCAGTTCTCGAGTATGGCATTGCGGCATGGAAAATAGCAGCAAAGCCGAACTTCGATAAAATTAGCAAACTTCAAAACCAAGCCATGAGAGTTATAACAGGAGGCATGAAGTCAACGCCAATTGTAGAACTTGAAAAGATTACAAAACTGCAATCCATGACCGACAGAAGAAAATGCAGAGCCCAGCAGTAAACAAAGAAACTCAAAAGACTGAGTGACCATCCAATGCACCAGAGACTAAACAATTTTGGAAATGGGAAACTAAAGCGGAGAAACTTTGCAGAAATAGCCAAAGCAAAGATGAATGAAGACCCTATGAACGCACTAACAACACCAAAGCCCATCCCTACGGTACGAAAACCTACCTGGAGGCAGCATATATTTCCAGAGGTGGAAGAAAATATACTAGGTATTGGAAACAAAAACAGCCAGACTGAAAAAGAAAGAAGAGATACAACCCTGAGGTACATAACGGAAAACTACCAAAGCATGGACTGGACCCATGCATACACCGACGGTTCTGTAACAAACACAACACAGAATGGAGAGGCAGGGGTATTCCATTGCCTACCAAATGGCAGAAAAATAACACTGTCAGTGGCAACTGGAAAATACACAAGCAATTTCAGAGAGGAGGCAGAGGCACTGGGGGCTGCAGTAGAAGAAAGGGTGACAGGTAAAAGAAATGAAAGCCATATAGTCACAGCACTAAAAAGCCAGAAAAATACTGAACTTAATGATTTAAGAGCAGTACTCTGTCAACTATGCCAGCAGTCCGCACCAAAAAGAGTAGTGGTACAGTGGGTTCCATCCCACTGTAACATCCAAGGCAACGAGGAGGCAGACAGACTGGCAAAAGTAGGTGCAAGACTACCACAGCCAGATACTAGTGTGACATACGAAGAGTCAAAAAGGCTTATTAGAGCTAGATACATGACCAAATGAGAAACAAATCATACTGGCTACACAAAAAACGATGCCTATTACCAGTTGAACAGAAGAGAGCAGGTCGTGGTCTTCAGACTTCGCACTGGCCACAATAGACTGAGGTACCACCTATTCAACAAATTGAAGATATGTGGCACTTACGAATGCTCGTGTGGTACCGGGAAAATGACCGCTGAACATCTGCTGCAAAACTGCCCGAAATACGAAGATCAGAGAAAGCAGATGTGGTCATCACCATTGATAACACTAGACAAGCTCTATGGCAGTGTCGACAGCCTCAGGATGACCGCTGCTTTTTTCGAAAAAATAAAGATTGACGTCTGACAGCGTAAGAAGAAGAAGAGGAAAAAGAAGAAGGACTGCAAAGTTTATCGTCCGCCTTCAATATGACAGGCGTTAGATCTCACCTGCTTTTATGCCAGATGTCGCCTAAAAATTATGCGTTTTGAGCTCCAGTCGTTTCATGCTTAAGTTCGTTTATTGAGAGACGAACGTCTTATTTCTCTACTGTAGTTTTCTGTTGTAATTTGTTTCACAAGGTTAGGCTGACCGCCGCATGCACAAACCTAAGTAATAGTCTTTTACAGTAAGCTTGAAGCTCGAAGCGCAATGGCATGTTCTTTTATTCCCAGAAGTGGTCCTTGGCATCTTCCATCGGTATACTGTTATTGTGATTTGAAGATATGCGTATATACTCACATATAGTCTACGAAGTCCACCAAAAAACATACATAATTCATTGATAAACGTGAGTGGTATTTTTAAAATTGGTCCATTATCTCCTACAAACGTTTCTGTGATCCTATTTCAACCCATTTACGGTTGATCGTTCTTGATTTGCTGGCACAACAGACCAGCAACTTCTTTACCGTTTGTGATGGGTCTTATCGCACAACAGACCAGCAACTTCTTTACCGTTTGTGATGGGTCTTATCGTTCCTCGGTGAACTGATTTCGACGCCAGAGCAGTTCCAGGGTTTAAATAATAGAGCAACTGTTTTTGTGCTGGTTGTTTTTATTGTTGTTGTTATTGTTTTTGTTGTTGAATGTCCACAATGCGTAATATTACTCCTTTGTGCGCCCTGAAAAGGCGTTAAGTAGAAGGTTGCAGTAGCTTTCCTCTCATACCGAGCGTGCTGGTGAAAAGGCACTGTGGTCCTAGGGAAGTTGGCTTAAACTGCATGCCTTTCACTACTAAGGGGATTACGTCGATTCCCCACCCTGTTAGCCAGAGTGGCATGAATACAGCCTGTTTCCAGGGAGAACTACATGGAGGTATGGCGGGTATCTTGGTCAATATATTTTATCTGACACTGACAAACATTGTCCGATCTGTAAATTTTTCCTGACCTCTCCCCTTTCATCCCGGTATATTGTAATACACGACATGGGAAGGTTGTGCATAGGGCTAGCAGCCTTAGCATGCAGAATCCAAATGGATAAAACATAATCGAGGTCCCCTTTACGCTAGTTAAGAACAGCCAAATGCAATGTTCGACCAGCACATCACCATCTAGAAGGACGTATAAATTATGCTGATGAATCTCGACAATTCATCTTCCGTCTATACGTGTTCTATCTTAATGCCAGCTAGCTTTATAACTCATTTCTCTAATCTCGTATTTATCTATATGGAACGCCAATTGTTTCTTCGATTCTTATAGCTTCATATTATGGATATCCTATTGCAGTTGTTTGTGTTGTTTAATATAGGATATTTGTATTTTAGTAGTTCAACATGATATTTTAATACACATGTTTCATATATGATAATTTTTAATTTATTAAAAAAATAATAATAATTAATTAAAACCAATTAATACCTGATATGTTATTGCAGTGGTTTAACACTTGATATTTTATTTGCGTTGATTATTACCTTGTATTTTATTGCAGTTGTTTAACACTTGATATTTTATTTGCGTTGATTATTACCTTGTATTTTATTGCAGTGGTTTAACACTTGATATTTTATTTGCGTTGATTATTACCTTGTATTTTATTGCAGTGGTTTAACACTTGATATTTTATTTGCGTTGATTATTACCTTGTATTTTATTGCAGTGGTTTAACGCCTGATATTTTATTTGCGTTGATTATTACCTTGTATTTTATTGCAGTTGTTCAACACTTAATATGTTATTTACACTTGTGTACATTTGATTTTGTTGTGGGGTGTTTGGCATTTGATATTTTATTGTAGTTGTTTAACAACTGATATTTTATTTGAAATATTAAACGCCTGATATTTTATTTGAGGTGTTTAACGTCTGATATTTCATTTGAAATGTTTAACGGCTGATATTTTATTTGAGTTGTTAAACATATTACTTTATATTGTAGTTGTTAAACACCTTTTTATTTTTATTGACGTGTTTAATATATGATATTTATTTGAGAGGTTTAACGCTTCATATTTAGTTTACGTTAACACGTGATGTTTCATTTGGGTTGCTTATAACTTGACAATTTATTTGTGTTGTTGAAACACCTGCAATTTATATGAGTTGTTTAACACATGATATTTGTGTTTTAACGTTGAAAACCTCTGATAATTTGTTTAAATTGTTTGACACATAATATGTTATACGTTATTTAGAATCTGCTATTTTGTTTGCACTAACAACTAATATTTTCTTTGAGTTGTTTAAATGCTGGATATTTTATTTCGGTTGTTTACACTTGATATTTGAACAATTTTACTTTGATGTTTACTTGAAATACAATCGGTTCAAACGTCGAGGAACTGGCTTTTGTTTTGCAACGTGATTTCTCACAGTATGTAGAATTGGAGATCGTTTTCCCTTTGTTGCAGTTATTGTTATTGAAGTTTAATTAAGTGGTATGTGATTAATTGCTCTGTGGAAGTCTTTTGTGTTATTCTCAAATGTTATCAGATTTGGCTTATAGCAGAATTCTGAAAGGATGTATAATTCCAAGCATCTCTTTCTGATTCAATTGTTATTTTGCTTTTATTCTGAAACCATTCCACATAAGACAATAACGCGGAGTCAAACGCAAAAGGAGCAGTGAGATGTACCGTTGAGAACGCTTCACAATGCAAGAACCAAGTTAAATTAACCATCATCATTGTCTGCTGAATGAGACAAACCCGCGATATATCTGCCAGGAATGCAGTGATATTCTGCAGAACAGAACATATTTTTTTCTAAAGCTCACAATTCTCAATTAAATACAATTCTTGTCACGTAGCGCCGGCATTAACGAAAGTCGTACATTCTGGTTTGAAGCATCGCAGACTGGATAGTTTGTCGGAAAGGATTGGAGTTAAAAATAGGTCGGATCTATGCTCGGTTGAGATTTTCGTCCTATAAATGTTTCGATCACTTCACCTTCAAATGGCATGATGTTCATAGAGACAATGTCGACTGTCCCAGATAAACACAAATACAATTATAATTCCATTCCATTTGGCTTTAGAAACCCCATGCGTTGCAACCAAAACAGTTAATCGTCAAGAACTGATGACAATAAAAATTAGAATAATTTATAAACAGCAAGGATGAAAACCCCCCAAAAAATAAGACTTTAACATGCATAGTCTGATGAAACTGCATAAGGAATTCGGCAATATACGAACGTGATTTTAAACGTTATGCCTTTCATTAATGTGCAAGATTTCCACATTAACTATACCTTTTTTTTAAAGCTTTTCATTTAGCTGATGTGTCCTTATGTTTCAACGTAGTCACCATCCCGGTCTACACACAAACGTCAATATCGGACACGTTGTATCCCGACAAGGAAAAAATCGGACGTCTTCTCTCGAAACCAGGTACGCACAGCTGCTCGCCAGGAGCGTAGAGCACACACTTTCCTGAAGCCAACAAGGCATGTAAAATGTTATGAACTCGCTAAATCCAAATCAAAAACATTGCGGCATTATCTTTCTGCTTGGCCCGGCGGTTGGCACAAATCAGTTTGTCATCGCCAGCTTTGTGCTGTGCATCCACAGCTGTGATCGGTCGTAAGCTGCGAGCCTTGTAATGCAGGTTCCTCGTGGCTGGATTATCGTCTTTAACATTCCGTGCCCACCTCCTGACAGTACTGATATCCACACATGCGTCAACATATTCTTCGATGCATTTTGATGGGCACACAACCTTCCGCCGTCAGGAATTCAATAGCAGCACGTTGTTTCAACCGTATTTCCATGTAGTTCGCCATTTTACTGTCTGCTGCGCACATGCGTCATGTTCCAGGCGCATGTCCCTATGGTCTCATCTTCGACATGATTTCATATAGATGTCACGTGGCTCTGAACACTTTTGCCATTGTTGTTGCGCTGGAGGTCAAACTGTTCAAATCACCCTCATATATTCTCCCATATAGTCTTTGAAGTTCCCAAAGAAACATACGTAAATCAACGATAATGTGAACGATGTCTATAGCATTTGTCTATCATCTCCTACAACCTCGTATGTGATCGCGATTGAATCCATTTGCGGTTGATCTTTATTGGCCTAATCGCTCCTCTTCTACTACGGGATATGAATGGGGATGTTGATGTGGAGGTGCTCTTGCATTTTTCTTGCAGTTTATAGTTTCTGCAGGAAGAGCCTAAAACATCTTAGTCACTTCTTACGACATGCCTGTCAGTGTACATTGTTATTACACTTTAATCTCCTCCAGTTCCCGACACCCCACAGACGTCCTAGTCAGGGTAAGACATTGGGAATAGACCTAGATAGAAGGATAAAATTGAATGTGTCGTGCTACACATATTATTATATATTGCTTACCTGAACTTCTGGGTTTTCTGCAAATTTACTTGTAAATCGTCGTTAACTTAAAATGACGACTTCATACTGGCTTAGAAGACTCCACAGAGTCTGTATACAACCAGTTTCTTGGAGAGTGGTTTAAACGATATCCATCTTAATAGACTCAAACACTAGAGCTAGGTAGACCCGCAGCCAGTTAGACGCCATCTATAGCTGCTCTTAACAACCACCTGAGGAAAAGTACAAATAACTTGGGTAGATTTTTAACTTTAATTTTTGTCCGGGCAGAGGCAAACTTACTCTTTTCGTTTTCAAACTGCCAAGATATGTTTAAAGTACTCGGCGTTGAACACGGGAGTCCTTAGTTCGAGACCACCAATTAACAGCTGCAGTTTTTATAATCCAGACCTGTTGAGTGGGCAGTTGTGATACTAATAGTTACTATCAGACAAATGCAGAACATCTTCCCGTCATGTAAAATGTACTGAATGAAAGACACAACAGCAATACGCCAGTGCAAAAGACAGTAATTTCCTTTTTTTTTTCTTTATTTTTTTGCTTTCGCCTTGTTTTACTAATCCCCAAGGCAGTGTGCTTTGCAATGTGGTTTTTATTTTGCGCATGTCGGCATAGTGCATCCGGCTTCAGCATGCATTTTATGTAACGGTCTGCTTCCTCCTGCATTTTCTAAGGGTTTGCTTCCCCGGAGTAGCGCCCGGTGATGTGATGGGGATCGAACTCAGCACCTTCGGGTTGTGAGACGTGTCACCCAATCACTAGCCCACGCCGTCCCCACAAAAAACAGTAATGAATGTGAAGATATTTTAGCTTACTGACATCAGACTCAACATTTGTTCGATTGAACACCAGGCATAACAGCACTCCTCCCGAGCCTCACGTCTCTAGTTTACCTACATCTCCCCCTCAACTTACACCCATATTCCGCCTGCTCACCCCTCTCCCATCGACAACCTTCCCCCTTCCCCTCCCACCCCTACTCCCCATTTGAACTTCTCCATGCGTGTTACAAATTCAGAGCCGCGTTTTTTGCCAGCGAAGTCATTAGTCAATTATCCCGGTCAGCGCCTCGTATGGTAGCTCGTCGTGCTAAGCACCATTCTGGTTCGATCAGCCTAAAATATTGATAGGTTCATATAATTGCGTGTGCGTTCAAATCAAATCGGGACTTTTTTGTTTTAGTTCTACCTGAATTGGTTATAGCATGCTGGAACTACTGTCATTAGCCAGGGGCACTTGTGTTCTATTACTGCAAGGTGGCCCATTTGCCATGGGCCATTCGCGTGACAGATAATAAACATGGCGGATAACACTGTTAGTGCTTGTATCGAACAGCGTGTTGGGATGAAAATTCTTGTGAAAGAAGGCAGGAAACATGCAAAAATTTACAGAAGACAACAATCA